>JAUBNQ010000028.1:19441583-19452502 GCA_032353495.1 Ctenopoma kingsleyae | reverse complement strand
TGTCGTTCCACTTCTCGCTTTCTAACTCTCTGAGTCTAGTTTTGTGGTGTGGTTTGTTTAGGGGCAGGGGGTTGAGGTGACTTCACGGCCGTGGTGGCAGCGCGCAGTTTAACACCCTGTTCGTACTCATCTTATGGCGCCGTTTGAAGATTTGAAGTGCTTGAATCTTTCATTAGAACTTGTGTTCGGATTTTTCTACATAACACATTCTGCTGCTCATCTGACACTTGGAATCCGAACCATCTCCACATGATTGAGCCACTGCTTTTACGTTTACCAATCTGCTCCTCTCCTCCTCACCGCCCTTCCTCCTTTCTTCCTTTCTCCGCTGCTTTCTTGAAGCGACGTGAATGGGCAGACTGTGAGCTGTGTTCAGAGGGGGAGCGCGGCGGGGCGGGTGAGGCTGTCTGTGAGTTGTTGGACAACGAAACAGGAAAGAGGCAAAAGAGCTCTATCGACTTTTACGATAGCGTCTCATTTCATATCGCATTGAGAATTTATATCGATAATTTTAAAATATCGATATATCGCCCAGCCCTACTATAGGATATCACTGTCTTGTCCAAAGGCACCTCGTCATGTGGCCAGGAGAAACCAGAATTCATACCACTGACAATGGGGCTCATAAATGACTGCTGTAACAACTGCTGTCCCATCATAAATCCTCCCCTCTCAGTCCACAAACAGCAGGGCTGTCAGCAGTGAACCGAAAGGTCATACAGAAGCAACAGTTCTGCATTTCTTTTAAGTGGTTGTAGTGTGTCAAATTAGTAGCATAAACGTGCAAGAGACAGGGTACAAATGCAATAGCATGGCTCTTCTAGAGGGGAGCTCTATGACCTGGATGCAGAATTTACACCAGGCTCCAACCAAACAAGAAATTACAGTTAGCAGGACAAAATAAATGTTGGCTTTGTGTCTCTTTGATAATAATAAAGAAGAGCTTTTCTTAAACCAAATAAGACATTAACAAGCATACTCCTATTGACCGAGTTACTCGGCAAGCAAAGAGCAAGACAGAAAAAGAGAGAGACTGTGACCAAAAAGGGCGGTAGACAAACTTGAGAAAGCTAGAATAGTAGGGCCCTATGATTTCCGCGATGCAGAAAACACGGACGGAATCGCGGAATTCAACATATAAAATGGAATCCGCTGTTAAACACAGAATGTGGTAAAATTTGATGATATCAGTGTGCGGGCAAAACAAAACAATAGTTTCTTATGAGTTTCAGCTGCTGCAGCCCCCCTGTACATGCTACCCGTTTAGACGGGACTCAGCTTTCCACACACAGAAACGCACAGACACAGAGGAAAAAAAAGTCAGCGGTCAGCTATGACAAACAGTCTCACTGAAACACGGAAGTCATTTGACGCCTAGTGCTACATTTAGAGCAAAAAAATACAAAGGATTTAAATCGAGACCATTTTACCAGACTATTTTACCAGCGATAGTCTGGACTCACAAGAACACATGTGACGACCACTTACAGTCAAAGACAGATCAGAAACAGAGACAAGAAGCAAACTAGCGCGAGCTGCTCACTCCATCCCTGCTTATTTATTTGATACATTTTTATGTTGATTTTAAATATGAAGCACTTTTATTTGACAAAAGGAAGACTGTTTCTTTATTCTAATGTGAAATACACAGGTTCTTTGTTTTGCACGAAAAATTTAGTTTTTTTAAAGTTTTTTGTTGTTTATAGGGGAATGTTGAAATGCATTAGCAAAGCAGTAAATGTTCTGCTGAACCCCAGCACTGTGTTGAAGTAGAATATGGCCTTGTTTTTTTGTTGTCACTTTTTAGTTGAATAAATACAATTATAACGTAAAACATGGAATTCAGAAGAATAAAAATGGAAAAAACAGAATTTAGGAAAAAATAAAACAGAATTTAGGAAAAAATAAAACAGAATTTAGGAAAAAATAAAACTGATTTCATAGGGCCCTTGAATAGGCCCACCAAAGCATCGTTTGTCTCTGTCAAGGCAACATGCTGGATAAATGCAGGACTCCTGGGGCATTCAACCTGGCTGTGAATGTAAATAAGGTTTACAGTATTGAGGCACAGAGGACACCAGAAAGAAGGATGAGAGCGGGAGAGAAAAAAAAACAAATGTAGAGAAACATCAAGCGTAGCAAAGAAAAATAATTTTCACTGAGAACAGTCATGTAGGGATAGACATACACACACAAACAAACAAGATGCACCTGTAGAACAAATCCCCAAACATATACACCTGCAGCATTGATGTAGTCACAAAATGAATGAAATGAATGCCTAACGCCAAACTTTACCCTAACCAAAACCCTAAAACCTAGTCTTAACCCCAAAAACAGTCTTTGAACTCGTGATATCAGGTCCTATCTTCATTATGTAGTTCTGCACTGTATATTGTAAGATCAGCTCAAACTAGTTTGCGTCAGTGCATGTAGAAAATGTTATCAGCTATTGACTGTGGAGATTTTAAAAATACAGAAAACATATGTGATAAGTAGGGCTGCAACGATTAGTCGACGTAATCGATGACATCAACTACAAAAAATCGTCGATGCAAATTTTCTATTATCGACGCGCCATAAACAAACTTCAAAAAAGGCTCCAATCACGAAGAAACACATTGGTTTTTGTAACTGCAATGCACTACATGAACGTCTGGGAGCAGTACTGCTTGTTATTGTTTGTCAAGACTGCACACATTCTCACTAACGAAGAAGAATGTCTGAGTAGCAGTATGCAGAGTAAAATAAAACGTTACAATGGCGAGTCGGATAGAGGAGGAGATGGAAAAAACTGAGACAAAAACTTACTAAAGTGTGGGAGCACTTCAAAAAAAAAAAAAAGTTGAATGCTGTTTATGCAAAGCAAACATCAGAACAGGACATGCAACCACAGGTTGCAGGCATCACAATTAGGCTTGTTCGGGATGAACTGCGCCTGGAAAAGAAGTCGCTAAGAAGTCGGACAGTTTCTAACTTTCCTAGAACCTTCAAGCTCCTATTTGTACCAAATGCTCACATCCTCTGAGGTCAGATGCAGATTAAATACAATTTATTTTTCAGTTCTTTGTTATAACAATAATAAAAAAAAACTTTATTTATAGAGCACTTTTCTAAACTTGCATTACAAAGTGCTTCACCTACACACAAAATTAAAATACTTAGAACAGTAGAAGCAATGGAACAGTAATACAAAACATAAAAGCAATAATACAGTATTTAAGGCAATTGTTTAAATGCTCTACAGAAGAAGGTGTGTATATGGTTTAACGCCCATATGACTCATGTCTTTCATATGAAATGAGGTAAAATTGTGATGAAATGCTGTCATCATGTCAGTTTGCTAATTAAACTATAAATGCAAACAATCAGACATTCAATTATGGATCTGTCACATATTTAGACTGTCAGTACTGAAACATCTGTACAGATGTTATTTTAGTAATCTGAAAGTAATCTGTGATTCAACAGTCTAGTTTAAGTCTACAATCAACTTTTTCTGATCAATCACAGCATTTACTCCGTAAAAGAATCAATCTTCACAGTGAAAACTCAGACTAATAAATCAAAATATATCAAAGTAAATAAAAGAGGAAATGTTTCTACTAAATGTCCTGTTGTGGATCCAACATCTAAACGAATCAGATCTTAGATCAGGTGAGAGGAGGTGTTTCCCATCATGCCCTAAGGTTTTGCAGTCGTTGGAGACCAACGGCAGTGCCTTGCTCAAGATCTGCAACTGCCTTGATCTCACAAGGTCTATCGTTGCATGCATTGAGCATGTCTGTGCAACAAGAGGGTCAATTGCTGGCGATTGCAAATGATGGTGGCCTTTAAAGTAAGTTTGAGACTGTATAACTGTAGCATTTGAATCGCCACAACAGAGATCGGCGTTTCAATCGACTCAACCCCAATTGGTTCTGTAGAAACTGTGGCCAAACTCTGGAATTTGTCCTGGCACATTTCTGAGCACTGTAACACCGTTTGTACTTTATTAGCTGCAATTTACTTGCAGTACACTATTAGATTAAAAGAATTTGACTTTCTAACATTAACATTCTTATGTTTGTTCTCTTTGCAGGCATTGTAACTACTAGGTATGAAAATCAACCATGACCTCAATAAGGTATTGCAGGTTCTGCAGAACAAGCTACATTAAAAATATACATTACTGTGGACACTGTTCTGTCAAACTCCTGCTTGAAAATATTTTTATGGCAGGACAAACTCCTGCACAGCATTTACCACCAGCAGACAGCAGAAGTGGCTAGTTTGAAAAAAATCCTACCAATGACTGGACAAAGTTGGACTGAAAGACAACAAAGAGGCACTAATCATGGCAGCACAGGACCAAGCTCCAAGTACAAGATAAAGAGAGGCTGAGGTCTATAGGGGCTAGGGCTGCACGATTAATCGAAACGAAATTGCAATCGCGATATCAGTCTGTGCGATTACGTGAATGCAAAATGTTGCAATTTAAATGATTAGTACATGGATTGAAATGACCATTATCTCTCATTCATGTTTACCAGCCTAACCTGAGACTGGTTGCTCAGTTTTGTTAGCTTAATAAAACAGCTGTATAACACATTTTCTGTAACCTATTAACCCTACCGATGGTCTGTGTCCACTTATTTAGCTCAACTGTTTTGATAATGTTGGTACTGTTAACGACCTGGCGCTCTTCACAGAACCTCTCTCACTCCTGACGCCATTGGGCAGGGGCTGCTTTTTCTTGCTCTTTGGTCAAATATGACATTTACAAGCGTCTATTGTAAATGCACTATGCACTATGTTCAGACACCTCGTCAACATAGTGCATAGTTAAACTAAGGTATGGTTCCGTCGTCCTGTTTGACCACAGCAGCACAGACCACAACAACAGCGGCCCAGGTGAGCACATGTGGGCATGGATGTCGAGTCGGGCGACGGTGAACTGGTAACCAAAAAAAAAAAAAACTTACAAGCCAAATTAAACAAAACACACCCAGTATGTGTGTCACACCAAGTGGTGTAGTCCAGGGTATACGCAGGTATACGGTGTGTATCTACTTGTTCAGTCGGAACAGTGTATTCTCACTTCTCCATCCACCTGATCTACTATGCATTAAACGCATGACAGTTTTCTCTGCCTTGTTGATCAGTGTGCAGCTATATCATCGCTCTCAGCAGTGCTGACTTTATTTTCTAGTTTGTTGTGGTCACACATAGAAATCACAATGTATTTTTCACTATCCTTATACATTAAAAAAAAGAATAAGAAAATGTGAGAAGTGGCCGATGGTGTGTGAACTGCAGCAGGACACAGTATTCTGCAGAGTAATGATGCAGGTCTCAGGACATCTGTATCATTAACAGCAGGAAAAAATCCTCTCACATCCTTCTCTCCATGCAGGTATCTTTATCACTATTAATTAGTGATGAATTGACCTGATCATGATCATTTGATCATGAATCAAACATCAGTGACAGCCTAATTTTAAAGTTGATTCATGATGATGAAGATACAGAAAAAAATAAATCTATGACACAAACACTCCCAACATTTTGTAAATCATTTTTTCAGATGAGATCATTTCTTATAAAGAGGAGCTCAGCTCCCTGTAGTTTGCACCGTGAGAAAGAGGATTGGCTGCAGCAAGAACATTTAGCCAATCACAGACAGAGAGGGGCGGGACAAACCTTTATCATTTTTGTCAAATAAGTATAATTTGCCTGTACCTCTGTTGTCATAGTAACTAATATGTTATTTATAATTATCAGATTCAGTTATGAAATATTTTAATCTCAAAATCAGCCATTTAAAATTAGTAAAGAATATTTCTAAGTAAAAAGTGATGTTTGCCTCATGTTGATCTAATAATCATGAATGAGGTCTGTGTAGAACCAGTAATATAAGATGCTCATAACTGTTCTTAACATAATATTGTGACACTCTGGTCTCACTATCAGATTAAATCTTCCACAGTTCAACAGTTCATCAAAAATTGACACACTACTCTGTGTAAATTCTTTTATAGTATGAAGTAAACTATGTGTTTACTGTAATTTTGCAACCAAGTGCCCTTCATCATATCGCAATATTGATCTCTATAATCGCTATATTCCATTTTATTTGTTGAATTCCGCGATTCCGGCCACGTTTTCTGCATTGCGGAAATCATTGGGCCCTAGGTCTACCAAACCAGGCAAGAACCCAGGTGCATTTGCAGCCTGTGCAAAGATGCCCCTGACACAACCCAGTACATAAAAGCAAGGTGCAACATGCAGGCAGCTGGGGCGTACATGCAACACCATATCCAGGTGGCTGGCACAGTGTACAGGAACATCCCGAGGACAGGCTCCCAAGTCCCAAGGTCAAAATGGGATTTTCTTTGCATATTTGTCACACTTATATGATTCAGATCAAACACATTTTAATATTGCACATAGATAACCAGAGTGCATACAAAATGCAGTTTTTAAATGACGATTTCATTCATTAATGGAAAAAAGCTGGCCAAACCTGACCCATGTAAAAACGTAATTGCACCTATACCTAATAACTGGCTGTGGCGGCAACAACTGCAATCAAGTGTTTTTGATAACTGGCAATGAATCTTTCACATCTCTGCAGAGGAATTTTGGCCTACTTGTCTTTGCAGAATTGTTTCAATTCAACCACATTGGAGAGTTTTCAAGCATGAATGGCCTGTTTAAAGTCATTCCATAGCATCTCGATTTGATTTAAGTCCGCACTTTTACTAGGCCACTCCAAAACCTTAATTTGTTCTTTTTTTTTAACCATTCAGAGGTGGAATTGCTGATGTGTTTTTGGTCTTTGTCCTACTGCATAACCCAAGTGCCCCTGAATCATGAACTGACGGCCAGACATTCTACTTCAGGATTATCTGGTAGCTGAGTGAGCTTTTTTTTAAAAATATGGTTTTTGGGCAGATTTATCTTGTGCAATGCTAAAGTTTCTCAATGGTCTATAGATATTTAAGTGTGCCAAATAAAGAAATAAAAATAATATTAATCAGGAAAGGGGTAAATACTTTTTCAAAGCAATATAGTACTTAAAGGTCTGTTTTAACTTTGTCATTATGTGATGTTTAGGGTTGATCCTCCTTCTGCAGCTAGTTAGAATGCAAACCAAATTGCAAATGATTACACTGCCAAAAACACTGAAGTCATTGCAAAGTACTTTTTTTGTAGTTTTTAGAAAATAGAGCCAAGACAGACACAAACTGGCTTTCCCTTCCTATATATGGTCCAATTTCCTAATTGTGATCATAATTTAATGATTTCACTTTTACATACGTCCATCCACTGGGAAAAGAACCAGTGGTACAGGAAAGGTTAATGAGAAGAAGACTAGAAGGCAAAAAGGTTCTGAATAGCTGAGTTTTTAACTGCTAGAAATTAAGTTCATTCAATGAGGTTTATGTTTTGTGCACCATCAAGGTCCCACTGGCAGCACAGTGGATGCCTATGACACCCTGATGGTAGACCTTGCACTCACTCTTTCAAAAACATACACTACATTCACTGCTAAATCTTGACACATTTACATGTCTTGACATGTATATATTCGTTCTTCCTCTTTCGCCCAGATAGATGGTTAAGCTCAAACTCACACTCATACTGTACAGCATTTCCTTCTGAGGCACTTTTAAATTCATCGTTCATCTTACTCTGTCACACACAAACATACACACACGCGCACACAAGCTTTTGGCATGCATAGCTGCAGTCATTTTTCTTGTTAATGTAGCGTGTCGAATTTGCAAGGTGGCGGCGTGCAAATGAAAGGTTGCACGTCTCACTCACTTGGCAATATGTATTTGATAAGAGCTGTAAATCAACTAGTGTAGCAGAGCAGAGTCTGCAGGGATGGACACAACACATGTTAATGGAAAGAAGCTCTAAATTGGAGTGGAAACAGGATGTGCATGAGCAAGTGAGAGAGAAAGAGAGGGACTGTGTGAGATCAAGACAGACTGTCAAAGTTATGAAAGGTCAAAGGGAGAAAAGAAGTGTGTGGAAAAAGAAAGTAGCTGTAGGCGACTTTCTGTTTACCTGGCTGGACTGTCAAAGAAAAGTGTTTGTGTAAAAATGTTCAAGAGAAAAATGTATGTGCAAAAATGACAATGAAAAGTAATGGAGAAAGATAATATAAGTAAATATGACTGCAAGTCTGAGAAATTGATGGAAAGACAAAACTACGGTACAAAGATTAAGACAGTGAGACTCAGATTAAAAGTTTAGGCCCAGTTTAGGCCCCATTTACACTTAACACTAAATGTGCTTATTTAAGATATTTCTGGATTGCTTCCCTGTGGTTCTAAATGTTTCTAAGCAAATCTCGCACATTTATCCAATCACAGAATTTCAACAACTTCTACTTGATTACCACATTTTGCAGCATTCTTCTTTATTGTACTTTAATAACGAGGGGGGGTTGAGTCGATTGAAAAGCTGATCTCTATTGTGGCGATTCAAATGCTGGTGTGTTATACAGTCTCAAACTTACTTTAAAGGCCACCATCATTTGCAATCGCCAGCAATTGACCCTCTTGTCGCACAGACATGCTCAATGCATCAGGCATGTTTACAAATGGAGCGCAGACAGCAGACTCTGCCAGTCTTTTATTTTGACAAACCAGAAGATTCTTTTATTTTGAAAAAATTTCCCTCCGCTGTTATTCCAATACAAAACGAGGATTTGCTAGGAAAGTTTTCTGGCGCATAAAAGGCGCATGCGCTAGGGGTTTTCTGGATGGGTGAGGGAGTGAGCTGTCTGCTGTGAGACCGCAAACAAGCGAAACTCGAAGTGAAGTACATGCCGTCTATTTAACGTTAGACTCTATACTTGATAGTCACGATGTAGTCATTTACTATATCGCACGTGGGACAAGTTGAGATACAGCAAGTATATTCGATATATCGCCCACACCTAGCTTGGATGTCCTGTAATGTCAAGACAGTGGTTATTATATTTGGGCCTCAAAACCACAGAGACACCTTATCTAATCGTATTGCTACCCTAGACGACATAGCCCTGGCCTCAAGTAGTACTCTGAGGAATCCTGGAGTCATCTTTGACCAGGATATCTCCTTTAACCCTTACATAAAAGAAATATGTAGAACTGTCTTCTTTCACCTTAGGAATATTTCTATAATTAGGAGCATCCTGTCTCAAAGTGATGCTGAAAAACTAGTCCATGCATTTATTACTTCTAGGCTGGACTACTGTAATTCATTACCAATAGGATGTCCCAGTAGCTCATTACAAAGCCTTCAGTTAATCCAGAATACTGCAGCCAGAGTTCTGATTGGAATTACCGAGATCATATTTCACCTACATTAGCTTCTCTCCATTGGCTCCCTGTTAAATCTAGAATAGAGTTTAAAATCCTTATAACATACAAAGCACTTAATGATCAGGCCCATCATAGACCTCACAGAACCATGCTGTTCTGTCTGCTGCTTCTTGTTGTTGTTTTGCCTGTTCTTTTCCTCTCTCCTCTTTCCATTCACCCCAACCGGTCGATGCAGATGACCGCCTGGTCCTGCTGGCAGTTTCTTCCGTTAAAGGGAGTTTTTCCTCTCCACTGTCGCCTAGGTGCTTGCTCAAGTGGGACTGTTGGGTTTTCCACATTTTTCTGTATTTACTTATATTCTATAAGGTCTAAAACCTTGCAGTGTAAAGTGCCTCGAGATGACTTTTGTTGTGATTTGGCGCTATATAACTAAAACTGAATTGAAAAAAACTGAATAGACAGAAGTACAAATCAGAGCAGAGAGAGAACACAGTACAGTAATAGTACACTGAAACTAAATAGCTAACAAAAATAAGGAAGTAAGCAGCTAATTTTCCTCCACACAGAAACAAACTAGTTTATACAAATAATAAATGCCTATACAAAAAAAATATATCACATGCACTTCAACTGGCCAAGCACATGCAATGACACATCTGCATGCACACATATTTTAACTATTATTCGCTTTATTGGTAGGAAGAGAGGGCTAATAAAAAGTTGTGTGATAAAGGGAAACTATGTGTCATTCCAGGTTGTTATGACATTGTGCCTTGCCTGTGTGCGTGTGCGCGTGTGTGTGTGTACGTATTTGTGCAAACATAAAAGAATTTGTGGAAGGCATATTTACCTTAATGGTCAAAAGCACTGTGGGTGCATTTTGAAAAGGTGAATGTAATACTGTCATTATCGTGCTCTCTCTAAAATTACTCCATATTATGACAGCAACACACAGTCTCATAACATACATGCACACTAACGGATACACACACAAGTTTAAAAATAAAATACAAGTAATGCATTATGGGTAGTAAAGCTGGTCTTTAAACAAGCAAACTCCTATAACTTAAATTCTAATTTAATAGTCAAAGAATCTACAATTTAATCTTGTGTGATAAAAAACACTGCACAACAAAATGTCCTCACTTTCAGAGTTTTCCTTGGGTTTCCTAATGTTAGAACAACATGGTCATGAGGATTGGAAAGGTACAAATACACCCATAAAACACAACACACATACACAGATGCATTCAGAGGAAAATGGGATGATATTTGGAGAAATGGCCAGAGACCTGTATGTGAACCTTATTACTCATAACGAGTAATAAGAGTCTAGATTTGGGCTACTGGTCGTTTTCCCTCATGGGTCTGGCATTTCTCAATAGCTGGATTCTCACTGGGGTGCAAAATACATTTCAGTGCAGCATCCACATGGCTCTATGTGTCTAAGGGTCACGGGTCACACAAGCTGGCTCAGATTTTCCATACCATGGCTTATGGAAAAACCTCAAATTGTCAAAAGTACAAAATAAAACTTGTTTTTATTGTTAAAATTGGCAAAAAAAAAGTATGTTTTATTATGCTTTTTTTTCTATATCATATTCAGTCTTTATT
>JAUBNQ010000028.1:19426625-19441483 GCA_032353495.1 Ctenopoma kingsleyae | reverse complement strand
GTGCATTATGTAACATGAAAGACCTGTTCAAATTACCAAGAAATTGGCTGTTATTCCTGAATTTTATTTCAACTGTGTCAACTTGATAAACCAATAATCACAAATCACATCTTTGTTTTGGAAGACTAGACGCCTCTGATCGCGCACGCTTTGAATGTGCGTCAATTATAACAGTCCGTGTGAAACACAAACGGAACATGTTGTTTAACGCGAGTTATATGAAGTAAACGAAGCCTCGATTCTAGAAAAATGCCTCGATCATTTTTTAAAATCGAATTATTCGAATAATTCGAGTAATCGTTGCAGCCCTAGTGAGTATACTGTATTTAGTCTGTCCATCCAAAATGCAAGTTATGCAAAAACCTAAATCACTAAGTATGACAGTTTTCTTAACTTGTCGCCCTCACTTCTGAAGAGAAAAAGTGTCAAGAGAAGGAACATACTGGACTGGCAGAATCCTTTCAAAAAAATATGTTATCAGGAGCAGAGTTTGATACAAAACTGTTGAAGAACACATAAAAAAAACTGGACCTACTACAGTGATCCAGCTCATCCTAAGCAGTATTGTGGCTAAATGAACATGAATGTTTCTACACTTAACATATCCTTGAGAAAACATTATCATTTAAACAATGGACTTCATATAATCCAATATACTGTATATGATCCAATACACTAATACTGTCTACAAATGTCTTTGACAGCTATTTTTTTAAGTTCAATGTGCAAAGACTAAACAGCATCTGTGACTTACAGCATCCAAAAAGGTGAAAGATCAAGCCCTTAATTGAATCAGTCACCTTTTCCTTTTTGTGTGTAAATAGAGAATGTATTTACAAAGAG
The DNA here is from genome assembly GCA_032353495.1 of Ctenopoma kingsleyae. NCBI lineage: Eukaryota > Metazoa > Chordata > Actinopteri > Anabantiformes > Anabantidae > Ctenopoma > Ctenopoma kingsleyae. The sequence continues at coordinate 19,440,640 of JAUBNQ010000028.1, read as the reverse complement.
TACAAAAAAAAATTTCATGAAGATACATATGCGTATGCTTGTAAAGCCAGAAATCCTGAACATTTATATAGCAAGAAATTGTGTGTTTATACACAGACAGTGGATTTCTCAAGATAAAGTGTGTGGCACTGTTAAGGCAGCATGCCTGTGTGGGAGTTACCAATGTTACTGTTATCATCTGAAGTCCCTTATTCTGTCCTGCGTAGCCGAGTCCCATTTGAAGCCATTTTCAGAAAATTGTTCTATTTATTGTCTGCCCCCACAGAGCAGTCGAGAAAAGAGAAGGTTGTTGATTTAGCACTGATATAAAGACATGAATTCACAGCATTCATTTATCTCATTAGTGATTCTTTTTCCCCACCCCATCAGTGGTTACAACCTCAGCATGTGAATGCATTTTCCCTTATCATATTTAAAAAGATAAATTAAACTTTAATACTTATCCTGGGCCCCCTGCCATAGTGTCATTGTTGTGTCATATATAACTTATTTAAGCAGTGGTGTGGTTCAAAAGCTGAGTCAAACAAGTCATTTAAACAAATGATGACTTATATATGGCAACGTGTAGAGACAAATGCCAACATTCCTATTCATCTTAAAAACATACAGCTACAGTGCTATAGGTTGATAAATGTCCTGTAAACAATCCTAATACAATGAAACATCACAAATTGCGGCATGTAAAATACATAACTTAGACATAAAACATGCTTGACATTCACAGACATCAAAAAAAGGACAGCATTCCTTATTAAAGTTATTATTATTAAGTTATTATTCATAATACAACACAGCTTAAACACAACACGGGTGAGCAGATAATCATAAGCAGCTATCAAAGCATCTGCACAGGATAACTGTCAGCCACAGAATCAACCGGTGGTTGAACAATAAATATGAAAGAACGGTGAAATGTCGAGACACTCACACCTTCTCCTGTAGCAGCAATAATACAGAAGCATCAAATAAAACAGCCCAGCACCTTCATGACACGGCCACTATTAACCACACAGCAGGCGCAAAGAAACCAGCTAATGCTAGCATGAACACAGGCAGAGAAACAGGTGTATGACTCACGTTTTTGACGTCGAAATCCATTTTCCTGGAGATAGTCCTTATATCCACATTGTGACATATCCAGCTGTACCTGTTGGTGTTTCAGTCATTCAGTTTGTGTGTTTGTTTGTTCAAAAAAAAAAAAAAAAAAATCCTCTTCTCCTCTTTCCATATCGGCTATTTAACTACGAAGAAAAAAAGCATCGTCATGTTAGCTAAAGCCGGTTAGCACCGGTAAACAAGCTAACTCTCCCCTTTTTCACTTAAATGTTTACTTTCTGTTGTTTGTTGTGAACACCGTGTCGAAACTGTATTCACAATTCTCATCGGCTTTTTCTCAAATCACATGTCCGTTTACATTTCAGCAGGCACGGACTAATTACTGAAACATCCGCTGTCTAATTAGCTTCACCTGTCTGAACGTTGTCCCGCCTTTCACGACGACACTGACGAGCACAGACAGGGGTCGCTGTGTCGCTCATTTCAGGAAACTTCTTCTTCTTCTGTTTTTTATTTGGCGGTAGGCCACTTAAAAAATCGTATGCTTATATGCAGTAGCGCCATCTGCTGAATTATAGTATGAATCGGAGCGGTTGTTATCTAAATGATCTTAGTCCGTTCTTTTCAACAGTGTATTTACAGCTAGAGTCCATATTTCCTGTATTTAAATGTAAAGTTTCCTTAAGTTCAGTGTTGTTGTTACATGTTTGTTTGTTTTTACCCCTTTTTAGACATTTTTCCTACTTTCATTCTGCTTTAATTCCATTATTTCTGCAAACTTCATCTTTACTATAATTTTTTATATTTGTCTCTTTCTTCTTGTCTTTTTAATTGCTTATTTTATGTAACTGTCAGCTTGCTCATTTCTCTCCAGACATATACATGCTGGGACCCAAATAAACTTTATGGGTGTTCCTATTATTGTGTTAAAGAAAATAGCATGATGTATTTAAAGCACATTTCAGAAAACTTTAAGAAAGTATCTTTTATAAGGGAAGAGTGGGATCAAGCATAAGGCACATAGTAAGGGGGGGTCAAAGGTCAAAACATACCTGGTGTGATGTATACTGCACATGCTCAGTTACACCATACAATTGCGTGAGAAAAATCAACTTTTTTGATCTGTTGTCCTTGTTTAAATGTGTTTTCAAATTATTTACCACATCAGTTATTTTAAATATAAATAAATATTTATATATATTATGTATTTAGCTTTCCTCATTAACTTGACTATAGAGATAATATAGAGATAACTAAAGAGATGCTTTCAAAATACAAGGTTGAGAATAGGCATTTCTGTGCCTTCACAGCACCAACAGCCATGGAGGCATTATGTTTCATCTGGACTCAACTGCAGGTTTAAATAACATATGAATTCTCACAAATAAAATAAAGTTGTTCTTTTCATTCAAACTATGCTGACTTCTAATTTATATAATATATATTTTCCCTTAAAATAAAGTAAAACGTAGTGAGTGAATTCTATTCATATTGGAAAAGCGCTGTCTGCATTCAGATAAGGTTAGATAATACAATTTAAACCACTAATGTTTGTATATATTCACATTTTCCCCTCACTATCTGGGATCATCATCAAGGTTCTAGTGTCAAACCTGGATTCTGTCCAACCAAGACTCATACTGAGTCAGATTGAACATAAGAGCAAATGCATTTTTGGATAAATGCATAAATATTGTTTCCTTGTCAAATCCCACTTGTCACATATTTCCTCAGCAACAGGATAAGCTTTTCACTGCCTCTGGGTTTTAAATAGCCTACACTGTGTGCTGTGGATGAGTGCTACATCCCTACAGTCAAGATACATTTGTCTGTATCATGTCCACATATTAAGACATGACAGTGAGGACTGTAGCATGTCTTTGTAGACAGCAGTTGAATTGAGTAGGCGTTGGCATGCCCAGAGCTCAAGCAGTTCTGCATACAAGACAGCTAATGTCGGTACAGTACCCACAGTGTGTTGCATTTCAAGTAGATGACAATATTTTGAAAGTACACTGACAGACCATAACTCAACAGCAGTGACCATTAGAAATGATTATTTGTGGCCATATCTAAGAAAAACATATCCTTCCCACAGCTCCTTTTTCTTGGCAGTTTATCTTTATGCAATTTGTGAGATGGTGTGTAGTATGCCATAGGGTAATAGGTGTTAAAGAGCAATGCTAACTTTACCATGGATATCCAATTGCATGCTTATCCATGGTATAATGTTGAGCTACAAGGCATTAACCTTCACTTTTAATATAAATACCGTTTCCATCATCAAAACTCCCACTGACTCTTCAAATGGAAGCTCACAGCCCAGACATGACCAAGGGATCTCAAATGATCAGTTGTCTCCAGAGGTTCAGCCATTTGCACAATGTGACCCCCACCCAACACAACAAAAGGAAAAATAAAATATCATAGCTTTTGAACTATAAACCCAAATTTCTTTAAACTCAGTTACAAGAAAATCATTTCCCATGTTGGATGTAGCTGGTGCAAAAGAGCAGATGGAAAACTAGAGTTGGCCTCAGTGCAAATCAATTCAGCAGCAATTGCTCTAAGTCAGGCAGTGATCAGTACTGATTGATTCTGCCCAGCCCTTGCTAATCTCAAACAAACCCAAAGATTTCATCAGTTCTTCCTCTCTGACTAAAGGTGTACTAATCAGTAAAATCAGTTTCTATAGCTCCACATCACATAGTTGCCAACTGGGGGCACTCCAAAACTCATCTGGAACAGTGCTGGGATGTGCAGGATGGGCATACTTCCAGTTCATTTAAATTCTGCAACCAAAACAGCATTTGCCTCTTTTGCTTGGCTGAATCGACAGCTTATGGGGAAAGTGAACAAGATAACACATGGAATTCAAGAGAATGGCACTCCATCTATGAGTGTGTCCTGACCCTCACAGCTATGTCAAAAGTGGGCCCAGTTTAGTCTAGGGTCTATATTCCTAATCAAACATGTAGTCACTGTTGTTTTGACAGAAGTATTACTGAAAACTGAGAAGTTGTCTTACATCTTTGTGTACATCCTGTACATCCTATCCATGAAACTACTTTTTCTGTACATACTGGAGACATTATTTTAATGCTGCTTATTTTTACCGTTCCTCAAGAAGAGAGGAAAGCGTTGTCTTAACAGAATTAAAAGATCTGTGTCATTCAAACATTTTTAGAAGTAAAATTATGATTATACTTTTCCATTTTATCGCAAAATAGTCACATATTTTCAACTCTATCAAAATTTGTTTTTATGGTGCATTACATACAAATGTTACTTACTTGTTGTTATTGTGACTCCAGTAGATTGAATATAAAATATTGTTATAAAGACAAAAGAAAAGGCTGGTAGGTTTTGTTATGGGTCTTTATTGGCCTCCAAGAACCATGTTTAAACAATGACAATAGCAAAAAGAAAATTTAATTAAACAAAAAACCTTTAGGGTTCGTGTCCACTAACACCTTCTATAACTATAGCATGTTGGGCTGCTGCTTATGTGTACCTCCCACTGAAACTACATAAAAACACAATTTTAAGAATGTCTTTTAGTGGTTTGATTTTTCAGCACAGTCATTGTAGAAGTTCTGTTTTTAACTGCTTGCTTGCTGGCTGAACTTGTGCTACTAAACTTCTTTATTCCCACCATTAGAATTAGTCTGAAAACAAAGTGATTGTGAGATTATGTGCATATAGAACTGATGTTCGAAGGTAGTATATAGTCATAGAGTGGAGTATTATAGTATTTTTATAAAACTGGGTATGAGAGGGGACGTCTGCAGTGACAACTATGCTCTGAAACCTTCACCTCTCTCATCACCCTCACAACCTTATTTGTATGAACATCACAATATTACCTGCCCTAACTACAAATGTATACCCTGTATACCAGCTGAACTGTCTCTGAGAAGTCAACTGGTGGTTCTGTCTTTGTCAAAAAAAAGTTACTTGTACCAAATTAGTATGGATTAAGACAAAGACTGGTATTAGTAATTCTAATTGGAATCACCAGTATGGTAGTCTTTCGATGTAACTTACAGCTGCAAATATACCAAAAAAGCCACATAGTGCCAAAGCTCAGCAGAGGTTCAGTAAGCATACAGCAAATTGCTGTCCTCCCACAATGTCTACATACAGTAAATACAGTATGTCTTTCTCTGGTATCAAATAAAAACTTAAATGCCCCGAATTTTTCAAAAATAGCCTTGATTCTTTTCAGTTCACATCCATACGGTTGACATCTTCAAAAATTATACAACATGTTGAATGGGTGTCACAAGCTGTAAAGTATGAATAAACTCAACAGTTCTAGCATGTTAAGAGTCAAAAAGGTTTTATCTTAGAGCATTGCTACATACATTAGGTGGCAATCGAACTTGTATCTGTCTGACTGATCTTTTCAGTCACAAAAGTCTTGTAGCTACGTTATAGGTAAAATACAATAATGAGTCCACAACATACATTATAATTGTCACCATTTGAGAACATTAGTCAAAATTATCTATTGCTTTGGTGCAGGCTGTGCAGCCTATTTAGTTCCCCCATTTGGAGTCAGCTCAGGTTGTTCTCTGTCTCTATCCAAGCTTTCTATTCCCTATTCTTTCTCGTTCAGACCCAATAATTTGGGTTGTAATTTCAACGTACATGTTTTTAATATTTCTTTTTAACAAAATTATTGAAAGTAGAGATGTTTAGTAACTGTACTAATGCAGATTCCTTTTTTTCCCCATGGACTAACCCACTCATACACATTGTAACATTTGGTTTGGTTTTCTTTCTAAAATGAATCTCTTGACTCATTTATTTCAGCCAATTCTGAGTGTGATGCCCAAAGGACTGCCTCCATTATTTCATCTTATTATGGAGGTAAACTGATCCCTACCCTGTACAAAGACAAGAACTCATTCAATACGTTAAACAAAGACAGGAATATCTTTAGAAAAAGAACCAATAAGATCACTTTCACATTGTGGTGGTAGATAATATTGTGTACCATATTTGCACTGTAAAATGTACAAAATATCACCATGTTGTTGGCTAGTGACCTGCAATCTTATTCACAAGCACTTTGAAGCATTTTTTTTTATTTACAACATACAGTGTACTCTGAAACAGTAACACATTTATAAATAAATATTGCATTCTTAACAATCTTACAGTTCTCTTTATTGTCGGTTCTTCATGACTCTTCACCTGAGCTTAACGAAGGTGAGGCAACCTTTGCCTGTTCAGTCTCCTATGCTCTTATGTGCTATCCTTCACCAGGAGGTCTATTGATTTCAATCTTTGCCATTGGGCGTTCTGTCCTTCCTCACCCTCTCAAATGTTAATTTAAATAAATAGATCTCTACGAGAAAAGAAGAATCATATATCCTTAAAAGCTTAATACATCTCTAAAATAAAAAGCTACAGTTAATGTTCCCAAATTAGAAAAACTAAAAATTTGGAAAAACATAATAAAAACATTCTATTTATCAAAAAAGACGAACAAAAGGAAAAATATTTATAACTTTCAGCAAGAACAAACATGTTTTATGAACCCATATCTATTCACTGGATGTTCAAGAGTGTCATCGAGTGGCTTCCATTTTCATTTGTATTGTAATGTCATTCAATATATCCTGTTAGCTCATATGACACTATAGGTACTCTGGTCTGTCTTGTTGCCTACATGGTGTGTGTTTTACATAATCCTCATTATTAAATGTTCAGGCTTTGCAAAGCCCAAGCAGCCTCCTTTTAATAGGAGACATCTCAGTCAGCCCCCTTTAGCTTACAGACAGTATTCCACTGTGTAGTTTAGTTCACAAAGTTTTTTCACTGCTGCTGTTCAGTCACAGAAACAGGGAGGGGCCAGGAAATATCAGGATTGGTTCTGAACACAGAGAGAAAACCGTCATTGGCTGGAAGGTTTCAGGAAACAGGAAGTATGCCTTAAGCATGGCTGATGTCCTCTCCTGTTTGTAATTGTGCAAGATTAAATGCCTCTGTCTTGGATCCAAGGGAGAAACAGTCTTTTGTATGATGTTTTATTTTCCAACTCTTAACACCTTCCGTTGAGAGCAAGATTGCTCGAATACAGTGCTGAATGGCAAATCCCACTGGTGCCTGCAAAATGCCTGAATTTATACTCGAGTACTTGGAATAAATATATATTTTTACATGTTATATTTTACTGGTGAACAGTGCCAAAAAGAAGTGGGTAACATGATAGAACAAGAACAAACAGATTCACTGATGAGAAATTGGTGGTTCATAAGGTAACCATTCATCAGACTTGGTACAGCAGGTAAATGACATGTTTATATATGAAAACTAGATCTATAAACACTCAATCTACAGCCATAGCCTTTGTTGTCAAAATACCATATGAATAAAAAGACTTCTGAAGTCAGGAAATTATGTAAGGTCTTACCATCCTTGTTAGAATGTACAATGGCTTAATAATGTTTGCCCAGTAACATACCCTGAATTTACTGTATAGTACAATGGTTTACTGGTTTTCTGAAAATAATCATTCATAAACAATAGTGACTTGATTATTGATCTTTACACTAATACTGTATTTTCACAATAAATAAACAAACTCATTATGTAATTTAGTGTTTGCTACCATTGATTTGAGTGTGAGCCAGTGGTGACTGTATCTTTCTGTACTCTGCTGGAGCTAAATGTAAGCATCCCCTAGGCAGTCTAATTTTCAAAAATCTTCTCCACACCTCATGTTCTCATTATTATTATTATATTCCTCCCATTCTCCCTCCCTTCATCCATTGCAAAGGCATTACAGGTGAATTGTACTCATTGTCCATCCTCCCCCTCCTGCACTCATCCTCTGCTCCTCTATTTTCAGTCACAGATTGTCTTGTAGCCTCTCCATGTAGGTTCTGATTTCAGACTGACCCAGGTCCATATCCTGGCACACCCACTTGATGTCATCCTCATTCCCATTGGTCACCAGGACTGATGAATTGGTGTATGGGCCACCCCCACCTGAATTATCATTAGGCAGAACAGTGGCAAAAGATGTGAACTTGACACGTTTGCGTTTGGCGGCTGCTACTGCTGCTGCCGCTGTGGATCGGGGGGAGTTATTCAGATGCTCTGTTTGGCCAGAGGCATCTTTGCCACCAGTGGTGATTGCGGAAAGGCACGGATGTGGTTCTGGGACAGATCTGGGTAAGGTTTGTCCATGGGTGATGCCCCGATGTCCACCTGTGCCACCACTTCCACTAATGGTGCCCATGCCTGTGCCCATTCCCATCACCAATGTGTTACCAGCTCCATTCAGCAGGTACTTGTTCTCCTCATATCCTCCTTCATTGCGGTCAATAATAGTGGTGCATTCATCTGGCAACCCACCCTGGCACTGGTCAGCATGGTCAGCTAGAAGGTCAGCCTCATTGCCAAGCCACACCCAGTCATGAGCATGGTTCATGTTGCCTCCTGCCTCCAGAACAGGAACCTGCTTGTGACGGTATCTGTGGATGAAAGAAACTGATCTGGTTATGTTGTTAAATGCAACAAGCAGTCCTTAGTCAGTAGGAAGGTATTGCACACAATTAAAAATTCTGATATACATATCAGATGTAAATTTGATAATAAAAATATTTAAAGCTCAGAAGAAAACTTAGAATACATAATATTCTGCCAAACAAAAATTAAGAGTAACACCTGTCACTGATGACTTCTAATAGCTTAATTGTTCACCTGGTTGCTTGGTTGCAGTAATGTAGAAACCTACATCTGTGTCACTGTTGAGCGTGGTTACAAGTGCAATAGAACAGTGGTTCCCAACCTTTTTCCCAAGGGACCCCTATTTTACTAGTGAATATGTTGATGATCCCCACATTCTCTCCTCCCGGACAAAAACTCTTACTAAGGAAAAATAAAATAGGCCTAGTACTTTTGAATTGTTTTGATCTTTTCGCCGACAGAAGACTGGATGCAGATCGGATATTTTGGTGGACAAAAATACATTAACTTTGAACATATGATCATTAGGTTAACAGAAAACATAAACGGGGTTGTAGTTTAGTTGTATACGAATATAATTTTAAGGAGACAGGGCTGCAACCCTGGGACGACAAGGACACCTCAGCATGGAGGAGAAGTGTCTGGCGGCTCTCATCCGCACACACCTGTGCAACAAGCTTTAATAAAGTTCACAATTTTTACCTTTTTATCTTTTTCAGGTTTCATATACTTCCTCACATACGTGTTTGCTGGCCAGCACTTGTCTGTGCATAATGCAGTGAAACACCAGGCAGTGGAAAGTAAAAAAAAAGTATTTTAAAATATTATTTACCATTAAAATTGTAAACTCGTGACGTGAAGTTTTGGTGACCCCTAGTAGGGGTTGGGACCCCAAAGGTTGGGAATCAATGCAATAGAACATACAACTGACTGCTCCTGACCACATGTTAATGTCCTAACTGTCATATAAATAAGAAACCTGTAACTAGGATGGAGGATGGAGGATGGAGGATGAAACATGATTTGCCCAGGTACGTACCAAAAATACATGTAACTAAGTTCTGAATGGGCTTTTTAAAAGTGTGCATGACATAAGACTGCAGACAAAAAAAATAGCAGAGTAGAATAGCATTTCACATGCTCATTTCATGGAGTGACGTCCTAATGTCTGACCGATACTAGTGGTCTGTAGAAGTGTGGTTTCATCTTTGTACCTTGTTGTTGTGATGAATTAATTAAACTAAATTAACAGAATTTAATTAATTAAAAGATAAGTTAGGAAAGTTTTAAAAAAAATGCACAATTTGAAGATAGATACAGAGTAAGCAATCAAGTTATTGTCTTTGCAAATCTAAGTTGGGCCTAAAACTGCTGAATTAAACAAATGAAAATACAAATATTTACAAATATATAAAAATAACATAAAACCGGATGGACCTCATTTAGCTGTAACAGCTGCAGCTTGTGCTTGGGGTGTAAGCTGTCCAATTAAAATAAAGAATTACATAGAGGGTTCAAACCATGACACTGATGGATAGAGAACTTATTATTTAAGCTACTAACAAAACGTTATCATTCAGTATTGAGTACCCAAAGGCCTCCTCTGGTTTTAGTATTTTACCTGAAAGCAAAGCTGACACAGTTGATGAGGAAGACCAGTATTGCCAGACAGAATACTCCCAGAAGGGCATACATGCCAATCTCCAGATCTGACAGTCCTCTGTTGGTCTGAGTCAGCTCACTGTCTCCAGTCCCCGGTACCTCTACTTGTACTGGGTAGCTACTGTAGTCCCCTGCTTGACTTGGACCACTGCCTCGGCTGCTGCTGCTTCCACTGGCAGCTTTACCACCTGAAGCACGATTGATTACTGTGCTCTTTGTTGTTGTGCTAACCTAGTGAAAGGGAATTAAACACATACAGTGGGTTATTTTTTTTTACTGTTTATATATGTATATGTTCGCTGCTTAAGAAATTGTCAGCAGTGAATTATCAGAAATTAACAGCCCAGTTTATTTCTCATTTCCTCCCACCTTCCTCGTAACCTCTCGATCCACAGCTGCACTGTTGGACTTCCACTCTGGTCCATCCTTTACATTTTGCTCACTGGTGCTGTTGTCCATCCCCCCTCCATCCTCCTGTCCACCTCTTCCCAGCACACCTCTTTCTTCGCTCCTTGGTCCAAACTTCACTATTACATTGCCAAGTCCGGAAGCTAGCACACTCTTCCTTTTGGATTTCTGGCAGGTCTCAGAGATGACCATCTCTACACGAACCAGCAGCCCTTTCCCGTTGCCTTCCGCTACCACAATGGGCCAGTGTTGTTCCTAATTGCCAGTGACAATGTGAAAATTAACAAACACATGCATCTTTTGTCATGTTATGCTTTGGATGGCATCATTTGCAAACAGTTATTTGTACCTTCTGTACAATATTGATGGTAGGATTTCTAGCAACTTCACACCATTGATCAGCTAAAGGAGGCTGCCAGTACCTGATTGGTTACGGAGATGATAGTCTCATCTAGAGAGACAGCTGAGAGGAGGAAGTCCTTTGGGTCATAGATATCAAGTGGTGTCACTGAACCGTCACTATACTGGATCCACGCACTGATTACAGCTTCCTGCATCATGCCAAGAAAATTTAAAAAGTATGAATATTAGTTTCCACATAGCAAAGCAAATCCTTTAACAGCACATAATACATAGATTGTTAGTCTTCTGTGAAAACAGTTTATATATAACTCATCAAACAATATTAAAATGAGAAATTTAGCAGTAACATGAGCTGTGAGTCTGAATAACTCCCCCCGAGCCACAGCGGCAGCAAAATGTCAAAATTCAAATATCAAAATCAATTAGTTACAATTTCTGCCATTTAGAGAGGCAATGCACAGTTTTGCTCACTGATTCACCCTACAGTATATTTGCAAGTTCTTCTGCTTCCCCCAGTTAGCCAAAAAATAAATCAAGGCAAGTTTAAGTTATCAGCATTGCATACATAAGGACATAACGGAGCCCAGAGAATATCCACATTAATTAAGTGAGAGGACACATCTCTCCCTGGGTTACTGCATTTATGGCCCTATAGCTCTTTTTGAATCTTGCTTATTTGCAAGTATATGAGGTGGAGATATTCACTGGGGTTGGCCTTGGTAGCTTGACAGTGTGATATGTTTTTTGAATGATTCAGCTTTTTCTGTCTGCAACACAGTGGAGTTAAATGGCATGTCGTTAGTCTGGGAGACAGACAGAAAGAGAGATATCTACACTTAAGTCCACCCATCCATCCATAAACACACAAACACTTGAACATGTAAATGCTGATAACTGAGACTTAACTCATTTGTTTTGTGCACATACACTACTTGTCTCTTTCGCCAGTCTCTACAAAACAGTGTGGACAAACACTTAGAAGAAGAATGGTTTTGTCAATAATCTTCTAGCAGCAGCTCTTCTGTAAATAGCTGTACAGTTCAACAATGTAATTTTCTCTGGTTTTCTTTAAGTGCTCCTGCTTCGCTAATTTCCCATGATATAACCCTAAATGTCTTTAATCAGAACAGGAAAGACTGTGTAGGTATAACAAGCAACAGCAAAAAGCAAAAGTAATTAAGCTCTGTGAAGATCAACACCCTCCCTTTTTTCCATTAAATTGTTATTGTTTTCTTGCCTCTTCCATTTCTGTTTCCACCCTCTGTTTATAAAATGTTCCCTTTTTCTTGCATTATCTTTCCAGAGGTAATGGTGAATCATGAAGATTTAAGCAGAGCAAGAAAAGAAAATAATGTTTGAAAATGCAAGCTCAGGTCTGTATTTTCATCATAATGAGCTTCTTCTTGTCCAATTAGCCATTGGATAGATATTATAATGTGGGATATCCTTTGATAAAGATATAAAAAGAGAAATAGGGAGAAGGGCAACTGGGGGAAAGAACAGCTTGGAACGTAGTAGCCTAAAATGTAAATATATGTAGGTGTCAGTGAGAATATTTGAATCTTAGTTGTGTGTATAACTGTATTTTCTATAGATACTATGTGGTTATGTAAATAAGCAATTATGGAGAAAAAATAACTAACAATATTTTCTTAAATTATGCATTTTTGTTTTTATTTTAATTAATAATTTCAGTGTTGTTGCGAATGACAAATAAAGTTTCAGTTGAGCATTGTCAAAAAACACACTGAAAAAATTAAATGCTCTTATTTGGCAAAAAAGTATTAGGATATTTTATTACATTACATTTAGGACTGTAAAAATTGTAAAGGTTTATGTGAATCTAACTGTAGCTACTGTAAGTAGTGCTAATGCCTGGAAGTTACACACTCTTAATTAGAAAGTGATTATGGGCAAGATAGCAGTCATGTAATGTTCACAGCACAGAATTGCTGTTTAAATTCAGTGATATCAACCTTGGGGGTAATACTGTAGAGATGTAAGATGTAGTGTATCAGTGTGTGTGTGTGATACAAACCTAAAGGCAGTGAGGTGTTTATGTATATTTATCATGTGTTCACAGTACATGTGCAAGCTACATTTTAAAAATCTGATAAATGCAAGCCTAGGAGGATGTGAAAATGCAGAGATGTATGTGTGTGTGTGCGTGTGTGTGCGTGTGTGTGTGTACCTATAATATATCCTACCTGTTTGGATGTGTGTAGCAGGTCTGTAGCTGAAGTTGTTAGCTGGATAGCCTGGTAATTTCCAGGACTCGCTGTCATACTGAGGGATAGAGATGAAACCAACTGGACTCCCAGGTCTGTGATTGTGACCTGGACAAACAAGGGACACTGGAGGTCACGTACAGAAGCAGCCAAGGGGAAAAGTTTGACTTATATGTTCCTCTTTTAGAAAGGACAAGAAAGAGATTGTTGTTTGTGAGATAATTTTCTTCTATGGAAAAACAACTGAAAGCAAGTCGCTTTCAAATTGGAAAAGATTAATCACTTTGAAATGTGATAAAGTTTGATAAACTCTGTGGAGAAATTAGACAGTCAAAGCTGTTATTGTGTACCCAACAGTTATACCATAGCCTGATCTAGTACTGCTCAGTATACAACATATATGAGCAATTTGGATTCAGTGTCTACAGGGACAGCTATAATCGACATGTGTTTACTAGCTGCGTGAATCACTCTGGATGTTGTTTCATTTCATTTTCAGCCTCTTAAGCTCAGTATTGTCCCAACCGATGGTCTACAATGTGAGATTTAACATCACATAGTGATAATACACAACAATCAAATGGGCCAACATCTCAAATAAATGAAAGCAATATGTTATGTTACCTTGTCTTCCTGCACAGTCACAGTCTTCTCTGCTAAGATAGAGTCAGACAGCGGTGACAGAACCTGCAACAAAAGATATGACTTTATCCAGTCAAAATGAATCTACATTATTAGACTTGCACAAAAAACTATATATGCACACAAGCAATTTCACCCAAATGTGAATTCCTAAAGGGTTTCATTAAAAAT
>JAUBNQ010000028.1:19326256-19339042 GCA_032353495.1 Ctenopoma kingsleyae | reverse complement strand
AACTTGTGGGCCCTTCTTAAACGGGAGATTTACAGGGAAGGAAAACAGTACACCTCTCTGAACAGTGTCTGGGAGGCTGTGTTGATCGGCAACAGATCAAGAAACTGACAGATTCCATGAATGGGAGGCTTATTAGTGTATGTGTATTGTGTATTCCCCTGAGAATGTTCTCACTCACATAACATTCAGGTTTATTAACATTTTGGATTTACTGATGGCGTTGTATTTGTTTCATATTAAAATGAATCCTCAAAAATACAATTTGCCTAATAATTGTGCACACAGTGTAAATGAAGGAGGCAAAACATGAGAAACACCTCTTAATATAATGCAGTCCATCCGGTGCGACTCCGCCACCCATCATGACTTTAATAATAAACATATAGCAGAATGATCTCCATTCTGACACACAAAAACTGAGAAATTATAACTATTAGAGAACCAAGTAGAAATTATGTTAGAGCTGCTGTATTGGATTGCATTAGGTGTACCTAATAAAGTGACCAGTGAGTGCAGTGCAGTGTAATACACACACGCACACACATTGCAGTGAATGAAAATAGGATTTGGGTGTAACTCTCCATGTTCCTCTCATGGGGCAAACACTAACAGCCACAGTGTCACACTAAGGGCCTCTTCAATTTTATGTCATCAATCACTTTAACGCTCCTTTTCTTATCTCCTCCACTCTGCGCTCTTTCACTTATTGGAAAACACATCTCTTTCTTTCTATCCTTCCTAGTCTTGCTGTCTTTTTAATACCCAAGTGTGCCAACTGACACTGCAGACATCTTGGCCCCATGTCTATGCTCTCTCTATGGGTGTTTTTGTGTGTGTGTGTGTATCCCAGGGAAACTGTCAGCACTCAAACAAAAGCTCTCTGTTAATTTAGTTTGTCTTTACAAATGTCTACTTAACCCTGCACCCTGCATCTTCCCCTCTTCTTTTATGGGTTTAAACCTGTTCAAACATAGACAACACATTGCTCAAACCTGTGTGAGTATCTTTTTGGATCTGTTTTTGATTCACGTTTCAGAAGTGTAAGCATCCTTCACAAAGATACTGGATCCCAGCATTTTTTTTTACAGATGCAGACAAGAGACTCAACATTATCTAATGTTTGTGTGTGCGAGAGCTGAAATATCACCACTTTTCATATTAGCAAACTGAAATATTTTTCTTTGAAGTTGGCATGAGCTGTACCTAATTTGTGCAAATAAAAACACCACAACATTTGATTGTGTGAACGTGTCTGTGCATATATTCATTTCAATCAATATAAGGCAAAGTTGTAAAGACACAGGTAACTTTAAGACAACTTCATATAAAATGTATGACCTGCCATGAATGAATAACTCATGTAGCGCATTAGCCTGTTCATGTGATGCACAGCCTGAACATGTGATGATGCATACTACAGCAACATGGGTCACAGTGTTTGTACAGTTTGTGTATGCAAATATGTATAGGCTTTTGGGATTTGTATGTATTTAAGTGTGTGTATCCTGCATATGTGAGTGTTGTGTGTTTAAATGTGTGTGCATGCATTGAAAGCTACTGTAGATTAATAGTATATGATGTGGGCCTGGAAATGTTTTTGTGAATTTCATATTCAGCTAGGTACATGCCTGACAAAATGTCTACACTAGTTATCATAAACAAAAACGGGGAACTCTAAGAAAATGTTCAGATGGTTTCTCAGAATTTTAGACTTTAAGACTGCAACATCCTATTTACTATGAAAAGACATCACTTGTCATCATGGGGTCTTGCAATATTTTTAGTTTGTGATTAGCAAATTTGTACATAAACAAAAAATAAAGCACATTATTAAAGAAGCCCAATTGAATCAGATAGTCATTTTAGCTCAGTCACAAGCCAGAGTCCAAAAAATATTTGGTTGATAGAAGACTTTTTGATGCTGCTGTTTAATGCACAGTGTTTGAGATTTAGCTGCACTAATAATAAATGTTTCAACACATCAACTGTCCCTTCATATTTAAAAGTATGAGTTCAAACTGAATTACGAATAAGATGCAACACAACAAATGAGTAACTTTGGGGAAAGAAATGCTAGTTCACTGTCAGTGTTTTTGATTTTACATCAGACGCTACATGGAATGATTTGTGTTCTGAAGATTACGTGTACTCTACAGTAACTAGGTTTTCTCCAGGTTTCTCCAGCGTTTTCTTTGTGTTAGCTATCCTTTAAACACCGACAAAGTAAAATGAGACAATTTATCAAAGCTGTTCTTATTAACAGAGCGTCTGTAGGGGAGAGTGCCTATGACTCCGTTCCTCCACAACATTAAAACCACTAGGTAGTATCGTGGCTGACTGGTGTATGCTATCATTAGTGATATTCACTGTCCAACTACTCAAAAATTATTTTCTCCTCTCAATTTCACTGCTTCCCCAGAAGATTGCTGCCATGATATTGTTCCATTCCTATAAAGAAGTCTAAAAAACTCAACTTCATCTTCTTTCCAATTTACAATTTGCTCATAATAGTCAGCAGCTTTAGCTTACTTTAGTACTTTCTTCATACTAATTAATTTTATTCTACAGTACACACAGTAAAATATAGTGGACTGTTCAACAACCGCAGGAAATACTGTAAGATCACTGAATGGAACTTTTTCTTGTGGTTGCAACTGCAAGCAAGGCCAAGGATGAAAAACTTGCCCATCATTTAGCACACACACATGCGTGCACACTATCAGATAAATAGGCTTTCCCCTGTATGGACAATGCATTACCCCAGTTCTGGTATTGAACGAGGCCCATTAGCAGTGTTAATCTATAGCTCTAACCATGATCATGAAATAGAGCACTGCTCCCATTCTGGCAGAGTCAGCCTCACTCATAAGCTATGGCACATTTTCCTCATATAACCCAGCAAATAAATAAAATACATTCTGAGTCTGTTCCACTTTGTGTTAGGTTTAGCATATTTAACATGCAAGCAATAAAAAAGCCTGTAAACAAAAAGAAAACAAAACAGAAAGTAATCTTTCAAGCAAGACAAAGCCCAAGAGAGGCTCTCACAATGATTAATATTATCAGTTCAACACTGAAAACTCAACAAGGTCAATATAAGCAACACAATTTGTAAATGAAAAATTATAGAAATAATACAACATATTTGATAAAAAAATAATATGCATAACAGGATTACAGTGCATAATATCATGAAATAAAATGACATTAAAATAGCATAAACAGCGACAGAAAATAAATAATAATTTGAAATGATAATCAAAATAATTTCCAACAAAAGAGAAATTTTGCTCGAGGGTGCCTCAATGGCAGTTTCTGAGGGAGATGAGACAAACACATGCACATCCAAACATCTCATTATATTTTATTTTTCAGCACACTCGTACACAGCAGTAGAAGGGCTGGGAAGCAGAACTAAGCAGAGTGTCAATAACACAGTGTGATGTTGCTGTGTAATTATAGCTGAATTATGTCAAAATGGTAAAATAGTGAAAAAACACAAATAATGAATAATTATTTCATAATCAAAATCAATAAAGAAACAAATGAGAGCTGTAGGAGAGCTTTGATCTGAACCTCTGCACAAATAGGGTATTTTGATGAAAAAATAATTGAGGTCTTCAAGGACACATGACGGTAGAACAGTAATTGCATTCACCACAATCAACAATGGGTTTCTTTTTTTATAACCTATATACATATATGCAAAAACACTTTATATGTAAAACAGCATAAACACATCCACCTCATAGACACAGCACAGTCACACATCAAAAACAAAATACACCTACACTAACAACAAACCCTACGATGTGCTTCTAATTACTGCATCCACTCTGCATACGTTCTGCATTATACACATATCACTGACCACCGTGTCATGTCAGATCATATCTTAGATTTACAATAGGTAACAGGAATCAATTCAAAAGACTAATTGTTAGAGGTAATAATTATTCCCGCCCTCTCATTCATTAAAAAAAGCACACACACTGTTTCATGTCTCACCCAGTAATATCTCATTAGAGATTAATACAGATCAGCTCTTTTAATTAGCCACCCCACCCACACAATCGCTGATAAAAGCCTGTGATCTTGCTCGTGTTATCCTGGCAATAGTCTGTATATAATGCACATGTGTCTATGTGTGTCTTCCCTGTAGTAAAAAAAAAATGTCAGCTTCACTCCCACCTACAGTTTTTATAGTTCAGTATTAGTAGGGGGATAGCAAGGTAGCAGAGCTGCACAGAATCTTCTTATGTGTACATTCTGCCCATGCTTGTACATCAATACGCCTGTATACTGTATATCTGTGCTTTTCACATCATAATCTGAGCTTTGAGGCACCTCTTTTGTTTACAGTATCACTTTGAAGATGGTGTGTGTGTATAAATGGATCAGTGTGTGTTGGCATCTGTGATTCTCTGTGCACGTCCTTGTCAGAGCTGAATTGTAATCTGGTTTCTAAAGCACCACTTTCTGTGGTTACCCTGACGTCACTTTGATGAGTTTCTCCTTCAGGGCAAGACAAAAACTGCACAACACATGGATACATGCCAAATCTCAGTGATATAAGCAGCATTTAGAATCACCTCCATTTCAACACCTCAAACAACACCATCTCGATGGATGACAACAGGCCACGAAAATGACTTCTTTGCCTCGAGGCCACACTGGCTGGCACATCCCAAAATCCATCAAATGCCTTCAGTATTTCAAGAGCCATGGCGAAGTGCACAACAATATGAATCCATGAGCAATTCATTCAAGAAATATCACAAAAATATTCCCATATTATCCAAAGTATTCATGTGTCTCTCTTTAAATTACCAACCAATATACTGTTGGCCAATGAACACTGGCCAATCACAGCTTAACAACCATAACTAGGCCTGTCAAGCACTGGAGTGTTCAACATGGCAAAGTAGTAATCAGTGAGCGATGATCAGTATTTGGAGAACTTTGAAGATCTGTCACATTATCGTTTAAAACTACTTGTTTCGTGTGAGAATGAAAAGCTTGATAGACACCCAACACTAGCAAAGGGAGCAGGTCATAGCAAAGAGATAAAACTACAGTACAGCTTCTGTCAGACATATTCTACAAAAACCACACCAGTTTCAAAGTTTTAAGAGCGTCTAATGAAAATGTCTGACTGCATTATGCTCTTAATTTGAAAGCTCAAAGCTGTTGTGTCATCACTTTTATTTCCTAGTACAGCACATTTGGATTGTTCGTTGCTACTGATGCTGATCATCAGTCAAGGCGAGACTTGGCTAACAGCTAGCTAAGTGGTGCTAATTGAGCCGGGGTTTTGCAATTATAGTTTTAAGCAAGAGGAAGTCATTCATCAGTACTTCTCTCACTCAACTGGGCTAGATACAGAGAGGAGAAGAGAAGGAGGGAGAAGAGGACAGACAGGGAAAAGAAATGGATGATCAGATAGCCCAGAAGAGGTCAAGAGAAATATGTAAACGTTCACATTACAGGTCTTCCACATTAGTTATTCACATTAGTTCACATTAATGGTGGTGAGAGTATCCACCTCTGGTTTGTTCACACATAGTGAAAAAACGTGATTGGATTTGTGCCACTGGAATACAAAGTGAGAAAGGAAGCTACTCAGGTCTGTATCAGTGTTTTTTGTTTTTTTTTTGCTTATTTGACTTTCAATGATCAGTCATGGCTTACACAGTTTCCAGCTGACTTTGTCTGACACCAGTGTGACTGACTGACTGGTCCACAAGGCTGTCTAGGCAGACACCTAGGTCCGCTTTGGTATCCTGTTTTTAAATAATTAGTTGTTGAAACATTCTAAATCCATTGCAACCCCATAACAGGATAATAGGTTTAGATAACAGATGGCCGGATGGCTTAAATCTAAACTGTAAGATTTTAACGATGTCCTATCCTTGCAAGATGGAAATACTGTATATAACATTACGCCAGTCTCTTTACAGGCTTACTATAGTGCTAAAAGCTACATAAAAATGTTATTTAATATATTTTTAATACCTTCATTTCTGTGTTCAGGTGTCTAATAATGATAATGTAATTTTCCTCTCAGTACTTTGTAGCTGCAGGGCTTCTCTTCTGACAATGCTGCACATTCACTTTTTGTCTCTGCAGCATTACAATTGACTCAAATGTCAACCTGCCGTTTATGACTGAGTCGCAAATCTTTATGTTTAAGCTCCATTTTAGTCACTTCTTTTTCTTCAATGGAACCAGGTCAATAAGATTTAGTCACAGTTATTGTTCTTCTCACCTTTGTCTTGTGGTGACCTTGGGGTAAGATTGTTTCATAAACATATTTATTAACAGTTTTTTCAGAGTTTGTGGATATCTATGGATAAAATTCGTTGACTTTGGTCCTTGGTGTTTGTTTTGAGTTGTCACAGAGTGAGGCAAATCGGCATCAGAGCTACTTTAAATCATTACATTTCTTTTCTTGCCCTATTACTCATTCATTGTGTTGTTTTTATATCTCTTGAGTTCCTCTGCCAAATCACGTTTTCTATAATTCCCAACTAATCTTCAGTCTCTTCTTCAGTGTCTGACATCTTGATTTTGTTATTTTTAAAATTAGATATTTTTCTCACCTTGTTTATTATCTCACCCACACATACTGTATTATAGTTATTCTGTCTTTGTTATTTATGCGTCACTGCTATGCAAAAAGAAATCAATTCATCCTAACAAGGCACTGGGATCAAGTACAGTTCACCTTCCACATTAGCAACAAAAATGATTAAAAAAAAACTGTGTATTTACTCTGCTGACACAAACTAAACACACACACAAACACAACCAAGCATACAAGGACAGAGCAATTACCAAGTAAATGGCAAATTTAGCATGACACATGGGTCACTGCTTTCTACAGCTGCTTGTGAGCCCACCCTCTGTGTAGAGGTGTGTACTACAACACACGTGTCTACAAGAAAAAATGAACACCTGCAGCCTAACAATTTAAAAGCTGATTCATGAACATCTCTAAGGCTGTCTGTTAGAAGTAGGAATTTAAAGGCCTACCAAGAGCCAATCAATAGACAAGATCAAGGCAAACATTTCCTGCTACACTGTTAACACACTGTCTACAGGCCTGATGTATAAAAAATTGTATTAAAATGAAAAAATCTGAATCAATCAAAGAGTGACACAATTATTTGTCTTTCTTTGTAAACATCACCCACTTTAACCCATTTTCATAGAAACTCACTGTGAAAAAACTAAGATCTCTTCCTTTTCACCTTAAATAATAAAATATTTTGGCTTATTATAGTTTTTGTAATGTTACCATAATAACGAGTAGATGCTTGAGCTTTAGTCCTACAGTACCTTTCTGCTGTGGAGGACGCCTTTCTCTGACACATCACCGCTAACGAACTGCTTCCCAGTGCCATTTCCTGTTTGATCTCCCAAGCGACAAGGTTGCTCGGTTTCACAGCCAGGAAGTTGATGCCTGACTGGAACCAAACCCTGCAAAGAGGGATAAAGACAGAAAGGGTAGAAAAGGATAGAGAGAGAAAAGAAAGCCAGGTTAAACTAAAGTTCACATAAGCACATCATAAACAGAGAAGGAAAGAGGGCTGAGATGTCAGTTGGGGAGAATTTGCTTAAAATTTAATTTGCTTCAGTTGAAATTCCCCTGCCCTGATTTTCTCTCTGATTTTCTTTAATCCCTGGTGCATGCCCTGCTCTCTTTGTATAAAATGTCTCTTAAAATTGTTTCACGCAGCATGGTGCCACCTCCCACGGTCTGTTTTGATGGAGGAAGACAAAAGAGTGACAGAAGAGGCTCTTATGAATGTTAACATTTTTACCAGAATAAGTGCTGCATGGAGAGTGAATTGGATGTAGGCTGAACTGGAGATTATATCTAATACAAAATAAAATGTGATTTTGCTGATGAGAAAAGCAACAAAGAATGTCCAATTTCTTGATATGGGGTTTTGTTTTGGTATTTCTTCAAGCCTTCTTCCTTTCGTCATCTCCCTCACCTCTCTTTCCTCTTCAGATATTCTTCTCACTTTACCTAGTATTTTGACAAAATTAAATATCTTCCCTCTTCTTTATAGTTTTCCCTTTCTGTCTCTCCAGTTGGATTGCTGCTGTTCCTCACCCACTCTTTATCATCTACTCTCTCTTCCAGTCCTGTCTTATTGTTTTTATCCAGTTTTTTCATATCCCATTCTTTTTCATTCAGGTTTTCATTAGGTCTAGATGAGCTAATCCTCTATTTCTCTTAACTCCTACTCTCCAAACGTTCATATTTATTTGGAATTTTCACTCTTAGTTTTCTATTAAATTTCATACCCCTTGCTTTCTTTCCCATTTTCCACTCCAGATGTCTTCTTTGTTTATTCCTCCTTCCCCCTCATTCCCTTGTTGCACCCTTTGCTTTATTTCCTCACCACATCTCCTCTTTCATCTTGCAGTCTCTCCTTCCCTTTTCCTCACCTTCTTCCAAAGCTCTTTCTTCAGCCTTTTAACAATCCCTCTGTGTTTTCCTTCCTTTTCTTCCTTCCCTATACCTCACTTCATCCCTCTCTCTGCTCTTCTTCCACCATACTCAAGACATCTATTTATTTTCTTTCTCTCACGTTCCATCTCCTACTCTCTAATCTGTCCTGGTGTGTTTTGTTCTATTTATCACCTTGACGAGATCCTCCCTCAGTTTATTAACATACTTTATAGGCACACATGCACATGCACACCAGCTTGTTTACTGCTTTTCTTATAAACACACACGCAACAGTCTCTGGCAGACTAATATGAACACAGGCGTATTCTCCAATAAACTCTTTCCTCTAAAAAGGAGAAAGAAACTGCCAGTCTCCGTCTCCGTTCTCATTATTACCTTCTTGCGTTTGTCTCTCTTTATGTTGTGCCAAAACCTGCTTGCAAATATGTCATGGCTGTCCCTTGACATGTTCTGTACATATGCTTGTGTGTCTGTGTTGTATATTTGCATCTGTGTTTGTGTGTGTGCTGAATAATAAGCTGTAGAATACTTTTTTGGTGTTCGGAACAAGGGAAGGTCCCTCTTGTGGAAACTTGAAAACACTGTTTTCTGTTTCCCCCTGAACTATTTTATAAAAATGCTCCCTGGTTGACTGTCTTGTTTATGTGCTACGGTTAAGAAAAATGAGGGAAATGGAAGAGGGAAGTTGCAAAAAAGTTTTGCAAGTGAGGCAGTGTGCTCATTGTTTGAGGTGTGCGCATGCATGCTGTCAAACACTGCACCTGTGGAGCAAGCCAGCATAAAAATAATGTAAGGTCCCATAAAACCCATCTTTTATAATTCAATAACAGAATATTAGATAATACAAAAAGCTCTCTCCCATTGTTCTGTTTCCTGTATTTTCCCTCTCCATCTCTTTCTCTGTCTCCTCTATCACCCTACCTCACCCTCTGCTCCCATTCACTCTGTCCTCCTCCTCAACCAATCCAGAATTTAAGATTATGCATTTTAAAAGAAATTTCCTTGCACCCAGATGGTGGCAACAAAAGTATGTAAAGCACAGGAGGAAAACAGCATGAGATATAATGTGAATGGCAGACTGACAGGAATGGAGTATGAGGCAACAGAAATGTACAGTATGCATGAATGCTGACTGAGAAGGTTTTAAACCAGAGGTATTTAGATGACAAGGTTGTGGAAAAGACAAATCATAAATAAAGCATACTGGAAAAATAAATAATAAATAAAACTTCTTCAGTACCCCTCCAGTATGTGAGAAAATAAACCTCATTCCTGTTAATGCAAAATAAAAAAAATGCACTGACTTGAGCACTTTGAAATGAACTCAAACATTCATACAAAACACATTTAGAGACACACTCCTACAACTGCTTTGAATTCTAAACCAGAATCCAAACTATGATGTGCAAAAAATCCAACCCACATTAGCCCAAAGCCACCACTACCATAGACCAAACATGTTGTAACTGACTGCCAATGATTAACAGAAAGAAAATACCTATTTTCTGTGCAAGTGTAAGATGCTATAAACCATTTACATAACGTACATAACATGCATGAGATAAAAGCATTATAGTGTTTCCTCTTGATGCTACTCATGCTTTTTTATTGCAGCTTCAATGAAACTGTGAGACTATCCTCATCCACTGAACAACATCAATAGTTTCATCACACATTTAATGCAGTGTGCATGTTCTTGACAAATTAGATTTTGCATTGGCGCAAGGGCTCATATACAAGGAATAGTCACACTTAATGTGAAAGACAACTGGTTGATTTATTTAGCTTTACGACTCCTTGCTCTTATCAATCTTCTCAGATATTTCCTTCAGGAATTGATAATGCAGAAGAGTGAATATTGGACTTTGGTACATGACTTGGCCAGAAACATGTGAGAGCTGATGTTGTGTCCAAACTGCTGGGATATTTGCCATTACAATTTTACAAGGTTGTAGCATGTCAAACATGTCAAGGTTCATTCACTATTCATTCAGTTATTGTCTGAATTTTCCATCAGATGCTGCCAAACCCACCTGGCGTATAGTCATTAGTTACTATATACTGTAAACCAGTCCACTTCCACTTTCCCTCTGCCAGATTGGCTATTGTGTCATACCATCTGTAACTTCCTACCCTTTGTTCCCATTTTGGATTCCATCCATTTTGGCCTTTTCCCTATTGCTATGCCTGTTGCTCACCTGCAGATTTCGCCATTTTGCCAATCCCTCTTACCTCACTTACCTCCATAACCTTTTGAAAAACAGTAACAGTACTTATGTTTGTACTTATGTTGTGTAGTTAAGGCCAGGGTTTCTCTGAGGTGTGATGTGTGGGATGTTGGGGCGTTTAATTATCACCACAGTCCTTCTACAACAAATTTTACTTTACTTAGTGAAGAAAAATCCCTTCACGATATCAACAGAAGCCAAGAATACTGTGGCGAAAGTAGGCAGGTTTGTCATGGTCAAAGTCTACCATCTATGACATCTTCATAAATGTAAATACAGAGGATTTTCAGCAGCGCACAAAGCACTGGTAACATTCAAGAACAGGAAAGCCAGATTAGACTGTGCCAGAAAACATCTAAAAAAGCCTCCCATGTTCTGGACTCAGATTTTTGGTTTAGTACAAGATTAACTTGTACCAACATGAATGGCTGCCAGTGGAACAGGGCCACTTGTGTTTACTGATGATGTGATGCTTACAGAAGCAGAAGAATAAATTCTGAGGTGAATAAGGGTATACTTTCTGCTCACATTCAGGCCAGAACTGATAGGACATCGCTTCACAGTGCAGGTGGATAAAAGGTTACTTTTTTCCCTTTTTACTGGACCCAGTTTCCTTACATGTATATAGTTTTGTTTATTAAATGTGATTGTCCTTTATTTTCTTTATCTAAGGAATTCTTTTTGTATTGTGGGTATGTGTGCTTGTTTAGTTGTTTGGGGTTAAGTTGGGGGGAGATTTCCTCTGTGTGTACGTGTTTGTTTTGGTTTGCTGCTGCTGTGAAGGCAGAGGAGTCAGCTGCTCATCAGGGAGAGTGAAGACAGGTTTGGATGATTAGGTCCTCTTAGCAGTGAGAGGCTGTGTGCTGCTAACCTGAGTCACACTGGGAGGGTAAGGAATGTAGTAGATTACAATTTAGTAAATATATAGAACTTTTGAGAATGTATAAAAACATATAGACCTAGCTTGAGGTGAATAGTAGCTGTCATGGGTTGTTTTATTGTTTTGTTCATTTTGATTTAACTTTTGTTTTTTTCCCTTGCTCAGCTCGCCCTATGCTCACCTGAACAGGTGGTAGGTTCCAGTTAGGTGAGGCTGAGAAGTTGAAAGCCAGTTGGTGAGAAGATTGAGAGGGAGAGAAAAATGGCAGCTTGCTGTGAGGCTGCAGCTTTAACCTAGGTTTCTTTTGTTCTTTATCTTGTTAATAAATTTCATAATTTTTTTGCACTTACTCCTGTCACCGGACTGCTTCTTGAACATCTATTTTTATACGTTTTT
Source organism: Ctenopoma kingsleyae (assembly GCA_032353495.1). Taxonomy (NCBI): domain Eukaryota; kingdom Metazoa; phylum Chordata; class Actinopteri; order Anabantiformes; family Anabantidae; genus Ctenopoma; species Ctenopoma kingsleyae. The sequence continues at coordinate 19,327,050 of JAUBNQ010000028.1, read as the reverse complement.
TCAGTGCCAAACACAACATCATTCCCCTATTTATGGTGGGCCAGCGTGACAGACCCTAAACCTACTGCGAAAGCAACTCCAGACTGTTTGAAGGCAAAAAAAATTGTATTTTCTTCAATGGCCAAGTCAGTCACCTGGTCTCAACCCAATAGAGCAGCTTTTCAATTACTCAAGACAAGACTGAAGGCAGAAAGACCCACAAATAAGCAGCAACTGAAGGTAGCTACAGTGAAGGCCTGGCAAAGTATCTTCAGGAAGAAAACTCAGAATTTCGTGATGTCCATGGGCTCCAGACTGAAAATTTTGCAGAAGTTTGCTTAAAATGACTGTAATCCTTGAATGATAAATGACATATTTTGTAATAACTCCTAAAATAAAGCTGAATCACAAAAACTCCACATATTTCTGGACTTAACTCTTTGTTTTAGACTTTCTGTGTCATTGATTTCATGAAAAGAAATGTATCACCAAGACCAAAGACATTTTTGTATTTCAGTCTTACATCACTGTAAAATCATTACAACATATTGGCAAGGGACCAAAGCCCTCAAGTCAAAAATCAATGTATCATTGGTAGAGTCAGGAAAAGGTGAATTTAAAACAGGGTTGGGTTTTCAGTCAGAAGTTTTGTCAGTTTTTGTCAGTTTATCGCTGAAATGAGATGATATGCATCGGAAAAATAAATGCATAATAACTAACAATACAAAATGGACCTTTTGCGCTTAAGACTGTGCAGGCGGGAGATGCAGAACTGCTATGTTATTGTCCTGACGGAATCATGGCTGAACAACAAC
>JAUBNQ010000028.1:19302369-19326156 GCA_032353495.1 Ctenopoma kingsleyae | reverse complement strand
TGCGCTTAAGACTGTGCAGGCGGGAGATGCAGAACTGCTATGTTATTGTCCTGACGGAATCATGGCTGAACAACAACTCGATGAGCGACTTTTTTTTGTTCTGTAAAGCACTTTGTGATGTTTGTATGTGATAAGTGCTATATAAATAAACTTTACTTACTTACTTACTTTTCTTTTGCTCGGACCGCAATCAGCTGTCAGGGAAATCAAGAGGCGGGGGACTCTGCATTTATGTGAACAAAGGTTGGTGCACAAACTGGTCTGTAGTCAGCAGGCATTGTTCTGAAACTGTAGAACACCTAACGATCAAATGCTGCCCCCACTACCTGCTACGAGAATTCACAGCCGTGTTCATAGTTGCTGTTTATGTGCCCCTTCAAGCTAACGCTAACTCTGTGTTAAAGGAGCTACACAACAGCATTAGTGTGATGCAAAACAAACATCCAGAGGCTCTGTATGTTGTTGCAGGTGACTTCAACCATGTACATCTACAGGATTGCACTCTGCCCATGTTCCATCAGCATCTCACTATTGCCACTCGAGGTGACAACACATTAGACAGAGTGTACAGAAACAGACGTGGGACATACAGAGCCTTCCCCTGCCCCCATCTCAGCTCCTCAGACCACATATCAGTTATGCTGGATCCTGCATACTGCCTTGTCTTCAAGTGTAAAAGAGCCACACGGAAAACCATCACTGTGTGGCCTCCTGAAGCTGCCCCCATGCTTCAAGATTGCTTTGACACCACAGACTGGCAGGTCTTCAAGGAGGGAGCAACAACGGATGAATGTGTGAACCTGGAGGAATATACCTATTGGCCTATATTGGCCTATACTGGCCTATATTGGCAAGTGTGTGAGGATGTTACAACCACCAAAACCTTCACCACCCACCCCAACCAGAAACCATGGCTAAATGCAGAAGTGCGTTCCTTATTACATACACGGGACACTGCATTTAAGTCAGGGGATGCTACTGCACTCAGGGCAGCACGGCATGGCCTAGCAGAGGGAATAAAGAGGGCAAAATCCACGCTTCGAGGCCCACAACAACATCCCCACCTCCAGGTTCACCCCCCCCACCGGATGAGACCCTCTTCACAGTCACAGCTGCAGAGGTGAGGACGGCTCTTCAAAAAGTCAACCCCCGCAAAGCAGCAGGCCCTGATGGGATCCTGGGCCAAGTCCTGAAGGACTGCGCACTCCAGCTCAGCGAGGTCCTGACAGATATATTTAACATCTTGCTGTCCCATGCCATTGTTCCAGTGTGTCTCAAGGAGTCTACAATCATCCCATGTGCCAAGACCCAGTCACCATCTTGCCTCAATGACTACCGGCCTATTGCTCTCACACTGGTAGTTATGAAGTGCTTTGAAAGGTTGGTCATGACATGAATAAAAGACTCCATTGACATCACATCTGACAATAACCAGTATGCTTATAGGCGGAATCGCTCCACAGCTGATGCCATCTCCGCTGTAGTCCACCAGGCATTGTCTCACGTGGAAAATGAGGAATCCTATGTGAGGATGCTCTTCTTGGATTTTAGCTCCGCCTTCAACACCATCATTCCACAGACACTGGTGAACAAACTGTCTGATCTTGGACTTGGCCCATCTCTTTGCAACTGGATCATGGACTTCCTGACTAATAGCCCACAGTGTGTGAAGATAAACAACATCACATTATCACCCATCACTCTTAGCACTGGCTCCCCCCAGGGCTGCGTGCTCAGGCCACTGCTCTACACACTGCTCTACACACTGCTCATCCATGGCTGCAGAGCTCAGTATGATTCAAACTCCATAGTAAAGTTTGCAGATGACACAGTGGTGTTGGGGCTCATCACCAAGGGGGATGAGTCAGCTTACAGGCAGGAGGTGGATGAACTGTGCCGTTGGTGTAAGGATAACAATCTGATCATCAACATCACCAAAACCAAAGAAATGGTTGTGTGGGAGTGCCCCCCTACCCCCTCATCTTTACTTCGATGGTGCAGCAGTTGAGGTGGTTCCCTGGACTAAATACCTTGGAATACACCTGTCTAACACCTTCAGCTGGCATGTAACCATTATGCACATAATCAAGAAGGCTCACCAGCGCCTGTATTTCCTGAGGAAACTAAAAAGGGCAGGAGTGGACTGCAACATCCTCAGGACCTTCGACAGGCGTGCAGTCGAAGCCACACTGACCACCTCTATTACTGTGTGGTATGGGATCTGCACGGTGGCAGTGAAGCAGGCGCTGGTTAAGTCTGCACAAAGGACCATCGGGTGCAGCGTGCCCTCCCTCTCAGAGATCTACACAGACAGATGCAGAGACAGGGCCCACTGCATCATGAGAGACCCCACCCACCCTGCACACGGTCTCTTCACTCCCCTTCCATCAGGTAGAAGGCTGTGCAGCCTGAAGGCAAAGACCACCAGACTGAGAAACAGCTTCTACCCTGATGCATTCAGGATAGTAAACTGTGGCCCCCTGCCTTAAAGAACTGGATTTGCACTACACCCACACACATACCGACCTACTGCACATATACATTCTTGCAGTATTACACAATACTCTATTGTTACCACTGCTATCTACTCATTGTTGTATGTATGTATATATATATTTATTTCTCTTATTGTTCTTATTTGTCTCACAATATGCACCTTGACCTGAGTTCGCTGTTTCGTTCTTCATGTCTCACGCAAGAATGACAAAGAATCCTTGAATCTCTTGAAAAAAGGCAGATTGATTTTTCTTGCATGCACTGAGACTGTTGAACACACATAAGCAAAAAACACACACACACAGTCATATATGTAAGGAAACACAGTAACACTATTGTCCCATGGTGCATCTGTCAGGATGTTGGTGTATGTGTGTGCATGTCTGTCAACAAGAAGGATGATGGACAAGGCTTCGTCCCTAAGCTGCTTCTGTCAGATCTGTGTACAGCAACAGAGCCTGACAAGTGTCTGTGTGTCTTTCTTTTTCTGTCTGTTTTTTTAGGTAATGCAGAAAGACAAGTAAAACTCTTTTTCTCTCTTTTTCACTTTGCCTTATTCACCTCCCTCTGACTGATCTGTATCATATTCTGATCAACTAACAAGCCTGAACAGATAGTTAAAGATATATTTTCAAAACTCTCTTTCTAATTTTCCTCTGAAATTAAAGAAAAAAAATCTCATCCTATCTGCACAATAACAATTTTAGGGTAATCCATTTGAAACTATTTACACCATGAAACACTGACTGAGCACCAACTCCTCCCCTGTTCCCTGGGTGACACCCATACATTACACACATTTATAGCTACAGTCTGCTCCTGTTGGCCATTGAGTAGCTCACAGAGCATTACAATTGATTTTCTTTTTCTTTATTTCTGGAGCAGTGCCTTGTTTATAGGCACCTCAACACTAGTTTTCCAAGTGGAAAAATAAAGAGTAAGTGGAGGGAAAAGCAATAGGGCATTGGGCCAAAAGGCAATACTGTGAATAAAATTTCCCTTTGCTCTTTCAAATCACAGTTGTAAGTTTAACATGCAGACTGTGCTTCTGTCAGTGTAATCATGTCTCCTTTTTCTTTCACTTTATAAGTCACAGGGGGTCTTTTTTCCTCACTTATGCAGATTGTAACTGTTTTGCATTTTGGCTCAGGTTTTGTTCCATCTTTATTTGCTAGTTGAGTATAGTACAATACAATACATACATGTGCCAATCCAATCCAGTTCATGGAATGGGTCTCATGGCAACACTTTTAAGTAAATGATGACTTAAAAACTCCCACTTAATGTAATTATCACAAAATACATATTCAAGTCACCTTTTCATTTACTGTCACATCAGAGTCTTCCCTGCCCTCACTAGAAATAACACCAAAGCTAACACAAGTTATGTTGTATCAGAGAAAAGTTGAATGGTGAGGAGGAAAGAGATGAATTTGAATGAAGCAATGCATATTTATAGCTTAGCCTTTCCACAGAGGACTACTGACCCAGGAAAGCAAGCAATTTGTGCGAGAAGAGGATAACAGATTGTTCTGCTAAAAAGGAGAATCACTTAAGTACAATTAATTCCCTTTACACCTAACCCTATCCTTTAAATACTCTTTCACATCCTCATTCAATTCTCAAATGCAAGGCAAAACAGTTTAGCAATTTATTAGAGGTGATTGTACACTGGTCTGAAAATTCTGTCTGCTTCATAGACCTGATCAGTCTTGTTAATACACACTCACACAGTATCTATCTCTTACACGAGAGCACAAGGTCGTGCAGACTTGTGAGTGCCTTCTATGAATCTGTATATGAGTAAATCACTGCAGTGGTAGTGATAACCCTGGACATTGGGTTTCCTTCAAGAGCATCTGATGATACAAGGACAGATTTATGCTCAGGAGAGGGAGAGGGGGAGAGAAAGACAATGGAGAGGAAGTAGGGAGAGATGGCAAACAGGCAAAGACCGTTGGGAACACTGGGAAGACAGGGTGAGGAAGAAAAAAATACAACCCAGCGACAAATTGAAATACTGAAGAATTCAATCTTTCACTTCGGGCGTACTTAGACCTTTGTCGCAACCATTACTGCTTTCAGTTGACCTTTCAGCAGCAAAGCTCCTGAGGTGCTAAAAGGACAGCATGCTAACCATTTACCAGGCAGACTGATAACATAAATAATTTTCAACATAACATATAAAGCAGCATTTTGCTAATTGAGAAGAATTAACCAGTCATCAAGGAATGGTTTGGTTCAAATGTGTGGTTTAAAGTCTAATGTGTAAAATGACCTACAGCAAAGCTTAAAACCAATTGCCAATCTGCAGAAGCTGACATTACAAGCATTGTCTGCTCTAATGCTAAGGTTACAGATTTTCTAAAAAATACAATTCTTACAACAGCCATTTCTGTTACATGTGTATTTTATCATTAAAATGTCTTCTAAAAAGTATGCACAAGACAAGGCATTAAGTGTCTCAATCACCTTATCATGAGTTTATTGTTAACCTCACTTCTCTCCTGTTAGAAACTTCAAAATAAAAACAAAGCCCTAGGTATGACTGCCTGCGCATTCAAGAAAATACTACTAGTAGTAGTATACACAATAAAATCTAAAAAAAACCTATGATTCCATCAAAACAAAAAATTCCTATTTTCTCTCTTGTGATGTTGTTCTTAGCTTTGAGATTTACACTCAGCACTGCCGGTTTCTCGTAATAAGAAATTAAAATGTTACACTCATCACCATGCGACTGTTGATGAAAGTGTCAGCTAAATGCTTAAAATGTAAATGTAAACCCAAAAGGCATTCTTCTCAAAACAAAAGAGCAGACCCGAAGCCATATGCTATGTGTCAGAAAACATTGCTGCACGTAAAGCAGCAGATGTGTCTAAGTGACAAGGGTACAGGAAGACATTTTTTTCATTTGAAGTTTTAGCTGGAACAGATGTTTGAGGGTAGACACATTGGAAGGATACTGTAAAAGGCACTGTAGAGAGCAGATCTTTCTAGATCATCCCTGCTGGAGTAGCCAATATCTGTATGTGAGAATGATTGATAAAACCTGATGTTTAGCTCAGAGGACGTAATATCTCAGTATAATACAATAACAACAAGAAAAATATGATTTCATAAGAAAAATATTCATTACACAATATAAAATTTTTCCAAGGTTCCCCATAGTTTAAATCACTACCCTCATTGATAATTCATGACTTAATGAGAATAACACCAGGCAAACTTAAAGTCTTTGGAAGCTCAGACAGATGTTCAACAAAATTCCCCACACCACCTGCATGATTGTCAACAGATTCTGGAGAAGCTGCCATCATTGGACATGAGTGGTATTTAAATGAGTCAACTGTCAAATCATTAAAATCTTGTTTTCTGTATTTCCTGCTTTTTGAGAGGGAGAGGCATAACAGTCTGTAGTTGTGATCATAACATCCAAAGATGGCAGGGTTACTTTTTTATTTATTTTTTTTTACAAGTGACAAGCTGTCAACAGCTTGAGAAGTTGAGAAAGTTATCGCTTGTAACAAGTTACAGTGTTTTAACAAGTTGCAAAGTTTGTGCTATAACAAGAAGTTCTCCACTTGTGATCACACAAAATACTTTAGCTCATCAGACTGATGTTACATCAAAGCTGTGATGAAAGGGAACAGGTTTGATTTACTCTCTCTTTACCCAATTTAAAAAAGCTGTTTAAAGACTTTTAAATATTGAATATACAATGTATAATCTTCAAAGTAGGTAAGCATGCTAACATAACAAAAGATTAAAGACCTATACAACTGTATAAAGAAAGCTTCCTTGTTCCATGCACTGAAAGACTGTTCTTAGAAGAAAAGCATACATAAATAATAATATAATAAATTGCTGATTGTTTTTGCATATTTTTTTTTAAAGTTTTTTTTTAGGTCTTGTGGTTTGTTGTGGTTTAGGAGGCACAGTTAAGTTCTTCAATAAAAGCTTGAATGTACTGTGTGTATGTTTTGAAGTTGAAGGGATGGACAGATTGGAAGGCAAGGGTTTGAAATTTTGGAATGAGCAGGTGGGATTGTTTTTAAGTCAGGTTAAGACAGATGGGAAGCTGTGAGAGTGGAAGTTTACAACAAACAGTTGTTTAACATTTTAAAAATGGATGTAAAAGAGCTGCGTTATGTTGGTCAAAGGTCAAACGTGTCTCTCTGTGAGAGCATCTGTTTTATTGTGCTACCCAGGACCTTTTTCTCTGAGTTTTACTTTAAATTTCTCCACTCCTCTCTCATTGGTTTCTTTTGAAGGTCTTTACTTGTCCTTTCATTCAGTGTTTAATTTTTTGTCCCTCTGCCGACTCTTGACTTCTTGATCTATGCACCTTATTCAAAGCTGTTTCTCACTCTCAGTGTCTTTGTGTACATTTTTCTCTGTTACTCACTGTTCTCTCACTTAAACATAGTATCACAATATATACACACATATACATATATATATATATATATATATATATGAACGGGAAAGCAGAATTATGTTGTTAATTGCTCCACATAACTTACATAATGTATACATGTGACTATGACACAGTTGATGGCCTTGTAATGCTCAGTACAGCTGCAAAGCCATCAGATGGTAGGATGTACGTGTTGGTCTTTTTTTTTCTGCTATGACCTACAATGTCATATTTCACAGGATTTTACCTCACAATGGTCTCACCTGATCAGAAAAATATTTGCGTATTTTCAATTTGTGCAAAAAAATAAAAAAAAAGACTTACTGAAGAGGAGCTGGTGTACTGATACAGAACTGAAACAGATATCATCTCATGTTTAATGGCCCCTGACTAGAGAATTAGAACTGTTCACCCCAACACATCCAACTCCTCTAATTCACCTAATGGCTGATTTCATGGATATTTGATTAAAATTTGGAAGCTAACAATGAACAATAAATTTTGTTTTTAGATTGGTTGCCTTTGTGAATGAGCATGGACAAGGCCATTATAAAGAGATGTGAACATAATACAGCTACAATCTGTCCACTCATCGCCATCTGACAGTCAATGCTCACACCTACATATGCTTTAATATTTAATTTGCACAACTTTACCTACATTTTGCTGTTTTTAAATTTGTCCTGAGTCACATATAAAATGACCTTTCCCAAAAAGGAGTGAGAGAGCAACCCCTAACAACCCACCTACACACACAGTCTTTGGCTGTCACTCTCCACAGAGACTACCTCTCTCTCCCTGAGCAGCTGGCTCCCCAGTTATATAAGTTTATTGCAAAAATGATTATTGTGTAATAATGAAGAAAGCTGCTGGGAAAACAGGGATGTGTGTGTGAATTTATCTCTGTGTTTGTTTGTGTGTATGATTCACCATATAGTCCATGAAATCAATATCTAAATGCCCATACACAACATGCTTCTTTGTTATTCTTGTAGGAGTGCTTATACATGCCTGTGTGCACACATGTTGGCCTCCACTTGTGTGTTAATCATGCATGAGTGAGGAAAATGCCATCAGTTGCCTTCTGCTCCAGACCCAGTCTTTGTTTTACACTGCAGTTCAGAAGAGGCCTCAGCACCACCAGCCCTGCAGGGGTTACCGTTATAGAGGCCCCTACTCATGCATCCATCTTACATCTGTCCTGCACAGTATTGAGGACGATCTTTAACAACCATAAACTGCAGGAGTCTGAACGATCGTCAGTAAAATGACAATCATTTAGCCAGCTGTTGAGATTTCAGACATTCTAGGAACCATTTTCAGACTGATAATTTATGTTTTTGTTTTGCCAGAGATCTGCAAGTACTATTGGAATTACCTGCTCACCAATAGAGGGTGACACAAATAATTTATTCTGTAACTCAAATGAAGACAATACATCATGAAACTACTTAAAGCACACATATATGCATTATGCACCATGTGAGCTGCCTGGTCTGGGACACAACACTATGTTCAGAGAAGAACATGGTTAGGGTGATGAGAATGACTATTAGGAGGGCTGTGTCCAGTGGAAGGTGCTGAAGCCAGATACCATACGTCTTAAATACACCAACTCAAGACAGTTCACCTGAGGCAGCCGTCATGTACAGCTGAGGAGCAGTAAGCTAACCACTGATTATGCCTAAAGTTAAAACTAATTTAGAAACAGTGAAGCTGTTAAAAATTGTCTTACGCATGGAGTTTTTAGGAGACATGGTTGTAATGCAGCACCAATCAGGCTGGAAACTGACCTGGTTGAGGGAAAGTCACATCTTGGAATATTTGACTAAACAGTGAAATAACTTTTGTAGAATCATCCAACTAATTTTGACTTGCTGTAATTACTGGAAATTCAATCACACCTTATTGTGCACTTCATCAACCAGCTGTCAGTGCTTTGGCATTACTCAGCCTATATTCCTTAGTAGTCACATTTATGTTAAAAGCTGCTGATATACAGCAAGTGCAATAAATGCAATTACATAGTCAAAGATTTTAGGACCTGTGTGCAGAGTTTCCATATATTTTGTTATCTAAATGGGTTTGCTTGATGTACACATCTGCAATGGTCTTTCTTTAAGGTACGTTTTGTCTTACCTATCCATGTACTATCTATCCATGTCTACAGTATAAAAAATATTAACACACTGTTGTATGTAAACACCCTGTTCAGTATAAACATAACCATATGAACATCTGCCATATGTCCAATTTTTCAGCCCTGTGTCAGGCTACAATGTTGTAAATTACCCTAAATGGTGAAAAGTTTAAATTACACCAATAAGCTCTTTAAAAAGCTAATTTTAAGTATATTAAAGATTATAAATTATTTGTGAATGCAAGTTTCATTTCACGTGATACACAATAATAAAAGTTTGACTTATCTTGAGGACCTGTCAGTCCTACATTAGTGCTGTAGGGACAATAATTTGTCTTGAGTGTTTTGCAGCTGGCATACAGATAGTTGATTGTAACACTAAACTAGCACCTACTGCACACCCCTATTCTCAGGTTTTCCTTTACGAGGATGATGCTCAAGTGCAGCAGCAGTTCAACATGCAAGCGGTGATGCGTGGGACTCTCACAAGTACCTCTGTACATGTTTTTAAGCAGGACACTGATAATATGATCTACACAGCTTGATGTTTGGATTCTGGATCCCTTTCAAATAAAAACCCTCACACGTGGAATCAAATCGCCCACTCTACTTCCCACCACACATGGGATTAGAATGACATATTTTTCTGTAAACAAAGATACAGACAATAGTGGTGGGTTGTTGGCTGCTGTAGTAGCTTCAAGCTTGTCCTTTGGGCTGAGGTCCCAGATTAGCAGTGTAGCAACCAACGACTCTCCCACAGATCATATTCAGCAGCCAGAGACTGGGAAGTTAAAGGAAAGGCTAAAGGCTTTCAGCATTAGATCAAATCTGACCAGAAAACAGGAAAATACCTCATAATTGTCACATAATTAATCAATATGTTGTTGCTTGTGCTTTCTTGATTCAGAATATGGTTAGCTGGAAACACCTTACAGTAACCAACTAATATACAGTATTATGTTACTACATATTATTACAGTATTTATGTCTTTTTAATATTATTTACTTACCATTGTTTCTTGAAGGTAGTACTTAAAAAACTGTTCCACAAAAATCTCATCTTTCTGAAGGTTTGAAAGGTGGCTATCAAAATATGCTTGTTGTGCACTTGTTACCTTCCCTAAAATGATGAGATGGCATTGGAAACCAGTGTGGGTGTAACACACTGTTCCAAACAGAGGATATGCGTCAGGTCAGTGACTGTAACCAAAGACCAGCAGGGAAAACAAGTCCAAGCAGTCAACAATGATTCCAAATGTTGTAAGGTGTTTTTAGTCATTCTGATGCTCCGGGCCACTTACAAACGCAACCCTACTTTAGTAGGTCCAGGCAAAGAATGGAAAGAAAGTGAAGCACAATGTTACAAACTATGAGATCTCAACAATGTGGTGTTAATAAAGACTGTTAATAAAGACTGCAGCAAATAAAATCAACAAAATGCATAAAATCACATGGTAAAATGTTTTCAGAATAACTAATGTTATGTTAAAACATTACCAGAAATCACGCATCATCAATGCTAGAGTTGTAATGTTCAACAAAAAGTTGCTGTCTTTTTCCACTGTAAAGGGGATTTGTGGACACGCACCATCTGTTACAGATGTCACATAACAAAACTAAGACGATGTTACTGTAATCAAGTGGAACTTGACAGAGTCACAAACATTATAATCACAAATAATGAACAACAGACAGACTATTGTAGGAACCAGGAAGAATCAGACAATGTACTATGAATTAAGACAATATAGGCCACATGCAACTGCAAACTGCTTACTCAACACAGCAATAAAGCTCCACACAGCTCATTTGGATGAAAAGACACAAATTTAAGAGTCCAAGACTGCAGGCTTTCATTTATTATCAGTGGAAGAGTTCCAAACCTCATCCCTTCTAAGTAAGGAGATGGCAATGACAAGCTAATTATCATGGGGGACTGTGTGTATGTGTGTGTGTGTGTGTGTGTGCATGCATGCGTGTGCATATTGTTTGATTGGTATTTATCACCTAAAGCCTCCCACTGAAGGTAACGTCTACAAATAACACACTCACAACTATTTAAAAAGGCAGATACGGTGCAGTGACATCCGTAGCACATTGAGCAAGAAAATCACTCAATGGGGTATAACAATGGTAACCAAGTTACCTTTTTGGCAAACGAATCAAACAAACAAACAAACATGTCAACAAAACCAGCAAACAAAAGGTTAGATCAACACACACAGCTGGGAACAGAGACTGAGTGATAAGAGGGCAGCCAGTAGAGTCAGAGGTGTATTTTGAGGAGTGAATGGAACAACAATGCCTGTCGCATAACTTTGTCCACGGAGAAGTATGCTGTCAGGCAGGCAGTTCACACAACCACACAAACACTCATACACACACAGATCAGCAAACACAGGTGAAGTGGAGGCAGCAACTTTATGTCTCAGAAGGACTGTGAGCTGACAGGACAGTTTTACACATCAATGCACATACAGAAAAACCGAAAAGGTGCAATTGCCAAGTGACTACTGAGATGGACAGATACATACAACATGTATGGTCAGATTATATCTGACAGACAAAAAAAGATATTTATTAAGATATTTTTTCTTTTACTATGACATAAAAATATATATGTTGAAATAATATTTCATCATATAATATTGTCTATTAAGAAGTATTAAATTCATAACTGTTATTACCATAACATCATAGTTAAGAAACAAACTATAAGCAACATGGGTGCTGTGAAAAGTAGAATGTCTTTTGAGTCATTTTGCATTAAAATAAGAAAATCTGTGTAAGGTAAAGATGTGTAAGGTCAGAATGTCCTTGCTCAACAAGGGTGTTTTATAAGTAGTTAATTATCTCAGCAATACAGTGATTAAGTCATTAATTTGATGAAAAACCGAATAAACTATGCACACTTCTTTTGGTAGAAAAAGGTAAAGTGTGGTTCAAGAAATATGCAGTTAAAATCTATGTTTAGACACTGATTTAGTCCCTTACTTCTTCCTCTGCTAGTACTACATGATTAAGTCACATGTTGGCCAAGCAAAATAGAGGACAGATAGTGAAACACATAATTTCAGGTTAAAGTGGCTCATCAAAATTCCAGTTTGCAGCTACAGTGCTGTGCAAAAGCATTTGACCCCTTTCTGATTTTTATCTTTTTACATATTTGTCACAGTTAAATAATTCAGATCATCAAACAAATTTTAATATTACATAAAGATAATCAGAGTAAATGCTGAGGTTTCCATTGGGAGTGACCAGGATAGACAGAATTAGAAATGAGTACACTCATGGGACAGCTCATGTTGAGCAGTTTGGAGACAAAGTTAGAGAGGCAAGGTTGAGATGGTTTGGACACGTGCAGAGGAGGGACAGTGAATATATTTGACAAAGAATGTTGAGTATGGAGCTGCCAGGTAGGAGGAAAAGGGGAAGACCTCAGAGGAGGTTCATGGATGTACTGAAGGAGGACATGCAGATGGTTGGTGTGACAGCTAGGGATAGGCTAAGATTGCGGTTACATTTTGGCCCACTCTTCTTTCAGAATTGTTATAATTCAGCCAGAATTTAGGGTTTTTGAGCATATACAGCCTGTTTAAGGTCATGCCACAGCATCTCAATCGGATTTAAGTCCAGACTTAAAAAGATTGTTTTTGGAGTCATTCAGAGGTGGACTTGCGGGTGTCAGATCAGATCATTGTCCTGCTGCAGAACCCAAGTGTGTTTAAGCTTGAGGTCACAAACTTATGGCTGAACATTCTCCTTCAGGATTTTCAGGTAGAGTACAGAATTCATGGTTCCATCAATTATGGCAAGTCATCCAGGTCCTGACGCTGCAATGCAGCCCCAGACCATCACACTACCACCACCATGTTTGACTGTTGGTATGCTCTTTTTTATAAAATTCTGTGTTAGTTTTACAACACATGTAATGGAACACAGACCTCAGTCTACAGAATATTTGCCCAGTCCCAAGTCTTGGCAATAATCAAGAGGTTTTTTTAGCAAATGTGAGATAAGGCTTTGTGTTCTTTCTGGTCAGCAGTGGCTTTTGCACTGGAACTCTCCCATAAATGCCATTTTTGCCCAGTTTCTTTCTTATTGCTTAATCATTAACACTGATCTTACCTGAGGCAAGTGAGGCCTGCAGTTTGAGAACTTTTAGCGTGCGTTCAGCGTTTCTTGATTCAACAGGTCTAGCAGTAATCAGGCTTTGCTGTGGCAAGTGAAATTGAACCCAGTTTTCTGAAAATTATAAATATATAAGTTAAAAACTGCTTTTATATTTACTCATGTTGTGTTTATGTATTAATTAAAATTTGTTTGATATGACAAATATGCAAAAAAAAAAAAAAGATCAGGAAGCGGGGACTTTTCCACAGTACTATAAGCTAATTGCTGTGAAAAAGTGAAATGACTTCATCCTTAAGATCCACTATTGAAAAATTGGGAATTTCTACCATCACAAAAAACAAGTGAGCAAAGGAAATGTGAGACAAGCCTGAGTATGCAGATTTCAGTATGCTAATGTTGTACTGCTAATCTTAAGCAGAGCTAAAAGGTTAAAGCAGTCACCTGCTGGGGGAGAGATGCAGCACCTTGGGGTTCCATTAGTGTCATCACAATTACAAACCTCAGCAGAGGTGCACTTTACAGAGCTTCAGATCCTCCTCTGGCTTCACTGTAAAAAGAACCCTTTTCTTGTGCATTTTATATTACCTATATTTAATATGCAGTTTATCTTAAATAGATTCCTAAATGAATTATCTTTATTTTTCATTTTTTAAATGTATTTCTATATATTTATTTTACAAGATAACAAAAACTCATAATTTACTGTATTATTGTGATTTTTAAACTTCTGAGTTCACAAAATAAATAAAAAGTGCCTATAATGACATCCTACCCAAACTAAACAAGTCTAAGCTTGTTTTGCTGGCAGTGTGTTTTCTTTGTTAGGGCCACGACTCAGGCTACTTGGAATGAAAACATTCTGCAGCATCCCCAAAGCATACAGAGCTTCACCTGCTCCACAACTTGGACTCTCTGTAAAACTTTCCTGATAAGGAATGAGCGAACCAACTCAGCCCTGCAGGACTATTTTGATAGTAGTCCTGTAGGGATATTTTTGTGTTTCTTCAATTTATGCACAAACAGTGTATTCATAACTAAAGTCTTCCCCAGCCATAAAGCTTGGCAGGACCACAACATGTGGACCCTCCATAGAAAATGAGATGCAGCATACAAATCTGCAACCACAGCAAACAGATCAACCCGAGATGCAATCTCCATTGTACTTCAATTGTGATTTTAATTGTTGCTGGATGTTTTGGTGAGTTTAGTTTCCCTAGCAACTCCTGGACAAACTGGCTAACCTTGATCTAGTATGGTCACTCTGCCATTGTCTTTTTGGCTATTTCACCTCAGGTAGCCCACATTAGCGCTAACACTCCATCTACCCTCACTCTGAACACAGGGTCCTAACAGAGCTTTATTTCAAGTAAGTCATGTGAATTCTGACATTACCTGCTAAGGTTTTTTTTTTTCTTTCAATGACTGAGATATACTACAATTTAAATCTGTCATTTAAAATATTGTAAACGACTAATGTAGCAGGAATGAGCTGTTTTTAAAGGAATATTTACACAATCTTACAGAGACCTAATATCAGCAAACATTAGTACTGTCTTCCATTAGAACATTATGTTTGCTAATGCAATTTTATTAATTTAAAAGGATGACTAGTCATCAAAAAACCCTTTTGCAGTGATGGTAACACAGAATGAAGACACGTATCTTTTCATGACAAACATGGTAAATCCTATGTGTGTCCAAACTTTTGACTGGTAGTGTATGTACTATGATGTATTATGATTACAGATCATCTCTGAGAAGGCATGGACAAGGATACACAAGGCCATTGTTCATTATTGGAAATCTCTAAGTCAAACTTCAATATCTATTATTATTTCCCATTTGAATCTGTATCAGAAATCACTTTCACATCTATTCCTTCTATCTCCATGTGTTTGGTCACAATACAAGGAAAAGACGCAAGTGAGGGAAACATGGGTGCAATTAAGGGAAATGAGATGTACTCAGTGAGAGGAGGATGACAGAGAGATGAATTAAGAGAGAAAAGGAAATGACAGCACAGCCACAATGACCTTTCAGAGCTGAAGAGGAATGGATAAACAAATAGAGTTCACCCTGTGTATGTATTCTACTGCTTGAGTTAAGTTTTATGTGTGTGTGCGTGTCTGTGTCTCGGCCTGCGTGTGTTTGACAGACGTCTCTGTCCCATCCTGTCTGTCTTTGATCCAGGTGCTGCAGTGTGATAACAGCTCTGCATCCCTCCTCTCTTCCCTCCTGGCCTCACAATGTCTTCTAATTCAACATGCCACTGACGAAAAGCTTGTTTCCGCTTCTAGAGTCAACTCTTTGGAAGTCATTCAATAAAAACATCCAATGTAGACTTTTAGAAGCTCATTCAATGAGCTCTCTGAATGTATTTGCTATGGCTGACTCATCTACACTGCAATATGGAGTTAACATCAGAATGAGAAATTGAGGTGGTGGAAGCCTAATGGTGAGAGACCTGAGCTGCAGGCCGCTGGGTCACATGCTGCTGGTGACTCCTCAAAGGGAAAGTGTGGGCAGAGGAAAATGAGTGGAACTTAGTGTAACAAGTCTCTTCTCTTCTTTAAGTCTCTTCTTTAACTGTGATGCTGAAGCACCAAGTCTGCCAGCTGCAAAACAGCAGAGGACTTATGTTGTACTGAGCAACTCCCAGGAGGGAATGTTTGCAAGTAAATAAGTGTGAAAATGAGTACTGCTGAATTATGTGCTCAGCAATTTTTGAGTGAATAAAGTGGAAGAAACACAATTTTGAGGCAAAGAAACACTGTCAGCATTTGATCCTGTGTCTAAAAATGGCCAATTTGAGTCAAACTTTGAGACCAAGGCAAATCACATAAATAATACTAATAATACTAAATACGTTTTTTTTAAAAGTGTCTCAGTTGCCAGTTACAACTGTCTTTGGTTTGTGCATCCTTGTGTGTCCTGACAGTGCTATCCTTTGAGTTCAAGTGTGTATTTTGGATTTTATTTTTGTGGTTAAAAGGGGGTTGACCACTGGATTTAAAACAAAAAATTTGGACTCTTTCTCTTTGAGCAGTGTAAATAAGGAAATATGCTGCTATATGCACCATTTAGTCTTTTAATCCCAACAAACAAGCCAAAGCCAGAATACTCCTATTTACTATACTACACAGTTTCAATGAGAATAAAAAAGACCAAGCCTGTGTTTTCTAGAAACTGAAACATTAATATTTACTATAGCTAGTTTTTGTAATTACAACTTCAGGTTATAGTGATGGTTAAACTTTAGAAAATAAAAGCACTGCGAATTTTAAAAATATGCACATGTGCCTGAATGACTCACCACCTGTATATATATAAACAAATCACTTCTAAAAAGCCACTGCTGAACCTTTGAAAGTCACTTGAGAACCATAGCCTGTTGTCAAACTGCCACACCCTATCTCCTGTCTGTTCTGTTCCCTGCTTCAGTCAGTGGTCTTCAGTCACCAGCGCAAACTATCTCTCCTCCCCTTTGTTTTGCCATGATGGATTGAGCCTGGTCTTATCCTCCTCTTCTCCTCCTCCTTACTCCTCCTCTGTCCCCTGTCAACAGCAGACAGAGATTTCTGGTGAGGAAAGGAGGTAGAAGTGAGAAAAGCAAGGAAGAGCAGCAGAAGTAGAGCAGAGCAAAAATAACAAAAGAGTAAAGAAAGAAAGCAGGTGGTCACAGAAGCCCAGAAAAGTTAAAGTAATGTGGGAATTTTGCACTCGTTTCCCCCAGCTCCAGCTCACCAGGTAGGTCAGAGGAAAGGGTTACCTGTGAGGCAGCACCACAGTAACTGGCACCCTCCTCCTTTACAGCTGGAAGACATGCTGTTCAACTGCACTTCTAGAGATCAGGACTTCTGGACGGCTGTGTGCAGTCACCAAGCCTAAACTACAGTAACTGGATGGTTACTAAAGCTTCTGTTGTCTGCTTATCTGGTTTTCTACATGTGTGAAAGACAAACGATGTGATGTGTGGGTGTGAATGATTGTGTAGAGGTTATGTCAAGACACCTTTAACAACACTGACAGCTATAGCTAGCTAGTAATGAAAGGAATAGCAAAAGATAAGTAATGTAACATTACTTTGTTGGTGAGAAATTAGCAAAATGATGTGTAACAGGAAATTTATTACAGTTTTTAAATAACTGACATCACTTATGACATACACATAACTAAGCATTTCTCTCTGCAACTGCATTTCCTCTCACCTTTTCCTCTCATCCCTCCACACTTTCTTCCCTACTCCATCTCTTGACTTCCATCTTGCCTGACTCAACTTCTTACATTTATTCTCATCCTCCTCCCTCTCTTTACAATCAAACCCCCTCTCTTCTCGCTTCCTCTGTTGCTCCTGCCTACATCTCGCCCTCTCACCCATTAGATTATCTGACTGGAGCTCTTATAACTCCACACTGAACTCTATAGGTGTCTCCCACTCTTTTCCCCTCCACATCTCAGATAAAACACTCTGTAATGATTGACGCTTTCTATGTCTCATGGTTGTTGATTATGACTATAAGAAAATCCACCAAAATGACTGCCTGTATCGCTGGCTGTGTGTCTAATGGGTGGAATTGATGGTTTGTTAGATAGTAACAGTCTGGTTGACTGGAGGGATGGATGGGAACATTGTTTGTTTGGATGACTGGATGGCTGAAAACTGACTGACAAGTTGGCTAGAAAGCTGATGAATGGATAGCTGTCTCTCTGTCTGACTCGCTTCATGTGTGCATCCAAAGGATGGCTGATTAAACACACGTGCATTTGTGTGCATGTGCATCTCTCTCTGTCTGCACTCTCACCTTTGTCCAGGCTGAGCGGTTGAGTTGAAAAGGAGGAAAGAAAATGACGTTGGGTAATTTGGCATGTGTACATATTGAAGTTTTTTGTGCAGTTTTTTTGTTTGTTTTATCTGTTCTCTCTTCATTGGAGCCCATCAATATCTGTAGATATTTTGGCAATGGGTCTCCTCACATGCCACCCACTACCAATCATAGTATGACAGTTTCTGGGAACACACACACACACACAGCAGGTTATGGCATCATATCCTGTTGTTTAATTCGTGAAGTGTCACTGGCAGTTTATCTCATCTATCTGTTAAAACTGACGGTGCATGTGAAAAAAAGTGTGTGGCTATGTGTGAAAGTGAATTTATGTTTGTCTGACTGCTGTCAGTCAAGTATTTGTCAAACACAGGCCTACGTTGTGCTGACAGGTGTCCTGGAAGTTAGGACTGTTTGTACTCAAAAACAACCTCAAAGGTTCCATCAATCAAATTATGAGTAGAAAGTGTCCACCATTGCAGGCGTTCTTGATCATATTTCTATTAAGTATTAACCTAGCACGGAAGTCACCCTGTTGTCACTTGGTGATCCTTACTTTAACTGTAAACCTTTTTTACCAACTTTCCCGTAAAAACCACTGTGACTGTAGAACAATACACTCGGATAAAACCAACATCTTTCATAATTATTAGCATCACATACAATTTTTGTTTTAAAAAATTAGATTATTCTTGCGTATATAATAAGAAAAATGGTGCAATCTGGTTGCCATAAGTACATTCATCATCACTCTCTTTAGTAGGATTTAGTAGGAAAGTAGATTAGTGCAATGATTCACCAGAAATAGTCATACAGTGTTTTCTGTATTCACAAGAGGGTAGGTGTAAAAACTGTCAAGTAGCTTAACTGATTTGAAAAAATGAAATTATGATTTGTTAACAAAATCTATTCACACATTTGTGTTTAGGACAGCAGCAAACACAATTAGGACTGAACAGTAAATTGGCATGATGCTGAGCTTCAGTAAATTTACTGTAACAAATGTACTACTAGTGTCACAAGTCATATGTTAGACATTTTCAAATACTGATCACTACAATTTGTACATTTTATATAATATTTATATATATTGGTAAAACAGTATCAGTACCAATCTGATATTCTGATATCATATTTGCTGATAAACACAATAATTGTTTATTCTGTTGCTGAGAAACTGCTACCAGTGTGTGTTTATAAAGGAAGAAAGACCAGCATTTCATGTTATTTATTTCAGTTTAGTCACTATAGTTTAGGATTAACTTAAAACAAAATGGCACAACTAGAAACAAGAAAAATTCAGCAACTGGAAATATAAATTACAAAACATTACTCCATTAATAAGTACATTGTGCGATTAATAAAGTGATGCCTGGGAACTGTAACATATTCAGTATTTATCATCAAAGGTGTTATCTATACATTTTTTTAGAGAGGCTTACATACAGTATAATGACTATTTGGCGTGCCAGTCAGTCCTATCATTAGTCCAGCATTGTTCTTTTGTGTCTGTGGTTTCTCTTTTTCAGTTTTTTACTACACTGACCTTATAAGGCACTGAAATCTGTATTATTTTGCGCCCCCTCCATGTCTACCTACCTTAGTAGTTGTTCACTGGAAAACTCATTATACAGACTATTCTCTGTGATCCAATCTGCCTCTGTTGATTTCTCTATTCTCCACTGGAATAGTGTTGTTCATCCTTCCCTCCCCCTTTCTCTCCATCCCTCCCACATGCCACCTCCATGCTGGAGGACTCATTACATCGACCAACTCTCTGTCTCTCTTATCACTCTCCACTGGAGTACTCATTACGGTTTCTTTGTCCCTCACGTCTCTGTTTCTCTCACTCCACGTTACTTTATATCTTAATGTCTGTCTAATGACACACACACACACACTGCACAGAAACGTTTGTTCTCAGTTTGACACCAAGAACAAAAGTCTTGTTTTTTCTTACCATTGTCTGAAGTTCTGTATATATTGATTTTTAGAACAGGAAACAGCCTTTTATTTTACTTTAGTTGTGCTATACATGGGGCACTCGTTCTGAATGTTTAAATGAACTTAAATGTCAATGTTGACAATTGCTTATCAGTGTGAGTTTCAAACTAGAGTTTCCAAGACAAAGACGAAATGCTGTCTCGATGTCAAAAACAACAAGGCACAAGGCCCTGTTAGGATGGGAGGTGGATTCAGTATGATTTCCAGGTGGGGTGGGAGATGCTAAATGATGCCAAACAACCTCTGACCACAGCTTATGTGAAGTTAGAAAGACAACCTACGAAGAAGTAACGTGATTCTGAGACTTTACACGATAGTCTACTTCAACCCTCAGTTTGGTGTGTTTTCCCCTCACCTAAACAATTAACTTGCACTATATCAGGCATTAACTTCATGCTGGCAGAGATCAAGCATCAGACTTTGCATCAGCGAAGCAGCAAATTCATTGGCCTCAAGCAAACTTTTTTTTTCACTACCTACTGTTTCTCTACCTCATTTGGAAATGCTGTGACTCCCCGTGATACTGTTTACTCTGAAATGTACACAAAAAAGTAAAACAGCGGTGCACATTGTCAAAGATCTCTCTTGTGCATTTATCTTTTTTTCCTTCTAAATACACTGTAAACTGCATATTTGTCTGTCTTCAATCTCATATAGGACAATCAGACTGGATAGACAGTAAGCACTGATGGCATTACAGCCCATGTTGCCAACACTACATATTTAACAGATAAAAAATCCTCTTTGACATTTGATACATGTGATGAAATGAGCAAAAAATAAAGGCCACTGAAATCCTCAGAGTCTGGAAGTGATGTGGATGAATGATGGAAATCAAGATTGGATCACATGATGTTTCTCATATATGTTAACATAATCTCCTTGTTAGTACAGTGGTGAGTATCCCTCCCTCGTGTAGTTCGTTGAAGAGCCTGTGTTTTAAGAAGAAGATCCTGGGTTCATATCCCATCTGTGCCTTACCCTTGGTATTAATATAGTATCTGCCAGTATTGCCATTTTCTCACACTGCATGAACTCTGGAGATAAACAACATGAGACTGACATGTCGGATGTGCTCTCACTTACTGGAAAAGCTCCATTGAAATTAGATTAAAGTTAGTCATGTAAACTGACACATCACATCTTGAGGTTTCCAAACAGCTTGAACAGAAAAGGTGATACGTGACACACCACACAGGATTTAAAGGCCATTGAGGGAAAAAGCATCTTGTGCAGTTGTATAGGTACACTGTGTGCATCTGTGCGTGTGTGAGGTGGTGTGTAAGGTATCTTTGTGGATCATGTTCCATGGACAGATAAAGATGAGTCCTTCCACAAGGATGTTCGGCAACTAATTACCAGATGACTACTTCAATTAATTAGCTGACTGTACACCGCACATTATAAATACTAATTAGGTGAAATAGAGGGGACAAGAGAGAGCGAGAGAAGTTGAGAGAGACCATTGACAAATGGAATTACGACAAATGAACGGGAGACTGAGATAATAAGACAAAAGCAGAAGGGAAGACCTAGCATCAGTAGATGATCTCCCTCATTTCATAACTTTGACTTCTCTTTATTCGTTACCTGGTCCCACCCCTCGATCTTTGTCCACACCCAATACCTTTCCGTAACATACCACAGAGTTCTTTAAAAGACTTGCATGTGTGAGAGAAAAAGGTTGTGTTTAACTGTGTGTACAGTAAGCTGGAACATTGTTTTTTTGTTAAGTCCTGCGAAGATTAGAAAAGAAGAGCTTTACAGAGAAGAAAAGACTGCAGAAAATAGACCTGAGGAGTAGAGGCATCTATGATGCCTTTGTTTTTCCAACAAGCTACAAAAAACAACAGCAGTGTTAAACCTCCTCTTACAAAGTCTTACTCATGGTTCCCACTAAAAGCAATGGTCAAAATCCATCCACCATGATATATACTTTTAATCCTGAAATTTAATAATATTTGAAACACACAAAGCACAGTGCTACATGGGATATTGTAAAACTCACAAAACAACTGAGCCAACAAACAGAGCAGTCTAAGTGAAAAGGTAAAGATGAAAAGAACGAGGTAAAAGAAACATTAGACAGGCAAGCAGAAGTGGAGAATTTGCTATGAATAATAGCTCATTCATCAGTGCTAATTTGCTAGGCTAATGTTCTAACTGAGCTTAATGAGGAGATTAGCCAGGCGAATTAGCACTGATAAACGAGCAAACATGAAGCATGGTGGTCAATCATCAAGGCAGCAATGTATTCACACCATACCCCGGCAATGGAAAGCATCTGTTCTAAATGAGATTTTAGTTCAAGTTCAACAATTAACTGATCCTCATGGCCAAGATCAATTACTATTGCTCACTATCAAATTGGGAAAAAAAGTATCACATTCATCTGAACATGTGTAAAATCTCTAACAGGACAAACTGGAAATTTACTGCACACTTTGCAGCTACAGTAAGTAAGACACAGTCTGCTTGCGATTCCCCAACAGAGGCATTAACAACCTTACACACTCTCTTCAGGGTTTCTTCAATTCCTTCATTAATAAATAACTTGATCATTAAAGTTTTAGGTTCTTAGGTGATGCTCTTGTCCAGTACCACTTGAGAATGAGCACAACAATACAGTAGGCTTGAATTTCCCAGATCACAACATTACAACCTAGATTACAAGGGTCAGAGCAACAGTGCCCTGTGACAGAACATATGTGTGACCTTAAAAAGGTCTTGAAAGTACAAAGAAAGAAAAAGAAAAGAATATAAAAGACTTGGTTTTTGCTGATGTTGTGAGAGTCTGGTGGAATCCCTGAACAAATCCATGAAGGATTTATGAGTTGTGTTTAAAGGTCCACCAAACTGTTTCTAATCTACGGGGATGTAACGTGTCTGGAATTAACAATAACAGCCTTATTTTCAAGTGAGCATCTTCAGAGATTACACAGCTCAGAACCAAACTCACACATGAGTGGACAGGTGTGATATGAAATCTTCAGTATAGATTAGTTGAGCTTTAAGCATTCATTCACCGCTTTATTTCCTGGGTCTGCTGCCTGATATTCTTCTTTGGAGCGATATTTGAGAAACATGCCACTGTTTTTAAGGGGCTGATTGTCTACTGTGTTGGAGCTGCACTTTTTTTTTTTTTGCAACAATACATAGCTTATTACTGTCATGGTAACTGAGCAAGCAAAAGAAAAAAAAAACATTCTGTACAGTTATGATGATTAGTGATAATAACAGTGATAATAAGAATTACTCCTTTAACCACAATAACATGTTTAACTATTTATTCAAAATATCTTGGAGGGAGAAAGTGTGTTCACGTAACTGTATCCTGTATAGAGTCCGTTGCCAGTTTGTGCATATGTGTTTCCATGCATCATTAGGTGAATAGTATGTATTGTTAAAGTCTCAGAGAATACATGCTTTTGAGGACACTCATTGACATAATGCATTACTTATCCACTTACCCTAACAGTAACCATCATAACTAAATACCTAACACCAAACATTACCCTAATCCTCACTGCGGCTGGGCGATATGAACAATAATCCATATCCTGGTATATTTTGGCTCTGTCATGATATACCTTTTATATTTTCTTGTACAAAGCGTTTCAGGTTCAATTCAAAGTCAAAGGCATGTGTGATATTATAAGAATGTTATTACAATAAGTCATCTGAATTTAACTGAGACATGTTTCTCTTGTTTCAAACAATGACTGAAGAAAAGAAAGTCACTATGATGTAAATTTAAAAAAATG
>JAUBNQ010000028.1:19273116-19292890 GCA_032353495.1 Ctenopoma kingsleyae | reverse complement strand
AACATTTAAGTGTGACAAACATGCAAAAGAATAAGAAATCAGGAAGGGGGCAAATAGTTTTTCACACCACTGTATGTCCTATATGCCTATGTAAAATTATGGATATTCTGCCCCATCATGTGTGGTAAACTGGAAATATGCTGAACTGAAAAAAAATTATTTAACCTGCTACTAATATGATGTAACTGAAAATGGATGATATAACACACTTGACAAACAACTAACAAATAAACTAATTTGTTACTAAGAAAAATATATGGTAAAAGTCAATGAGTCCAGTGTGATTGGAATGACACAATAAACACAAAAGATGCTCAACTTCTTTCTCTGCTGTTCCTTCATTAACAAAAGGTCTCTCCATTGATGTTCTCCATTTTTCCTTTCAAAGTGAATCTTGGTTAAGGCACAAAGAGGGTCCATTTCATTCTGGGTTCTTTGACTTTGTTAATATCTAAATTGAGTACCAGCATTAAAAACCAATTACAGACTCCTCTAGCACATGTCTCACATGTCTGTTGTCTTCCTTCTGCCAACTCTGTAAACTCAGTAAAATGTTCATTCAGTCACATTTGATGACACTGGCACCAGGTCTGTAATGGGTCTATAATAAGTCTTGGAACAGGAGACTGCAGTAACTGTGCATTGGGGAGTATGATATTAGATGGAAAATTAATTTAAATGAACTTCTGGGGGCTGACAAATGTCTAATGAGCTTAAATTATTATCAAATTTAAGCTCAAATGTGCCTATATTTGAAAAATCTGCTACTGACTGAATTGAAGGCAGTTTAATGTAGTAAGAAGTCTGTTCAGCTAATGAATGGATTCCAGTATATTAAAAATATTAGTAATGTTTTGATTAATCTCACATACTGTATATTTTCAGGTCTTGATTTTATGTGAGATTTTATCTTGTAACATGAAAAGAAATTAGTCAACAAATTAATTTATTGATAATGTTACAGATAAATGCAGTATTTAATTGAAAAGTAAATTAAACATGTGTAAATTAAGTCCAGCTGAGACATATCCTGGTACAAATGTGATGAGTTTTGGCTTAGATGTGGTTAGAAAGACTGAAATATTAACATTTAATATGAACGTAAAGGCCGTAACTGAAAGACAAAATGTAACTGAATTGGATACTTGGCAGTGTAATGAAATCTGTACTAGATGTCTGAAAAACCCTCAGCCTACAGTTTCAGTTGTCTGCGGTCATGTAGTCTCATCACAAAGTGACAGAATCATGTATGGTTATATGATACTACAAGCCCAGTGACAGGTGATACAGCATGAACGCCCAATCCAATTTTGCAAATGCGTGTTGCCACGATTCCTCCATCCTTGCATCCTCACATCCTCTCTTTTGGATAAGCTCTAAAATGAGGAAGAGATGCACACGAAGGACACATTTTTCTCCCTTTCTGCATGTATGAATCTCTCCTATTTTTTTCATTCCTCATCTATTGTTTTCTTTCTGTCTCGGTCTGTCTCTCTCAGTTGCCCTCTCTCTGTGTCCCTCCATCTCCTCAGAAGTTTATCATAATCACATCACCTCAGTGTGATGGAGCACACTTAAGGCTTATTATGTGTCACACACACACCTACAGGAATGAGATCCACTTAAGGCTTATTACATGTCTAACGTTGCTTCTAACACAGGAGATTATCCACTGGGACGCTATACTTGGGCAAAGGGCAAGATCTGCAGGTTAGATGGACACACACACACACACACACCAACATCTCAAACCAAAAGCAGATGGAAAGATAAAGTGAATCACGCTTCAAATTTGACATTCTTCTAAAAGGGGCAAGCCCTGCTGAAATATAATAACAAAAAGAAATAAAGAACATATGAAAGAAACTGTGTTTTTTCCTTCAAATATCTTTCTGCAGCATTTCCACACACATGTACATGCACACAATTAGCAAACACACACAGCAGGGGAGTTGCACAAAAAAGACAAATTGTCTGTACTGTGAACGAAAGAGGCCACCTCATCATTTCAATGTGTGTTTGTGCTTTATACACACACACATATAAGACACAGCAAACAAACATGTTCAGTGTGTGTGTGCACATGTACGGTGGAGAGGTGTTTGTGTGTTTACACATGGCAGAGAGAAATAGTGTGCACACAATGTCGGCAGAGTATTTATTTCTGTGTGTTATTTTTGTGTCTGTGTCAGCAGATTGTAGAAGGAGGTGCAGCGCAGTCTAGCCACTTGTTCTGTTCCTCCAGTATCCTCAGATGACCTGACGGATGATTGTGCACATGCACAAAGAAAACTCTTATCCTGTTGATAAATGCTTAGAATATTGTGTCATAGGATTAAGTTGGATCAATAAAGATTTTTTTTCTTTATAGTAAATGATGCCTCAACACTTAATTTTTAAAATTATATTCATCCTCTCGTTACCATGGATCTTTTAACCTACAAGTGTTTCATATGTAATGTCTTGCCTCCAAGTATAATGATTGACATCATTATGCTATTCATTATGTTAAGTACAATTAGATAAGAAATTTAATTTATCAAATGTAAGGCCAAAGGTGACACAAGAACAACATATAAGGTGAGTATTACTGTTACACTGAAATACACAAATACTCCAAATTATTTTTGCTGTGCAACAACATTGATGATGTAAAACTAATTTATTTGACGTGTCAAATGATCTGAAAAAAGTCTGATGGGAAAACAGGATTCAGCTGACATGCACTAATTACTGTGTTCACTATGTTTCAGGTTTTCTTTGAGTGAAAGAAAAAAATATCTATGCAAAAAGTATCCAAAAGTAATGCCGTATCCAGCCAGTGGTGTATGCTGGGATGTCTTTGTCTTTGGCTTTGGATAGTGCGATAAATTTATACATCTGTCATTTGTCAGCCTGAAATCCCTGAAGTCAGTGAAATGATGAGGCTGAAATGGGATACAGATATGCATGCTTAGTCTTAGATCAGGGGTTGTAAACTTATTTTCAGCCAGTGAAGCAAAAAGAAATTTGTTTCCTGGGATATGAGCCCATGAAAACATATCACAGCTTATGTGGAAAATCTTGTAGGTGATCTTTTAAAGCACACCTGAGAACCATTTTGGGTATCACCCTTGGGTTTCAAACACTCGGATGTACACTAATTTTATGCCTTTTCTATAATTTCCATGTCTCCCCAACCTTCAGTCCCTCTCAGTCACCTTGGAGGTCTGAGAGGCACCGTCTCTCAATCTTCTGCTTCTCATTTTCTGTTTACTTCTCTCCTTGTCATGAATATTCATTAGGTTGTTATTTGCATTGCTGGCTCCCGAAAGAGGCTGAGGATGCAAAGGTGACAACCAACAAACTCAGGGGCGGCTGCTCGAGAGATGAACAAGAATGAATGAGGAGGAAAAGAAATAGTGGCGATGATAGAAAAAGGAATCAGAGAGAAAGTGAAGAAAAAGCTAAATGAGACAATAAGAAAGGAGAATAAAAAATAGAACTGAAGTTCCTTCTATGAAATTATTTGTGTTCTCACCTCAATATAAACTGTTCAGTGTCTGAATCTGTCTTCATGTAGATGCCAAATGACACCGCCTTGCTGAGCTGAATCGGGCTGGGTGGCACCAGAACCTCCACATTTTCATCCAGTCTCAATCTTTCTCCTTTGGCAGAAACTGGGCCCATGGTCATTTCCACAGTACCAGCTTTCAGCATGTCCTGAAGACCCCCATCCACTAGAGGGCTCCACTGTCCCCCAAGGCCCATCCCTCCAAGAGGCCCAGCGTTTGCACTCTGACCTCTCCATGGCTCATTAACAATGGAGGGACACTCCTGACCAGCCCCTTCCACTGGTATAATTGAGTAATACACATCCACTGATGGTAGAGTCACTTCGGAAGGTCTTTTTCTCACTTGTGGTGGTGTAAACCAAGCTAGGGGAATTTCCAGACGGACAACACAGATGCCAGATGGTCCCACAAGTCGGCAGCCCGCTGAGGGTGCTGCTTCATTGGTGTCACGAATAGCCAAGGCTCTGACACATGGTAGGAGGGATGGAGGAGGCGGGTCAGGCTCATTCCAGCGCCTCCCTACCAGGTAAAATAATACCTGAAGACAAAATAAATACATGCTGTATAATGTCAGAAATGGATCAATTAGTAGATGGACAACTAGTTAACAACTAAAACTTGAAAAGTTCTCTTACTCATATTGCAAGAGAAAGTTGAACATATTAATTTGAACACCTTGAAAAATAAAAACTTGGATTAGAAATTGTCTAGCACTTGACAAAACTACAGTGTGTAAAATAGGAGCCTAAATGTTATTTAACTACACTACAAGATTTATTAGTAAAACATGAGAGTAAAACATGAATTTGCAAGTACCTGTATCCAAGGTCTCGTTGACCCCACCCTGGGCACCACCAAGTGGCCTTTGACCTTCCAGTTCAGAGTCACTTGGTTGGATGTTAGCAGCAGATGAGGTGGTGGACCTTGAAGCAGTTCCACTGGGATTGGCTGCTCAGCGCTCAGGTTTCCGTAGCTGCAGTTGACGCTCGGCAGGGATTGTGGGGCGGCCACACTTGGTTCCAGCTGGTGGAGAAAGAAAGGTTCAGTCCGCGATGACAGGCTGCCATTTCGCATCACCTCCTGATTGGCTTCCCGCAAGAAGAAGGCGGAGTCAGCACCACTAAGTTGGCATTGGACCGGGAGGTAGGTGGGAAGGGACGTGGAGAAACGGGGCTGGGAGGAGTCTGTCCCTCCTCCTGCTGCTCTTGCTTGTTTGTCAGACACTGATAATAGAAAGGCAAAGTGAAGAGAGCCGGAATAAAGTAAAGAAAGAAAGAAGTAGATACAAGGAGAAAGATGGCAAAGAGACAGAAAAGGATAGGAAGGAGAAAACAACAAGAAAATAGTTAACAACCAGATAACTAATGCACTACTAGTCTAAAACTTAATGCACACACACACAGATATGAACACATGCACAGATCTAGCAGCTTTTTTACCTAAATTTTCACATGTAACACAACCCACTGACACAACATGCACCACAGTGCATGGTTTTTCTCAACAGTTTCTCTACAAAGAGAAATGAGCGTAAACACATTAGCTCTCAGTGGTGTACACAAGAGTGATAGACTGAGCTTCACACGAGGCTCTACATTAATGTATCACTTTTTAAAAAAATCTCCATTCAAAAAGCATTACACTAGCATATATCAAAAATGATATTTTGCTCTTTGACAGTTTATTTCCATATATTTACATCCAGTTTGTATTCATTTCTTGGTGTATTTATGAGTCATTTCACAAAAATGGGGAGTTTGGAGCCTGGGATTACTGGGGTTTTGATGCAGTACTGTGTCTTATTTTCAAAGCGGACAAGGGGTTACAATGACTATATTCCCACGCACTATCATAAGAAGAAGTTGTGATCCTGATACTTTATCCTCCATCACTCAGCATTTGTTATTCATCCATTGTTTGGCTTGTCAGCATTACTGTAAATTGTGCATGGGACTGAATCACTGAATCATCAAACCAATGTCTTATTGTAAATTCTTTGAATATAAATGTCAGTCACCAACATGAGTTGATCTGAGTAGAATTCAAGAAGGTCTTGGTTCTTTTGCAGCTGAATTTTGGAGTAATAGAAATTGGTCAAATTGATGCATTCGCCCCTGCTAACCTGAAACTTCTGTGTAAACTTGAAGCATGTCCTGTGCAGTGCAGTGTGTGGAACTTTGTGTGGGAATAGAAGAAAACATAAAATAAATAGCAAGGCATTTACAGAACATAAATACATTACATGGCTACCACAGTAAAAATGCCACTGAGAAAACTGATGCATTTGTCCTATTCAAAAATAGACAGAAGGATTTCCATTGAACTGGTGCTGGCACAAAGAAGCCTTGCATATACAGCAGTGGGCTAGTATGAACGTGTGTGTGTGTGAGTGTGTGTGTATCTTTGTGTCGTAGGGTAGCGAAGTGTGAAAATATAATGAGGGTGGGACAGCATAGCGCTGTCTGGGGCAAGTCATACCGAGCCGACTTCACAAAAAAATAATAGCAGAGAAATAAAGTGATACCTCGGTGCAACATGAATAAGTACGCTGGTTTGGTTATGGTGCGTGGGCATGTAGGGATAAGTTTAGAGTGAGCGAGACAGGCAGAGGGAAAACGAAGGAGATGGGAAGAAGAAAACAAAAGTGAGACAGAGGGGAAAAGAAAGGGGTAAAATTTGGATAGAAATGTGCACATACTGTATAGTACAGTGACAGCTTGTAGACACTGGCATTTTTATGTTACACTTCACACACTTCATTACAAATGACACCAACTTCTCTCCAGTCAGATATGTCCCTGAAGAATTGAAGCAAACTTTTTGAGTAGATGGATATGTCCTCCTGCACATTGTACAGTGTCAATAACACTTTGGAGTGAATGTTGAGATGGGTTCATTCATGATTTAGCATGGGCTAGCACCTTTTCATGTAGAGCCAGGCAGATTTGGACAAGTTTGGCTTTTTTCCCATAATACACTGAATAATCATCTAAAGCATTTTGTATTTACTGGGTTATCTTTGTACAATATAAACATTGTCTGATGATCTGAATCATATAAGTCTGACAAATATCCAAAATGAGAAAAAAAAAAAAATCAGACAGGAAACAAATACTTTTTCACAGTGTTGTACGTGACAGTCAGTCTGAGTAAGTTCCGTTTTTTGCTTTTATTCTGTGTCCTTGAGGTGCAAAGGCCTCCATGTGTGTCCATGTGTGTGTTTGTGCATCCACAGGAGTCTTATGAAGCATATGTCCCAGTCCCAGACAGGGACCTCGAACAGCTGACACACACATGCAGAGAAAGACACACACATACAGAGCTATCTCATTCAGACAAAACTTGACCCTTGGATCATTAATATTCTATAAAATATCAAAAATAAAAAGGAAAAAATCTATCGCCCTTATCTCAGGTCAAATATTTTTCTTTGTTTATCCATTAACGTCACATTTACACAGAAGAATAATATTTATTTGTTTTAGGAACGTACTGTTGACAACATCATCACAAACGTAATCATCATATAACGAGTCTTCTGTGAAGACATATTATTACAAATATCATTTTCAGGAAAGTTAAGACAATCTCAGCTCAATAGGCCCTTTGAAATCTGGCATTCAAACTCTGGTATGCCATTGGCTACCATTAAACCTGGCATGGTCCATTCCCTGGCATCATTTCTTTGGCAACCACCAACCTCAACAGGAGTCCATACCCGCTGTGTCCTGCTGCACAATGCTTCTGTGTGTGTGTGTGCATGTGAGTGAGTGAGCAAATCTGTCTGTGTGAATTTGTGAGTGCTCTAGTGGTTCCATGGATGTGCATGCATGATTAGGCAAGTCTGTGTTTGAATGACATGTGCAAAGGTATGGAGTATGTCCATACTGTGTGTATGCATGTGGACATTATGATGTGATCATGACTGAGGCAAAGTATATTGAAAGATTTTGTGTATATACTGTTCATATGAGGTTTTTTTTATGTGTGTGTGAAAAATTGGATAGGAATAAAGCCAGATGTACAGAGATTTGACAAGGCCCATCTGTGATCCTTCTTTCCCCCAAAAAGGCCTGTCCTGCTCTATTTCCAAGTATACACACACACACACAAACAGACACACACACAAAGCCAATAATCAAAAGACAGTGAAGCGTGTAGGACAGGAAGAAAGACAGTGAGAAGCAAAGCCAGATGGGTACAAGAGAGAAAGGGAGATACCAACATGTGATAATGGTATCAGTGCTGCTTGATATTGTGTTGGTTACATATTGACTCTGATTTTTTTTATTTTTTTTTAAATTTAATTAGATACACACGGACACAGACACTTCTGTTTCCAGAGTTGTGAGTAGCTTCTTACCCTAACCTTTATCTAACTTTTTGTTTCTTTCAGTTTCTAATTCATCACATTGGTTACCCTGCATTACCAAGGCAGAAGGTGTCAAAATGTTTAAGGACATCCATGGTGAAATTCCAGGATGTTATTTAAAATTCACTGTTACTCGCGATTTACGTGCTTGTTTTCCTTGTTCTTTAAGCTAATTTATAAATTGTTGCCCTTTTACAGGTCTAACCAAACATCTGTCACCCGAGGGATGTTTTTTACATATGTTTTATTGTGTAGGCAACAAAATTGCTTACATAAAAATGCCTTTATTCTTAAGGCTGAGTGTTGGCAAAACTATTCAGAGATCAGAGTTAGTGTTTGATGAAAAGCACCAAAACATCAGTTTGTTTTTTATTCCTTTTATCAAAGGAGGAAATTGCCCCATTTTCCCCCAAAAAGCATTGAAACAACAAGGGAAAATCCATCATGGGAGAATTTCCTGAAAAGAATAAACTCCATTGATCACACAGATGGCACACTATCTGAGAGAGAGCTAGAACAAGATGGGGATAGCGAGCGATACATAGATAGAGGTGGTTTGAGATATGGACGAAAGGAAAGACAGAGAGGAAGAGTGATAACAGAGTGAGAGAGGAAAAGAGAGGGATGAGGTTTCTATTTCTGAGCAGAGCATTTATCACAAGCATAGAGTTTATTTTGGTGGTCTATATCTACTGTTCAGTCTGCCCTTCTATCTCTGTCTGTCTCTTCATCCTGCACAATGTCTCCTTACTGTTGTTATAATTTTTTAAGTGTTTAAGGGGAACCCCAGTGATTTCCACATAAATGTAACTATTCTTGTCATGGAGAGTACTTAATTCTTAATTCTGACGTACCTTTTCTCTCAGATGCATGTGGTGGAAAGCTAAATTCCTCTAGGACTGCTTTAAAATTTTTTTGATTTAATAAACAGTTGCAGTTTCTTAGTTTTGGGGTAATTCAATTGTGCTCACAATATGATCACATATTACACATATATCAGTGGCGGCCCGTCAATAGGGGGGCGCTGGGGCGCCGCCCCACCAGTCTCACATGAAGAAGAAGAAGAAGATGATAGGAATCACATAAAATAATTTTAGAAAAACATGAACATTTAAATAAATGAGCTATACCTTATACATTCAAGTGTAGTTTTAAAAATGTTCTCTCACTCATTTACCGCGACTGAATGGTCATGTGATGTATTTCCTGTTCCTTTGGGGTGCAAAAATCTTTACCATAGACCTACACTATAACTGGTGCATGCGCACTGGAAAATTTTGCACCCAAAGCCCTCCCACAAGACCGAGGTTACAGCTCCAGACCAGGAAATTGTAGGAAACTGTAGCTCAGCTCATTATTGAGACCATGACACTGATGTATTGTATTAAACTGTAAAGTGTGTCCATCTAAAAACTCTTTCATTACTGACCTCTGTTCTTTTGTCCTTCTTAATCTGTCTGAGTCTGATGTACAGTATCTTGTGAAAGAGAAAGCCAAACACCTGCATATCACGATATTGACTGTAAGATGTCTTAAATCATTGGCTAATGCTGCTTTTGTGTTTGTTACAACATGACAAACTTACTTTTTATAATTGTGACTATCTCTGATTGTGTCCTTGTCCATAAGGTGTTTATAGATTTATGTCTTCCCTTGGTAGAATAACTTCTCCACACACATATGAACATGTGACATGTTGATTGATGTCCCTGGCATTGGGTCAGTGGAGCCACATTTCCACAGACATGGCCCGAATACCACCGCTTTCCTCTGCCACTAACCCCCCACCCAACTTGCTTGGACCCAATATTCCTTCTTTCTATTGTCTCCATTTTTTCCTCAATTTCTTCATATATGCCTCCTTACATTAGCTTTCATCCCATCCGTTTGACTTTAGACTCTGACTTTGTCCCATTCTGGTTTCTGTCATTGTCATCACATCTTTCCATAGGTTCAGTTCAATGGTAGGACAGGGAGACATGTCAGAGCCTATAATGTCTTAGATTGTACATCTCTGCTTCCATCAGTTAACCCATATGTGGTCTGCCTTTCTGTGTGATTTTCCTCTACTCTAAGTCTGATATACAGCTAACATGACCCTTGCTCAATACCCTGCTCAGGACAGGATGTTTTGTTCAAAATTATTACTCATGGTATACAGTGTATTTGGCTGTGATTTTAGTGGCCTCTGCAGTTCCCAGTAAATGTGTCCTCAAAAGTAGAAGTGAAATACACTGTTCCAACTTTCTCTCCTTTTCCATTATTTTCCCATTTTCTATTATTCAAACTTATTTCTCTCCAATTCCTTCATCTCCTTCCCTCACTCTGTCCATCCACTGCATTTCTAGTCTCTCCTTGAGGAGTAGGAGAAGATGGACTGACTGAAACATCCAATAACAGTAGTATGAGAAGGTGGGAAGTGGACTTTGGGAATTGTGGAAGTGAAATTTGTGACTGTGATTCATGTCAGAGTTTGTGTGCACTGATGCGTGTCATGGGGGAGGGGTCACTGCATTTGGGGTGTGTGTGTGTGTGTGTGTGTGTGTGTGTGTCTGTGTGTGTTTGTGCGTGTGTGTGTGTGAAGAGCAATTTCAAATGGTCATCACACCACTGAGAGCAACACAGACTAAGAAAGGAAATACCTCTCAGAAAGGAAGTCGAGCAGCACAGACGGAAATGGAGGAGCAGCATGAAGGGAATACTTAATTCATACTGTTCTCTCTCTCTCGCTGTTTCATATTTTATGTTTTGATTCAATTAACAGTCTATGTTAAATTAATGTTGAAATGAGAGACCTAATAATTGATTACAGTCATTCAATAAGTGTAATAAAATCCAAACAACTGGACGCACAAAAAACAGCTGTGTCAGTTGTGTTTCTTTAGTTATTTTCAACCCAAACTTACCCTATTTGAGTAAGTGCTGTGTTTACCTTTTCTTAATAAACAGCGTGAAAAATACTATATTGGTCTTCTAAGACTGTGAAAATTATTTTGAGTATTTCATGGATGAAGACGGTATATTTTCCTGTATATGATATATTTCTTAGTAAGGTTTCACCAAAACAAAACAAACAAGAACAACCAAAAAATATAAAATAAGAATAGCGACAAATATCACCATTTGCATTTTATAGTTTGTTTCATATGCAACTGCGTCAAAAACAAATAAATAAACTCATAATTCCTTTGGTTGCTCTGTATAACATACAACAATTTAGCCAATATTATTACCTGCACTACAGCAACCAAAAGATGGTGATAAACAAACAGTAGTGTTCTTTCAAGTAAAACAGAACTGTGAAGAAAAGCCTTTGTGTGTGTCGGGCCAGGATCTCCTGGCTATGAATATGAGGAAGGGATAAATCCACTGGGCCTTGGTGCCATTCAATTCTATCCTTCAGTGGTCCACAGCCAGACAGCTAACTTGTAAAAGCTGCTTATAAAGGAGCTAAAGGACTCACAACCTCAACTGACTTAATGGACCAATAGGAACTTAGTAGCTAGGGAGAAGAGAAGAGAGGAGAAAATAGGAAGAGATGGAGGTGGAAAAGAAAGATAAGATCAGTTTCAGAATAGGTCCACAAAAAGGAAAGGAAGAAAAGAAAGCCAAACAGCAAAGAGACAGGAAGTTGAAGGATGGGTAAAAGGAAAAGGAAAGGACAAGCATAACAAGAAGAGCAGATGATCAGGTGAGGACAAGCACAGAGGAAAGTAAGGGAAGATAGGTGAGCAGAGAGTCCATAAAAACAAAACCAGAAAACTAAATTGAAGGAGGGGACAGAGAAAGACATACAGTAAATACGAAGAGTCTTTCTACACTATACTGTAACTTGTGTGTGGTTTTGGGGGCTGGTGGAGGTGAGGAAGTCCATGCTGTCCATGTGCATTACTGTAACTAGCACCATGTATGACTATGAATATCTGACCTTTGTGATTAAAAGAAGTACTGAAGCATGCAATGGGCAGCATTACATTTTTCTCATGATGACCCTTGTCCACAACCACTTTAGAAATATCAGATGGATTTAATATTGCAGCTCATTGGAATATACTGAAATAGTTTGACTGCAGGGTGAAACAATATTTAGTGGATGGGTGCCTGCTAACACTGGCTTCATATTTAATCCCAAACTGCAACTCAAGAGCCGGTAATTGATGTTTTCCCATCAGTAAAATAATTTGGCCATCACACTTTTCATCAAATTAATAGATGGCAAGATTCCACCAGCTTCCTTATACACCTCACAAATAAGATAGAAACAGATAGAAAGGGAAGGGAAGGTAATGTGAGAGGAACACCTCAAATGAGAAAGAGGAGTTGCAGAAGAGAAAGAAACAAGAAAGAATCTGCAGCTTGTCACTTGGAAGGGGTCATGGTATATGCATTTTTACGTTTTCAGTATGAAAAAACTCTGAAGGACTTCTAATCTTCAGACATGAGGATTCATCATGGAATGCTGTCACCAGGATGAAAACACTAATTCCATCAGGATAACACAGAAACAAAACTGACACTGTGTGTATCTACTGTAAATGTGTATGAATGTACAGAAATGGCCATGTACCCATGTAGCCACATCTAGAGTCAACCTTGAAAGATATCCTCTGGAACCTTTGACCACCAATGATACTGTAGAGCATTGTTTTGACAAGGATCCTACAATCTGCAGAGACTGGTCCACAATGACAGTCAGTCTATGTTAAATGTAGCATGTGTGTCAATCAAAGACAAGAAGGTGGCTGCAAGTCAAAGTCAGCAGGGACAGTTTCAAAGCATTTAAGAATTGTTGCTACAACGAATCCCACATATTTGTTCAGTGTGTTTGTTTGGCCTTGAGGATGCACACAGTGTAATTCGGTGAAAAAACTTAATTTGCAATGAAAACTACACAGGTTGTCTTTAGAGTAAATGCATCAATAATCTTAGATCTTGCTACAGTGCAGAGCGTTCAGCATCGACCATCTAATTGCAGCCCATTGATTTCCACTCAGTTAAAATGCCACCACTCCTTAAGGCTGTTATTATATATTTTTTAGTTGGAGGAGTACATAATTGTTGAGTTAGCATGACTGAAGCTGTACATTCCAATAGCAAAGCACATAGTTCAGTTCCTCTGACCTTCCAGCCTGCAGTTATTTTGTCCCAGCCATT
The DNA here is from genome assembly GCA_032353495.1 of Ctenopoma kingsleyae. Lineage (NCBI taxonomy): Eukaryota > Metazoa > Chordata > Actinopteri > Anabantiformes > Anabantidae > Ctenopoma > Ctenopoma kingsleyae. The sequence goes on along the minus strand of JAUBNQ010000028.1, from coordinate 19,279,810 downwards.
TTGTCAGCTTAATTCAAGTAAGGATGGACACAGCCTAGAGTCTTAGATTATTCTTGATAATAAAAATTCCATATCTCTGTCTCTGAATCATCTATTTGCTGCTGTACATTATAAAATATGCCTAAATAATGAAGCTAAATAAAGACAAAGCAACTTCACATTCTTGTAATTTAGCATTTCTCAAATAGTAGTGAAGTTTCATTTGTCTGAAAAAATTCACATCTTACTGTTGTACTGGACGACCTAGAAATCTGCCTCTAATGTGTTTACAACACTAATCTGGTTAGACCAATCTGATTAAAGTTCAACAGATAATAAAATACAAGTAATATGATTGATGCACTAGTGAGGGGAGGATTATCACACAGTTGACAGGCACCTCTATCTCTCTCTGGCTCTCCTTCAGTTCCATTATGTGTGTATCTGCATCACTTTTCATCTCATTTATTCTCAGTTTGGTTGGTATCTTTCAGCTCTGTTTGTCTGTGACTCTATATCTGTCTTCCTCTCTCTATCTGCACGTGTACCTCTGCCTCACTTCCCTTGCTGTCATCACTCTCTCACTCCCTGTTTATCAGTCATTCTCTGTCTTATTGCTATCGATCGCTACTGAAGCCACTTGAGGACAAACTTAATTAAGTCTGACAAGCGTAGGTATTTTTATTGGTCCATCCAAAACACACCCTCTCGTGCAAATGAAAGCACACCAACAACATACACACCCATCCACACAGACACACACCCGCTCAACGACATGTTAGACCTTTAAATTTGTTTTCTTATTGATAGATTCTTGACTTGTAGGTGAAAATCATTAGTGCCAATTGTGCCCTTGTTCAACTTTGACATTTCATAAGCTTGTGAGCAACAGGAGGGTGTCAGTGAATGTCAGGTCACATCAAGCCCACCAGCACATGTGTATGTCTGTCTGTAGTTGTGAAGACATTCCATTGACTTCATTCCCATCCTCTAATGTCATTACGTTCAACCTTTGACTGTCATTAACCTTAATTTCAACATAAACCTTTAAGGAGGTCATGGCCATAAATATGCTTAATTTTTCTATCCTTACACACATATCCAATACATACTGTATATCGCATGAGTACACAAGTCTTTATCATCACCTCTTTTAAAGTCATCCATCAAACGTGCAGCTGTGTCAGTGTGTGACTTCTTTATGCAGGGGTGTGTACTAACATTTCATGTTAGCCTGCCTTATTCTCATCATCTTGTTTCTCTCTTTCTTATTTCCATCTTGTAGTATATGACATTTTTAAGCAGATTTATTGTTGTCCAAAAGTGTGTTTATACCAGTAAAAATCTGTCTTTGGGATATTTTTTGACACATTCGATGAGCGTACAATATATGTGTGCTTGAAAGCATATATGCACACGTAGACAGGGGTCACCATGTGAAAAATGTAATACTAGCCGTGATTCATTGCTGCTTGCTGCATATACTGCTGTGTGGTCACAGACCACTTAGAGTACACACACAGTCACCTCATGTTGTTGTAAATGTGATGTCTCAGGAACACATTGAGGGAATTTCTTCTAATTTGGCACAAATTGTCACTTTAAGGTCAAGGATGACCTGATTAGATTTTGGTGGTCAAAGATCAAGTTCACTGTGACCTCATGCATCAATAGTATACCTTAGAAACACCTGGAGAGATTGTCATTACATCTGGCACAAACGTAACGCTAGCATATAAACATCACTGGTTAGCAGAGGCATACAGCGGCAATGCAGTAATTCTAGTTCTTTCTGTCTCTTGTCATGAGTAACATGTCTAGTCTAATATCAATATCAAATGAAACTGAAATAAAACCATTAAAAGGGAAGAGGTAAGGTCATCCATTAGAGAATTATGGACAAACGATTTTTACGAGTACAGTCAAACTGGGCAATACTGTGTCCTTAACGCCACCATTTGACTTTCAGTGAATCTCTCAACCTTCTCTGTCATCAACCATTCACTCATTTCATCTCTGCTCCACGTCCCCTCTCCTTTTCGTCTTCTTATCTTCCCTCTCTCTTTCTCTCTATTCATCTGATCCCAGTATGTCTCACAGGAAAAGCCATAAAATGACCATCAGATTTAAATTCCAAGGTCAGACATTTGATTGTGAGAAAGAGCATTTGTAGTGAAAGGAGAGCTATTAGTGAGGTGTAGTTACTTAAGATTAAGGTCACAAGTTATCACAAGGTCAGTGTTTAAAGACAAAGCAGGTAAAGAACCATACCTGTCATGATTAACATATTTACAGTACAGAATATGGCATAACCATTTATATTCACCATTTTATATTTTCTTAATTATACCCTTTACTTGTTATTTATGTTGTTTTACCAAATTTCAAGTGTTACAGATCTTGAAGATAAAAAAATTATGTCTCACGATGATGGGGATATTGTTTGTCTGACAGCTTTTTTCAAACTGCCCAGAACAGTACACACATTTTTTTGGCAGTTTTCTGCTGAACATCAGAGTGGAATCAGGTCATTGCCTGATTCAACAAGTCCCTCGTTGTCAACTTTTATGCTTCGATTAAGGGCTATTATCAAACATGTCAAAATTAGAATATTCTATTATTCCAATACAAAATGAAGCTCTATAGACATCTTTGCTTTGATGGTGTGCCACATTTTTTATTTTATGGTTGCGCACCCAACTATGACTATAATATTTATAGTTATATATAACTACCCAACAACTGCATGCCTGTTTTTGATTTGTACAATGAGCTATACAGTATAATCTATGTAAAACAAGTTTAATGACATTAATGACACTTAATGTCATTCATCAATGTGAAAAATGTGTGAGGATACTTTTAAAAAAAGTAATGAAAATTACAAAAAGTCTTGAGGTTTCTAGTCACACTCGAACGAGGGACATTATGGTTGCATTGCATCCACACTAATCATTAAGCTATCAGTGCACTGCAATGGCAATTAGATTTTATCATTTGAACATAAATAATTAGTATACTATTCCACAAAGACAACAATAAAGTTTCACTAATGAGCAACAACTTTGCTTTACAGTATAATAACCTATTGAGTTCTGATCCTGTTAAGTCACGTGTGTTCACATGGTGTTGTTTCTTTGTAGTTTATTTATTGTGTTGTATGGTGTATTCTTTGTAAGCCCAGTCAGAAAAACGAATTTGTCAGCATGAAAAGGTTTTTATTTAATGAATGCAATGGGAAATAAAATATGTTTGTGGATAAATTGGTAGTTGGATAAAACATCAGGTGAAACAAACATACACAACAAAGAAAGAACACATATGACAAACTTCTACTTATTATACAAGGTCTGGAGCCTGTTGCAGGATGTTGGTGATTAATCAGCCATTGAGGTTGGGAGCTAACACTCAGCAGATGCTGGTGAGATGTGGCTGTAAATAAGTCTTCCTGTTCAGCTAGTGACTTTGGCATGCAGCCAAACATCATTGGAAGGTGCAGTGTGTGGAGATGAAACAGTATAAGTGGCTGGTTAAAGACTGGGCTTGGCCAGTCTTTGCCTGTAGGCATAGACGTGAGGTCTCAGTTGGAAAAGAGACAAATGCAAAATTGAGACACTAAGATGAAAAAGAGCAATGAAATAAGATGGCAGCAGATAAAAGCGGTGAATGATGTTCCTTATTAAAGTTCCTGCTTGATACTTTGCGAGACAGGTGCATCAGTTACATAAAAAATAATAAAACAAAAGGAAAAAAAATCTCTCAAACTGATGAGAGTGGACTACATGGAGAATAGACTGCCTTTAGCACCATACACCCACACTGCTTCCAGTGGGACTCACTGTTTAACCTCAGCTCTCTCTAAAGGTTAAACACTGGCAGCCTCCAACCAAGGACAGGAGAAAGGAGGGGCAGAAGGGCTTTTTTTTTTAACCTTTCTCTCTGTTCTTTTGTTTTTTTGTCAATCACTTAAATGTATGTTGTAACCCATACCTGTATAATTCAAACAGGAACTGTGTGAAGGTAAATTTGCAAAGACATCACTCTATTGTATACACTAATTTTAAAGCAGTCAGTGTCTGTGTATGTTGTGTATGCTACAGATCAATACAACACAGACAAATGATTTCATGCAAAAAAAAAAGGGTTAACTAATTATCATAATTGATAATGATTAAAACAACAGTGTTTTAGACTAACCCAGGACACTCTGTCATTGTCCATGTCCCTAAGGACTGCCAATCTGCCACATACTGATCAAAGGTGTAAGCAGTGCCAACCTCCAAAAGCATTTCTTTCTCTTCAACTTCCCTTGGTAAAGTTGAGACATGGGTCTTTTGCTAAAGTATTTTTGCATATATGATAATATTTTTTAAAGTATGAAAGATAAGTAGTAATTTATGAGGCTTGACAGAAATTAGTTAACAGCTTCTGAATTGAATAATTCATTCATCAACATCAGTGCTACCTGTCAACACATGTCAATCGTTTTGAGGGATTGCCTTATTCATACACCACTCTCTCACTCTCTTTCACTCGCTCACACACAAACACACACATTCATAAAGTCATACCTGTGCATAAATTCCGGACATCATGGGTTGGAATTCAAATCATGACCTCTGTTGCCTGTCACCAGCTGATACAGTACAGCCTTTGCTGTGCATTCCTAAAGTAAAGTCTGGAGCCATTTTCACTACTTTCCATGTTTTTTCAGCCATCCAAGTACAGCTTCTTGCTGTCACACTGCAGCATTTTGGACTCTCTTTGGTCCATCTAAAATAGTGTATTAACATAGTCAGTTGGTGTCTGTGTTTTAATCATTGCATGTATTGTGTGCATTGTGTTACTGTGCTATTTATTGATCTGGGGTTTCTCTCACCTGCATTTTCATTTTTTTTTGCAAAGGAAGCAATAGCCCAGATTAGCTCCTAATGAAAACCTTTTATTATAACTGGGACAACTGAACATTGAACTGTTGAATATGATCAGTGTATATGTTACACTTAAGTGTTTTTAATTACAACCCAGGTGATTAACCTACTAAGTGATGCTCACTTAATTATCATCGCTGTGAATTGTGGGTGGATGCTACAGCAAGTCTTTATCCTCCTCCTTCTTTTCTCTTGTGTCCACAGCGCAGACACATAAACAGTAGAATCCCCAGTGCGTAGTTCACCTTTCAGTAATTTAGCTTACTAACACATTGTTGTTGGTGCATTTTGGTTTCTAAACTGCTAACTGTGCAGTGTCAAGCCAGGGGGGACTCTTTAGCTCATTGCCGAGACCGATGGTGATGTTAGAAGTTATCGAATGAAATGTAATATAACAAACTAATTATAAACCTACAGTAAGTGTTCATTAAATTGCAAAGTAACTTTGATAAGTTAAAAGAAGGTTTTAATAACACATACTTCCAATGGCAAAATCGATTAGAGATGTTTGATAAAGAGCTGTTTGGTAGGTGTTTCTTAGGTACATGTGCTTCTACTGTCTTGCTGACATCCACTGACATAGTAGCAATGTAGGTGAAGAGAGGCAGGTACATCAGAAGCCAGCACCGTCCTGCACACTTGTCGTCCACCCCTGGAACTCCTTGCAACTGCGTTTTTGTTAATTTACTTCATTCATTTAAAAAATATGTTGCACCGCAACATAATCCATCCAGTGATTACATTGTTTACTTATGTTTTGTGAGACAGGGTTGCAGCTGCTGTAGTTTGCGAATCTTATTATGTCCTGTACACACAACCACTCCTGGGTCTCAGGTAGGTAATGCTGTACCTTTTTTCACCCTCCCGTCTCTGTGTTGGCCCAGCATTACAGCCATTAAACTTCATTATAGGGACAGTTGGTGCTTACTCAGAGGTGTGTGCATGTGTGTGTGTGTGTGTGTGTGCGTGCTCAGGGTGGCATGGGGGGAGTCAGTGTGAAAGATGGTGTGCCATTTGCACTTTACTGTAGTCAGCACACACACACACACATTGATGAGTATACCGTCCCATGCAGTACCAGAACAACAAAACAAGCTCACAGACACACACATTCTCACTGAATTGTTGCAAGGTTACAACAGTTAGGCATTGTGAGCTACATCTACATCTTTTGACCTCAACGCTGTTAGAATTAAGTGGTTTTGTCTAAACAATATGATTAATGAAAGACATAAATCATTTTGATAAAGAGCAGTTCCACTTTATGTGGAGACATCTAATTTGTGACCTGTTTTGTACTATACTGTCTGATTTTAATAGGGATTTTTTTTTTAATTAAATGTTTTTTTTTCAACTATTTAACTGATAAAATCTCATTTTCAGAAGACTACATTCTAAATGAGTTTATCCTTAATCTCTATGTGCTTTATGTACAAAATAAATTTAAATCCTGAAAGATTATGTCAGGAAAGGATTATCCTGATGAAAGCCTAATTTATTTTAAACTTCATTCATATATTTAAATTCTCCTCAGTGTCTCAGTGATAAATGCAGAAAATTGAGACTGTTCCAAACTGTTTACAATAGTCAGGTTCATAATGGGTGTGTAATCACGATGGATTAAAATGTACATGTATTTATTTTGTATTCAGTTTTGGATACATTACAGGGTACATTTTGTAGTACTACTTTTGAAGTACTGTAGACTGAAAAATAATATATATCCAAATATAGAGACAGAGAATTGCAGATAAATGTGCAAATATACAGACAGACATGCACAC
>JAUBNQ010000028.1:19202495-19212630 GCA_032353495.1 Ctenopoma kingsleyae | reverse complement strand
CTTCTTCTTCTTCTTCTTCGTTTTTCCTCCCGGGAGTAAGTGGGTGGTGGTGTTACCCGACCTGAATTCAGAATATATCAGCCCTGTTTACCGTGCTTGAGGAAGACAGTGAATCGCCATCTGCGCACATGGTGCCATTCTCTGAATATAATAATCTTCTTTAGCTTTAGTTGATCCAATTTTTTAAAAAAGAATAAAAAATGTGTTTCACGCAGCACAAGTCCGTACTGAAGCCCTTTAAAGAGTTATTAATTAAGTCGGTTGTTGTATAAGCGGACATATGAGATTTGACTCATCTCTTCTTATTGTTTATCTCTACAATGCAATTTTGAAATGAAGAAAGAATATTATCACCTCAGTAACAAAGGGCAACCAACAAGACTATTACACATCGTTTTCTCTCAGATCATTAATGCCCATGAGTAAATATTAAGACGGGCGATATAAAGGATTCCAGGAGCGCACATTGGGTCTTGCGTAGCCTGTCAGTCTGGCTTTTTATCAGTCTCAAACAAACAAAAGCAACTTTAGGTTTATTCATCAGGGAACAGTATTCCGTGAGTCCTCTCTAAGACCTCAAGTGGGCACACCTCCTATTATATCTCTTCTCTCAAATAGCACCAGGCGTCTGTCATTTGAGCTCCGGCTCAGTCTATTACTCATTATTCCACACACGCGGTGTCAAGGTGAATATGGGCTAATCGATGGTCATTTGGCCAAAAAATGAAACCTGAATTTAAATTTTCCCAGCAGTGTTAAAAATGTTGGCACATAACCTCCAGCCTGTGTTCACCATATGGCACAAAACTCTCTTAACAAATCTGAACTTCAACTTGCTGCAGTTACTTTTTAATGTCTGGAAGAATGTTTACTTGAAAAGCAAAAGAAGGTGAGTTTTGGGCTTAATCATTCGTTGCACATCAACATTAAGTCTATGGAAACATCAATGATTATAACTCACAATGCGCTGATATATCACAAACCAGCGGACTACAGCAAGACTAGAGAAGTTCAGTTCTTTCCCTAAACATTGTTATTCCAAAGAGAGTAAAACAAAAGAGTAAATATGTCTAAAATATAACAAAAAAAATGTGTAACATTCCCTGTTTCCAGCAATGAACAATGAAGCGTCAGCATTTCATACTGGCAACAAGTTCTCGTCCGCTTTTGAATTTCTTACCTTTCCAGAGGAAAAGAAGAAGCACCGTCTTCCAAAGGCGGCATCCCACCGGCGTGCCTCCCCTTCTCCAGACCGTCTCCATCCCTCCAATCAGTTAAAAACCACGGGACTGTTCACGAAATCGTCAAGAAGGGATCTTTTAATTTTTTTCTATCTATTTCCCTTTCCCCTGACAGATCACTACCGCGCCAGTGCCATCAATCTCATTTTGACCAAACTGCCCTCCTCACTGTGCCTGACCTGAGACACCGCGCAAATGAGTTTTGGAGTAAACTATAAATCCTTCTGGAGTGAGTAATAAAAAACAAACCCCGCTGGAGAATTCCGATACAGATTGGCTTCTTTTTTAATCCACCTCCCCCCACCAAAAAAAGTCTGCGATGTCTCGTTGAAGCCAGAACCGAGGACCGTACCCGTTTTCCCCTGTGGCGAGCTTTTTCCACCAGTGCGCTCCTCTGCTTTATTTATCCAAACGGGACGGTGACAGCTGGGGGAGAAACCTCAGTGTCTCCCCCTTTATCACGCTCTTCTTCCAAAGTTTAAAGAGACCGCAGAGTGGACCACGAACTCCCAACGAATTAAAAAGTCCACTTCATGCTCGGGTTTTCAAACACAACAACCAAGAAAACTCTGTCACTTAAAGCTGATATATTAAATAAAATCCAGTTCCGCTCGCCCGTCTGCAGCTACGTCCACTCTCCTTTTCATTCCTCCCTCTGTCTTCCTCTGACTATCTTCCTCTTGCTGTGTGTGTTATGTGTGTGAGCGCGTCTGGGCTCAACTTGAGAGGCTGTGTACACTCGTCCGCGGGATGGAGGGAGGAGAAGGGAGTACAGAGGAGGAGGTCTGACGCTTCCACCAGCCGGCAGAAGAGGAGGAAGAGGAGGAGGAGGGCCAGCAGAGGCTGTGGGGCTGAGGAGGGTGGAGGGTGGTAGTGGGGGCGGAGTTTGGGGAATTTGAGTGACAGTTAAGCAACCAATAGAGGAATAGTGTTTTTTTTCCATTTCTATTATAATTTCACATTTATTTATATGATATATTTGTATCATTCATTTAATCATTTTCGGACGCATGAACCACAGACATACAAGCCACAGCCAAAACAGCCATTAAAACAGCCAGAAAACTTTGAAAATAAAAGTGTAAAAAGCTAATCAACAAACACAGGCTTAAGGCTTAAGGTACGAGCGTCCTGCAGAAAGTGTTTAAAATAAGTTCAGAGCGAGAAGATGCGCCGCAAGAAGAAGCTCATTTCTCTGAGTGGTTTGTGTGTTTATGTCAGTTAAGCCTCGTTGCATTATTCATACAGAGACACACGCTACACCTGTTCTCTCCGTAATCGATAGACGCCAACTTCGCACGAGCACTCACCTATGCGCGCGCACACACACACACACACACACATCTAACTTCAGTGATGTGTGACAGCTTGTGCAACTGCAAAATGTGCCACACCAGATACCTCGTAATAAAATTCATTCACTTGCTATTAATGGGACTGGGGTGCGTGTGCGTGCGTGTGCGCACATTAAGGTCTTTTTTTTTTGACTCCGACACGATATTTCATAAGGCAGCGTTCCTGGTTGCCTTTGTCAGCTAAATGTGTAAAAGCTAAAGAGATGACATTGTGACTTATTGAATTGCAAATCAGTCCGTCGGCGGAGGGATGGGAGGATTTCCGGAGACGGAGATACGTGAGCCCCGCCGCCTCTCCGCTCGTCTGTGTGACTGCACGGCCTCTACGAGAGGCTAAGAAGGAGCGACAGCCCCCCCTAGTGTCACATTTAAAGGAGAGACAGTGAGTGGTGGCATTCCTGGAGGAAGACTACAAATCTATGTTTCACCTCTCAGTGATGAAGCCCTTTGTCTTCACTGCATTTATCCTTTATGTATTCCATATTATTCTTGTCACTTCTTTAACTTTTAACTAAACACTTCTTCTGGCCTCTCAGTCACAATTCAACAACTTCCTCTCTTCAACATCCAGGCAGCTGGCATCCGTTCACGTTATCGGGGAAAAATCAGTGCACATTAAATTATATATCCTAATTTCACCTCAGTGATTATTCCCTCAGTGAGCCACAGCATTCCCTGTGAAGTTTTAAAGATTAAAGTCTGCATCTCTTTTTTTTTTTTAAACTGAACTATTCCTCATGGGACCGCAGCCACAAAGCATAAGCATGCAGTAAAAGTAATGTTTGTTCAGATACAGTGTCTGTATATCAATGAGGTCCCACTGGTTGTTTGGCGGAAATTTGACGGAGAATAAAAAGAACTGCAGTTAATCCTCTTTATATCTACGGACAAAAAACACAGACTACATCTTCAAAAGTAGCAGTTACAAATGATAATGGTAAAAATATGGAAAGCTGGATCATCTAGAATATTGTTCTAAACATTGTCAGTTTACAATCCCCCAAAATACAAGATTCCAACATCCAAACATTTTACTCAAGACAACAATGAATTGGCCAATTCCATAACAAAACTGAATTTTCCTCCTCAACTGCTTTCAGGTTGTTTGACTCGTCACTTTTACAGGAAGACTGGAGGCAGCAAATATTCATTATATCAGAAAAAGGAAGGCATTCATCACGGAGATTGCATTGTCATTTTAAACCGTAACTCTTCAAATACAACCTGTACTAGATGAAATATGATCAATGAATAACGTGCTCCAAAAACTGCTTCTCACTCAGCGTCATATGGCTAGCTGCTGTGCTCAGTCACTGCCAGGCTGACCAGAGTGCACTGACCTGGTCTACTTTTGCACTTCAGTCAGGATGAATCCCATGCAGCTCAATTCCTTAATTATAGAAGGCCCACTTTTCACACCATGCTTGCTGGACTCTTGCTGTACTTTGTTTCCTTTCCCAAGAGGAACTATTCAAAAGTGTTGTCCTCGTTTTCAAGTATGTTTAGAAGTTGGTTGACAGAGTTTGAGAAAATCATTATTTCAAGAAATTAGGTCTTGAATTCAGAGATACTGAAGCATTATACACCTACACTAGTGAGGCTCAGGTAAACATGTACGTTTGTGAGAAGCCACATACTGATAACGCCAAAGGAATTTGTTTTTTTGACATTTACTTTTCCTTCCACAGTTGGTGCTGAAACACTTATTCATAGGATTAAATATCTAAAGATTATATCAGAGGGAATGTGTGTGCCCATAATTCCCCTTTTTAACATGGATTCATTCATAAAAGAGTCCAAAAGTTAAGTGTTTTTGCTTTACCTCAAAATCCTCATGGCTGAAACATGATGAAGAAACAACAGGTACACTATAACAGTCCTGATTGTATACTTCAGCCACAAGCAGACACACATCACAACAACTTAAGAACCTCTTTCCCATCACTGTCAGACTGCTGCTGTGCTGCGTCCTTGGCGGTCATCACTGCACCCATCCCAGCTTCTCACCCTACTGGCCTTTGAGTCACAGAACGTTTACACTGTAGTTACTTGTGTAAATCTTGTGTCACAGACTGAAAACTCATCTTTAAAATCACCTACTTTATATCACTCTTGTTCTGCTGAATCACACATCCCTCTGCCCATCTCACATATTGATAGACGTTTCTCTTCAATGCTTGAAGTACTTCATATATTTATTAATGATAACACGTAGCATCCCCATAGGGAACCGTCATCTCCCTTTTCATTTGGAAAGTCAGAGTTAAATCAGTGGCTACAAAAATACAACCCAAGTTTAGTCCATTTCCCCCCCAACATCCCTGAGTAAAGTTTAATGTGGAGCAAAGACAGTTTCTCACACATTAGTGGGGGCTGCCAGATCCGTAAAACCACTGCCTCTTCTGGAGAAGCTGGGATTGCACAGGGGGAACACTTTCTACCAAGGGACATAGGCTTCAAACGCAACTTTAGTCATTTTGTGTAGGGACCCACCAGAAGCAGGTCTACAAAGTGTAGTATGAAAGGTCCAGCCCAATGAGCATCACATTTTCAATTTCACGGTATTGTTTAACAAAGGGCATGTCCACATGAAGTTTCCCAGCTGTCAGTGCTGTGAACATTTAAAGCAACTGCTGAAGTAAAACCATTTCATGTATTAAATGTTACCTCAGCAATTACATATTTGAATGATCTTTCCTATTAACATTCACTTATTCTAAGTGTGATTATTTTCTGATCAGTGTTTAGTTAACTGCACTTATTTTCCCCCCTATAGATAAAACTATTGGTATGCAGTACAAGAAATATCGTTGCTTATGCTGAAAGGCTGCATGGGATGTCTGCAGAATCTATTTCAGTAGAAGCACGTTTACATGCAAACTGTCTCTGCTAACATTCCTGTGGTAATTAGTAAGCAATTAACCTTAATTTCTAATTTTTTTGTATGTATTTACAGAGGACAAAGCCATAAAAACTGTCAGTTTTACTGTCACGAAATTAATGCAGCCATCTACTATTAGACAATAGGACTTGCTCAGTGTGTGCCTGTTCAACTCACTAAAAACTGGATTAAAAATGAATGTGAATTATATGAAGCTTTTTTTTCCCCAGCTAAAATCCCTGAGTAAAACCAGTGCACTGGACCAAAATGCAGACTACTACTTTGTGCTGCCAAGTGGACAGTTCCTTGGTGCTGAAATGCTTACCAATAGATCAGAATTCAGCAGTTTTTGTACATCATGTTTATCACCTACACATTTTCAAGGAAAACAACCCTCAAGGGTAATAATCTAAACACACGTTCAATGCAAGGCCTTACAAAAAAAGACCTGGCTTGTACATCAGTCAGTACTGGCTTACTGCAGATATGTTGGCCGACAAGCACAGTGCTAAAGATAAGAGGTAAGATAAGAGGAGATGGTATTTCCATTAGTTAGTTTATCCATAAGAGACCAATGACAAGTTTGTCAGCTATATATATTATAAAAAAAAAAAAATAAAAAAAAAAATCACACTCAGATCCTATCTTGGTCCCAATTCTTAACGCTACACAGTACACAGAAGGAGACACAGACAGGGAGAAGCAATAAGGCTGAAAGAATACTCAGTGTGGTCCTTTCTGATTTTAGGTCAAACTGTGTTTGTGCTGGAGCACGAAGGAAGTCGCATTGTTTGCTTCAGTACATACAACTTTCATTCTTATATACAAGTGCAGAGAGGGACGATGAGAGAGGGGCGAGTGATACAGAGAGTGCTGCTACGCTCTCAGGTCAAATGGCTCTTGCAGAAATTCTGACGACAGCTTGTTCATTGCACTCCACTTGAAGGCTGGAGGAAGATGACTGCCACTGACAAACCTCCCTATTTACTTCTAATTCCCTCAGTTTTTACATCTTTTTGTCTTTCTTTTACTTCCCCTATCTCTCCCCCTCTCTTTCGCTCTCTCTCTCTAGTCAGAAGACCATGGCCATCTCTTTGCTCAGTGGAGCAAACTGAATACATTAGAATATAATTAAGCCTGGTGAAGAGAACTGCTCAGGCTTGGAGTGGGTATTCATTTGTGTGTTGATCATGTATGATAGCTTTGGCCCAGCGAGTGTGTGAGGAAGGGAATCTATGTGGGATTTTCTGAGAGACAGCTTGTGCATCTATGTAAATCGTACTGTAGATGTGCCATCTTGGTGAATGAGTGTGTGTTCAAACATGTTACTATTATACATGTCGTCATAGTGCATTGAGTCAGTGACAGAGGATGCCCTCCTGTCTCACTCCAACTGGTTTCTGTTTCCATATTAGCGCACAGCAAGACTACTGTCAGACATAGTATATCAGAGAAGTAATGTGCGTGTGTATGTCTGTATAAGGAAATCAATAACTCACTGTTGCATTATGTACTGCCCATGTTCAATGTGAAATTAGGGGCATACACAGAACTGCACTCACATACACAAACCAAAGTAATCAAAAGCACACGCACACATACACACACACACACACACACTTTCAAGCCTGGAACACAGAGAGAAAGAAATGGACCACTATGGAAGATATCACAGATGAATGCATTCAGCTGGAGGACAACAGTAAAAACTAAACACACACGCCCACCTTTTACTGTCTACATATACACTTAAACAGGTATATACAGTATAGACAGATTCTCATTGTCAGTTCATACTACTACATTCACATGCATACTGTACATGAACACACCAAGAAATTAAATACTTTCATTAATTTTTCACCTTTCTCCCATCGAGTAATATTCCCCAGATTGTTTTGTTTTCGACTGGGCTTTATAATGAAGTCTGTATGGGTTGAGTATTTCAAAATGTTATATCACAGAATAAAATGGGAAAGTTTCTACCTTAAAAAGCTGTTCACTTCAAAAAGGCAACCAGAGGGGCAAAAAAGCTATCTAATTTCCAGGTTTATTATGGCACTCTAAACATATTTATATTTCCGCATTCTGTGAGCATAAATTGCTTGTCTTATTTGTTTTGTGACTTTTTGGATCATAGGTCTAGTTGGAAGTCGAATGCGCTTTGTCACCTGTTTTTGCAAAATTAATGTTACTGTTTGTTAAAGATTCTGTTTTTCCATTTATGGGACTAAATATGTGGAGGATTATGCCACTGCAATAGTCTTCTATATGACTCATATATATGCCAGGGGGAGAATATTCATTTTACAATCCACATTTTGCACACAAACTGGGAATTTGGCCACAAAATATAGGTTTACTTCTACATTCCTAGAAATGACTGGCCTTCACTCATGCAGTGTTCCTGACTGTTACATTTCTTTAAATAAATGTATGAGGAAACGCTGTAGAACAGTCCAACAGAACTGTTGGTTTCTTTATCTGAATTTGTGGCAGCACCTCTATTGAAATCTACACTCAAGCCTTGGAAATCCGTCTTTTCTTTTGTGTCTAAAAACCTTCTCTAACAAACCTTTAGCCTTTGCCCCCTCCCGTCCAAGAATATGTCCCAGCTGCCATTTGAGCAAAAGGTTAGATATAAATGTTGCAGTCATGATGACCGCATACTCCCCTTGTCTCTCCTGTACGGCTTCTGTCACCACAAGCACACACCAACAGCAGCCTGAGATCAATTACAGAGAAACCCCAAGCCCCTCCCCACTTCTCTCCTGCTACAGATGCAATTTTCTCACCCACCGTAAATCAATGGAGACAAGTGGGGCTAATTTAGACCATTTGATGTCAATTTGGCCTTGACCCCTCCCCATCACACACACTTGCACCCAACTTAATGACTATCTGCACTAGAGTTTATTACGCAGAACTGAGTACCACCCTTCAGTCTCACTAGCAAACACACACACGGACACACACGTTTGCACTCATGAATGTACGCACAAAAGCACCACCTTCCTGCTTCATGCACACACAAATACATACACACACACACATATATACCATGGTGCAGGCCATAACTTGCGGCCCCACTGCTTGAGATTTCCATATTGGTTCTGTCAGAGATTATTTTGTTTACAGGGCCCTTTGGATGAAATAACAGCACTGAGCACTATCAATTACCGTGAGACAGTGTGCAGGGCAAGAGAAGGAGGGAGGGAAGGATGAGGATAGGGGAGGAAATGGGGGAGGAAGGAGGGAAGAGAGTGTAGAAGATCAAGAAATGATGGAGGAGACTGAAGGCAGGAGAAAGATTGAGAGGTGCAAAGAAGGAGGAAAGGAACATGGAGATGGGAGAGGAAAAACAGGGCTAAAGTGAGAGGTGGATTTATTTTCTGTGCAGAAGTGGCCAAAACTGAGGCCAAGTCATCTGCCCTGAACAAGGTCTCTGAACCAAGGTCTGGGAACTATTCACCAGCTGCCAAAACAATCATTCAACACATACACACACACACACACACACACACACACTGTGCACCCTAAGCTAGGGACGTTGCCAAATCTGGAAAAAAACAGAAACAAGTTAGCACTTTATAAATAATATTTCTTAATGAAAATTAATAGTATCACAGCTAGTTAAAACCTATGATCTACTGCAAAGTTACAATCAAAATGCAAATAAAATGGTAGTTCCCACCTCCAAACTCTGTGTAGTAAAAAAAGCTGTGATCACACCTCATTTTGCTCCCCATTCATGTTAATGAAGAACCTAGTAAATAAATGAAAGTAAATGGACTTCCATCCTACTTCAATACAAAAACAACAACATCAACAAGACAAAACAAACTTGAGCACAAAGGAGATGTCTGTACAACACAACACTGCTGAACATACATCTAATGAGGCAAAAATAAACAAAAACACCTGGGGGTGCAACATGGGTATGTAAGGCATTTACAGTACCTAATGAGGGTTTGGTGAATCGACCCATCACACGACTTGGCTCAACACCAGAGCCCCGACCTTTTGAAAAGGAGGTCTCAAACCACCAGACTGCCCCTCGTACTTAAATGCCAGTGCAGTTAACATGCACCGTGCTGTCTTTCTGCATTTTTGTTGTCAGAGTTTGACACAAGACATTGACAGCACCACAGAGCGGGTGCGCCACTATGAGAATCTTTTCAGCACTTCACCGAACAATCCCTCCAGATTTATGATATCATTTTACAGATACTTCTGTTCTTAAAGTCTTAGAAAATGCTCATGGGTCCTGCTGTCAGAAAATGCTGATATTCACCATGAACCTTGTGGGTGTTTGATTTCAATCTGTGTCTTTCAGCTACTCTGTCTGCCCGACCATTTGCTCAAGTGTGTGTGCCTGTGGATGTGTACCCCAAGCTCCTTTGTTGGACAAGAGATTCAGTGCAAATCTTATATAAAGGTTCCTGGTGATTACTCAAGCATTCATCCCATTCACACACACTTCCTGCCACTGTTTCATGTACTGTAAGAAACATACAGTATGTGCTCATAAACTACACAGACATGCTGAGATTGACAGAGGGAGGGATATAAAAAGCTTTCTCAGTGTGTGTACAGGTTTCTGTCATTTTGTCCAATAACAGAAATCTGTGCTGATTGTGCAAATCAGTCTTTTGATC
>JAUBNQ010000028.1:19181403-19194306 GCA_032353495.1 Ctenopoma kingsleyae | reverse complement strand
GTAGAGGGTGAGATTAAGGGAATAAGGCCTTACCTGTTTATTAATTTATGGAAAACCCACACACACACACACACACATTTACACAGATTTGGATCTAGACCAGGAGTGCAACAGCTTGCTATGAATATTCAGTGACTGATACGGTTTGTGGGTGCCTATGTGTGTCTGTGTGAGTCAGTGCGTGTGTGTGTGAATAAGAGAGAGAGATGTGGAGAGATAGTTACTGCTTCGTGTAATCCCTCTAAACAGGAAACATACACTCCTGGGACAGCACATTTTGTCAGTGTGTGTGCGTGTGTGTGTGTGTGTGCGCACTCCTTCTCAGTAAAGTACCTCGGAGACACAGGGGGTACTTGTATTTCTGAGTTAAGTAGGAAATCAGCACAGCAAAACACAAAAGATTAGGTTAAACACAACTAACACACAAATAAGACCTTTCTACAGCAGTAGCTTGTAACTTCCATATTTTATGGCAGTTCTTCCTATTTGACTAGTGAGAATATGACCTGTAAACTATTGCATCCCTTTGCCTAAGTGTTGATTTTTTTTTTTCTAATTTCAGTTTACAACTACAAAATGTAGCTTAAGATAAAACTAACAATCAATTCACACTGCTCTGTCTCCCTGCTTTGCTCTTTACACTTTACCACCTTCTGCTAAATCCTTCAGGTAGTCATTGTTATGAAACTCCAATAAATCACAAAACTTACTAAACCAGTAGAAATCCTTACCAACATCTGTACTGCTGCCTGACCATTCTAAGAGCCTGTGTCACGTAAGGATCAAACACCTTTCCACGTTGAGATAAATTATGGAACATACTTAAATAAAAAGAAAAAATACTCACAAAAAGTTGTATACTGTAGTTTGAAGTTAAAAATACAATAAGACAGTAAGTTAAAACCAGCCTTTCTTAAATATACTTTCCTGCCTGGTGTTCATGAACTTATTTGTGAACACCACAGAAATAAAGACAGAAATACATTTTGCTGTTTGCATGCAAGCGTGCATTAACAGACCTGGTGTTCATCAATCTTTGTTAAGAAACTTCAGGTAGCATTTGTGTCTCTCATTAGATATGTGCAGTTTAAAGCTTGTTCAGAGGAGATGACAAATTACTTGATTAATAAGCTTATGAGACATGATTGGATAAATTGACAGCTGGATAATGTGCCACCACATTATCAGCCAGACAGTTAATGAGCTGAAGTCTTACTCAGTCATTCACATGAGTCCAGAATCCAGTTGGTTTGCCAATGGAAAAAGTCAGTTCATGATTCATCCAATTAGTCAGTTTTCTAGTAGCATGTTCTCCACAGAGGTTGGGCGAGATAAACTGACAGTGGTGATTGGGATGTATGTCAAAAAAGGAAAATGACTGAGGATGCTGTAATCACATCGTCTATAGAACAAGCCCATTTTTTTTACTGGTGGACAGGGGTAGTGAAGGCAATCATACAGTAAAGGCAAATTTTAATCCTTAAGATTCCCATCAAACTCTATTTCTGATACTATTTGGAATGCATTTCCCATATAGGACTAAAATATGTACTCGTGCACTAGAATCAATGCATGCACAAACTCATGAAGCAGAAGACACACATCGCAAAAAGCAGAAGACAACATTCAGTCATGGATTCTGTATTATCAATATATCAGACTCAATAGTTGATGGTCTTCTTTAGTCATCTGTACTAAAACACAGTAGCTGCACTACTCATATAATTATGAACTCTGGTATCTTATCTGCAGAGCACTACTTGGCCATGCCAATGGACAACTTGTTACATAGCAAAAAGGGCAGAAGAAACTGCTAAACTGGAGTACAGGGAAATAGTAAAGGAAACAATAATGTATTTGGTGACCTTTACTAATAACATACCTGCATAATAATGCACATCTAAATCCCTAATACTAATGGCACACATAATTCATGGCACCAGAGGGGCGAGCGAGATGGACAGAGCCCACTCTCCCTCAGGCATGGAAACATCAGTGTTAAACATTAAAATGCTGAAAAAGGAAGTCCTCCTATTCCATTTATTGCTCATCAAGATCCACCCTAGACTCCCTAGGCCATTTCAGGGCCAATTAAAGCTGTTCCCCTGACCGGTTTTCAGATGGCTGAACAGACTGGATGGCCTTCAGTATAATACTAGAAAGAGGAGCGTAAGAATAAACACAGCGGAAAATCGAGGTAAAGGAGAAGGAGGCAGAATGTGTGGAGTAGACTATGTGAGAGGGCCAGGTAGAAACACACAGAGAAAACAGACAAAAAGAAAGTACTTCAGACTCTTCTGAATGCACAGATTGAAATTCTTAAGTGTGCATCTGCATATAGTTAATATCATGATAAACAGT
Source organism: Ctenopoma kingsleyae (assembly GCA_032353495.1). Taxonomy (NCBI): domain Eukaryota; kingdom Metazoa; phylum Chordata; class Actinopteri; order Anabantiformes; family Anabantidae; genus Ctenopoma; species Ctenopoma kingsleyae. The sequence continues at coordinate 19,191,945 of JAUBNQ010000028.1, read as the reverse complement.
CATGCAGAATGTTAAGATTTACCTAAGCCAGTCTGTAAATTTTAAAGCTTTGTACGACTCCATGAGTGGGTCTGACTCATTTCAACTCAGCCTATGACGCACTACTTAAGCTTTGGTACAGTGTCTTTGGAGTATCACGATCGCTGCTCTCAAATGCAGGAGTCAGTTGCAACTATAATGATAATATCATCAAATTAAATATTTTCAGGTTAAAAGACGCTGTTATTTGTTTGTTTTTGTTGTTTGTTTGTTTTTGTTGTACTCACCTGTTTGACTGTCACCTTGTTTTCTGTGATGATTGTGCTTCATGAAGTGATCCACGGTCTCCTCGTTCATCCTCACTGAAGGTTTCCAACACTGCGCTGAAAGTGTCCTCAGTGAAAGCAGACATCACAGCTGCGGGATCCGCCATATCGGTATTTAACCGGGCCTAAACGTCGGGTGGACATCGTGGGTGTGTTTGATTTGTGTATCTTAGTGTAACTCCGGGGTGGTGCAGTATAACAGTGATCGAGCAGGCAACTTTCTTTTTTTTTTTTTACCTATACGGAGATAGAAGCATAATGACGCCATATTTAACTTTCTTTTATTGACGGACGTTTTTGCTCTGCTAGACCTGACCAAGGTACTAACATATGACAGGTTTAACATCCTGTCCCCTCCTTGGTTTGACAATAATCTATTTGTGACAACAAACTTTAAGCAATATTTAAAGGAAAGTTTTGTCCAGATGCAACAATAAATGGGCCAAGTCTGAAAAATTTTTAAAAAGTGATTTTTCTCTCATTTAATATCTACCTCAGATTGTGACCATAGAGGTTCGTGCCATCCAGATTAGTTTTATCTATCTCATGTAGATCTCACTGAGGGAGGGTAAAACAGCCGTCTTATTCAGCATGTGCATTATATTTTTGGGCCAGTTTGTGTTTCCATATTGACTTCAGAGAAAATGTTTGCCAGCCACTCTTTGAACAAATTCAGTATAGTTTATTTCCTTTACTTTTACTCAGACTTGTTTTCATCGATGAGACTAAAAACACACACACAAAACTGAAATCTTGCAACAGAGCATACAATTTAGTGGTGACAATGGTGCCATCTCACACAAACTGGTCCTGAATCAACACCCGAGCTGTCATTAGTCAACTCTTTGCTGATCCTTTAATACGTTTCTGTCAGCAATACACTTATTAGCATCAGCTCAGATATTAAAGGTCCATAAAGACATCCGTGTTCCTGTGAGAGAGAGATTAATACAGAAAGAAACTCCTAGGTGATTGTTCTTTAGCCCTCTTTAATATCTTAGACGAAGATACAATCGATCCACAATCCCATTCGGGGTGCTGAGGTGAGGATCTTCCCACAGTGAGAATACAGTGTATTATATAAAACAGATTAATTTTGCTGCCATATTTAGACTTCCAATAATGATTTGTCGCTCTAAACTTACAACAGCCTCAGTGCTACACTAAAGGGGCTTGGTTGCTAACCAGGCACACTAACATAGTAGTTAGTATAAAATTAGTACTAACATAAATGTTGTGTGTTTTGTGTGTTTCTGAAGGTGAAAGTAAAGGCAAATATTGTATGCGTGTTTGTTTTAAAAAAAAAGATAGTAAAAGAGAACAGACAGTAAAGTAATTTAATTCTAACATATTGTAAATGTTCTGTAAAATAAGTAAAGTCATGATGGAAAACCAGAGACAAAATTAAAGCTTAACACTAATCACAAACAAACTAAAATGAATTCTATGACCCACTGAGTATATGTTTTGCCATATCTGCCTTCAGCATGCTGATTCAAGCAAAACAAGTGTGTGAAAAACCCTATTTCTCATTGCTGCTGTTCCCTCCCCTTCAATTTCATGCCAATATGCACATCATGTTCAGCTCTGAATGTGACTTAATGTGGATTCAAACCCCACGATGTAAACCTGCATGGACTCGCAGGCAGACTGAAGGATAAACAAGGACTCAGATGCAGGCACATGCACAAGACTTGATGTCATGTGTCATGTCATATGCTTTTTAATTGTAGAAACGACCCGTTTTACGTGCTGAAATGCTGCTGTGCTGTGGCTGTGAGCCTGCACCACCTTTGAAGGAGCGGTTTGACATTTTCTTCCTTCTCATGTGTTGGAAGAGAAAATTTGATGGCATCCTTATGACTGTATGGTAAAGTTAAAATAGTTTGTTTTAGACGTGAAGTTTTTAAAGTTACAAAGTTTACAGAATGAAAAGTCAGTTTCAGAACAAATGAATGGAGCAACGAACATTAGAGCTAAACATGCTGAACCCCTTTTCGCTTCCTATTTCCAAACAACAGGCAACATTTGTGTATTTTAACCATGAAAAGATTCTCTAATCTTATTTGTATGTAACTAACCACAGCGTTATCAGATCATAAAATAAATCCTACATGATTTGTAATGAACAGGAAACATATGTATTAAAGAAGGAGTGAGTAAGGACATATTACTTTTCTTTTATTTGACTACAGTAGTAGTGTAATAGTGAGCTTTGGAGCTGTCAGCTGACAGACAGACCCTGTTAGCAGCTATGCTAATTAGCTAATTAGCTGCTGGCTGTTGATATTCATCTTATATATACTGTATATAAGACTTGGCCAAAATGAAATAGAAGCTGCATATGTTGGCCATGCTGAATGAATAAACTGGCCACACACCCAGTTCTATCTTTGGGACGTGCAGTGTGAGCAAACGTGTGTTTAGTCAGTGGGTCAATATCAAGAGTCAATCCTTATCCCTGTGTAATCCAGCAACCCCGATAAAGGTGTTTTCCTGTGTGTGTACAGTATGTGTGTGAAAATATGTATACACACACACAGTTTATCCCTCCACTGACCCTGATAAATAGAAATGGAAAGTGATACCTCAATTAGGTTTGTGTGTGTTATATATTGTTTTCTCTGTGTTTGCACCTACGTCTACTTGTGAATGTGAGCACAAAATCAAGGACGCAGATCAATGCAGGTGTGGGCTAATGGATTAAACCATGAGAAAAATCAACACGATTCTCCCCATGCCTCTCAACAGTTAAGAGAGATTTGGGTTTCACAGAGTTTCAGAGATTTCTGGTGACTACTGAACAGCACAATAAGTGAAGGCATCAAAGCTGATTCTTTCTTTAAATTGATTTTTATTATATGTATTATTAAGAATGACTAATACTGTTGGATTAAGACAATCTCAGAATCTTAAAAGTTAGTCATAGAAACAAACACAAACAATTTTGGCTTAGAGAAAGTATTTAGTCAACACATGAGAGTACTGGGCTACTTAAAATGCTTCACGTGCTCAGTTTTCTGTCTCTTCTGTACTCGAGAATCTCGGTAGAATAATGTTTAAGTTATTGCTTTGGACTGATCTTAATTTTTTGTGTTATTTTAGATAAACTATAAACTTTAATATGATTGTGTTGCAAATGTTTTTTGTATATTTTACATATGTAATTTGTTGCTGTTATGTATTTAGGTGGCTGTTGGAGTGTTAGGCTGTTTCAACAAAGTTAAGTTGAAGGCTTGTTCTTCTGCAGTCATGTGATTTTTGTATTATATAACCGCAAATTTCACTGATTATTTTTAAAAGAGGCTATGAACTACTTTTCCTCGATAACTTTTGTTAACAAAACTGTGTTTCTCTAAAGGGAACTGCCGCTTTGCTAGTTCAGCTTCCGCTGTGAATTTTAGTGGCAGCTTAGAAAGCTATACTTTCAAAGTTTCTTCTTCAACACTCACTTTCCTTACCTCTCTGTTTTTGTTTCTCCCACACCTCTCATTCATCCACCCATCCATCTGCCTGTCTGGTTCCAATCGTCTGCCTTGGATGGATCCAGCTGTACCTGTCTGTCAATCAGATGTGAACTCTCATAAACCACTGATCCGATTTTGACAAAACTCGAAGGGTACCATGCTCCTGTGCAACAATTTCAGGTGTAAGATGCACTCAAAGCAGCTGGTGAGATGGATACAGATACAGTTGGCCACATCAACAATAAATTGTATATATTGATTCAATTGTAGTCTACGTATGACAGCTCTGTTAAATTATCCTTAGGACATGGATCAGTGGAAATAACTGCTAATTAAACTAGTGAAAAACAGCTCAAACAGCAAAAAAGTTCTACAGTGATCCAGGATGTCCAGGAGTTTAACAATGCTGATTTTGTCCTATCACAATTTTACCTTCAAATAACTACGTTTTGAGCACATATGGGTACGTAAATTGTTTAAAATGCTCAAAGGGTGAATACTGAACATACTGTACAATTTCTTGGGAATTTTCTAAGCATATAATGTAAGGATATGCTGACACTTGATGTGGAGCATAATGTTGTAGTGCTTTGTGTTATCAAGCATCTACTAATAACATCTGCCGTACATCTCCTCTGTATTAATGCACAATTACTGCACACACAAACATACATAATGATGAGATATGATGATATGAAGATAGTGGAGATGTTATTCTTCATCTAGTAGTATAGCCAAAACGCATTCCACTCATGTGAAAGAAAAAACGTCTACAACACATTTGAACCAATCAGTCTCTCACTAATGCTCAGATCTGCTGTCACTTAAGAGAGCCGGGATATTTCAAGGAGTTTACATATAAATTGACGTACTCAGAAAGTCAATGATGTCTTCAAGAGCCGGAGAGAAGACTCTCCATAAATACACACTGGCTCACAGTGCACTCAAAGAACACAAATCAAGCTGTGACAGTGGGAGAGTGAGCATTGGCTGCCTTGACAAAGCAGGGAGCCACCTACAGCTAAACAATCCCACAAAAAAAGACATCGAGATTGACGGGTGGAATTGGAGAAAAATCAAAATGTTCATGGCGTTCAGCCTGTCTGGCTTATATTTGTGATTTCAAATATGATTCATCTCTTTCTGTCTCTGTCATTTCTCTCCTTTTCCTTTACATTCTCACCGTGTTTGGTTGGCTTTCTTGTTTCTCAACTGCTCCACCTTGCTTCACGTGTCTCCATGTGATTATTAGGCTTGTTTTCTGTCATCCCTCTCTGTTGCAGTTTGATGAAAGCAAACTGAGTCAAGGAGAAGAGGAATTTACGTACATCATATGGTGCCGTTCCCATGTGCTTTTTTTTTTTGTTTCTGGCAACAAAAGATGCATCTTTATCTGTATGAAAGTGCAGAATTGTGGCAGACAATCTGAACCAAAAGATTCCTTCAAAGAACAAAATGACTATTTAGATCCAATCATTTGGGATTTATTTCAGTATCGGTTCTACTAGGAAATCAAGATCTTCATGAAGATCTGAGCCGATTAGACAGTCGAGAGTTTCTTTTTCTTCACACAGCACAGTATCTATTTAATCCTAAATGAACAGTGCATTTGGGTAAATCTGTAAATGTTGTTCCAACAAATTACTGAATATTGTTTCAGTTTGCAAAGTAGGACAGACTTTTGCATGTTCTTTCAATTCTCAGGGAGATTTTCATACAAGTATGCAAACTGAAATGTGACTTTTTTTATATCAGAGCATTAGGTATTGGTAATTTGCACAAGCTGCAACAGTAACTGAGGACGTGGGTGGTACTAAAATTGATGGAGGACAACTACAAAGACCCCTCGTAACACTGTTCCACATGCAACTAAAATAACTAAAAGTGAAATGGGATATCTCCACTCAACACATCTCTAGGGAGCTGAATAGAAACTCTTGAAAACTGTAGTGAAACATCAGGTAGGTAGATTCCTCAGACAGTGTTCGCTTGAGAGCCCTTATAGGGATCCCTTCATGTTTTGTACTTGAATCGAATACTTTTCTCTGTCAGACACTTGTCGGGTGACAGTGAGAAAAAGTTACTTTTCACATGCCCTAAAAATAGCTGAGATTTCAGCAACCTGAAATCTCAGCCCACTGAGCTGGACTCTTGTTAAAATGCATTCTTATAATTATCAAGTTTCAGGAGACGTGAAAACCATGAAGAAGACAAAGAAATTAAATAACTTGTGATGGCTCAGTAAAATGGGTAGACAGGTGAAGTAAAAATACTTTGATACTGAGCAATAATGGAAGAACTAGGCAGTGAGAAAATGTAAATGAATAATAAGTCATACTTCGTTTATCCTTTTGGGAAATTCTTGTGGGCAGTGTCTTGTTCAGGGGCACTTCAACATGTGGCCAGGAATCAGGGGGAACCGAGAATTGAACCACAAGGGTTTGTAGATGACTGCCCTTCCAGCTGAGTCACTGTGGCCCCAGGCATTACTACTCTATAAATACAAAGCCTGCTCAGAAAAGGGCATATAAGAGACAAGCTAAGCAGGAAAGTCCTCAAAGTGGATTGAAATGGTCATAACAACGCAGTGACCAGGCTGCAGTGCTGATACAACAGACAAGTCTAAGTGATAGAAAGGGGACACAACGTATGCTGAAAGGTTGATGTGGGAATTGACAGCAGGTGAACAGGCAGTGATGAGTGGAAAACAACTCTGAGGACAACTGTAGGGCATAAAGGGAATAGCAGACTTTGCAATTAGACAGTGGTAACTGGCAGACAAAATATTTCTGTCCTGTTTTTACTTAAATGTGACTGCGAGTGTGTTTCTACATTAAGTTAATACGATTAAAACCACACTGATAGATTTGAATGCTTGACATATTTTCATATGAACAATTCTAATGAGCAAGGTGTGAGAAGGTTTCACATGTTCATAGCAGCACACTAAGCTGCGTAACCACACTCACACATTAATATTCCCTCTGCTGTTTGAACTGTAACCTCACATCCTTTGGTCTACATCACAAAAATATCAATTACCCTTAAGGTTATCTGTATCTGTGTATAGGACTGTTGAATGCTATTGTATATTTATCAGTAAAAATATTGTACGAGACTTTTGTTTGAAATATTACTATGCTTTTGATGTTGAGTAGATTAAATTTGAAAAACACCCTGGCACACATACAATTTGAGACTTATCTTGTGGAGGTAGTGATGTGATTTTCAGTCTTGGTTTATCAAACAGGGAGAAAACTTTCATGCTATCTTAAAGTCATTGGAACTAATGCATTAGTGACACACAGTGGTTCACTGATTCCATTGTTCATCATTACAAGAATTAAGAATCACAGAGACCTGAACAAAATACTGTCCGCTTCAAATGAAACATAGGAATGTAACATGTAAGAAGTCAATTCACTGCCACCTACTGTTTCCTTTCTACCCATCCACCATGTACAGAAGTTATCGATTCGCTGTACGGCTCAGAAATGTTCCCTATATCGTGCGGATCCATCATGAAGACCAGACACAGCAGGTGTCACTCCATCAATATTTGGCATTTTCTGCCTGCTGTGCTTTTCATCTGCATCTTCCCTCTCTCTCATCTTCTTAATCCCTTTCTGAGCTCTTTATATTTGCACACTGACATTCTGAAGGAATAGTTGTGGCAATGACATGACTGACATGTAAAGAGGGTTAAACCATACTGAAAGTGGGATATGACCCTTCATTGTAACATAACATACAGTATATAATTCTTTATTTCAGCCACTTTACATTACACTCTGTTATATGAGAGGAATCTAGTAGCTAGTAGATAAATCGTGTGCAGTTGAGGTGTTGGGGTCAGAAACCACGTCAAACACTAAAATCAAAAAATGTTCAAAATCAAAACTCAACTTTTAAATAATGATGTGTGGATATGTGATGGTGTAATAAATAGTTATACCACATGATGAGTGGTCATGGAAATGTACAGGTGTGGAGGGAAAAGAAAAATAAGAAGTAAAAAAGGAATTACCCAAACAAGAAAGGCCACTGCTGCTGCTACCACCGCCACTATTGCACTATAACAACACTAACATTACTGTTATATAACATGCATATGTGCATGCATCATATACATAATAATACAGTATATAATATTAATCTATACATATAAAGACATACACATACTATACATACAGTCATATGTTTGAAAACTTATACCAGTTCAGTTGCCTAGGCCAGAACAAATGACTGCATAAAGTTTCCCAGATAATACCTATCAAATTTATATTTACATTCAATTACAACACCACTTTAATGTTTTAGAAAGTCAAAATTACCATTCCAGAGGACACAAAAACATTGTTTCGCTCTGTGGCAATAGAGGGATCTGAAAATGTATGGGATTAATTTGCACATCTGCTCAACTCAATTTGGACCTCTTTACAAAGGCACAAGAGATTCCTCTCCATTTAGCTGCTTCTTGTGTCAAACCCAATTGCATGACCACATAAAGCAAAACTGAAAATCATTTGCTTGAGGGGGATGTGAAAGAATTACTATTAGAGATACAGGAGTGGAGGAATGAGGGAGTTATCTCCAAGAAATTGTTGACGGTGAATACGAAACAATATCTGACAGTGTGTTCCTGTGAGGATCAACTTGAAGTGAAACACAAAGTAGATTTTGTATTTATGCTGCTTTATTTTCACCACTGAATATCAGTGATCTGTATGAATTTCTCTCGATGTGGTCACTGTGTGTTTTTTATTTATTTATTTGCTTACAAATACTTTACCTATTTAAACATAAATATTCGATCTTTTAGCAGAACGATAGCAAAAAGTGAAATAATGACAAAGCAGTAAATATAAACAAAAGGACACCAGCTTAGACACAGCAGAGCTTTGAGCCATATGCTAATGTCTGAATCCTAGACTCCTCATATTCATTGGTGTTTAGAGGTGGTAACATACAGCATCGGTTTTACATGCATTTAGTCAGTTTCACTTCAATTCAGTTACATTTATTTTTTCATATAGCACCAAATCACCCAATCAACTGAATATCTTTTCTAAAGAGAAGAGACTGACTGAATGGTAGTGGAACAACTAACAAATCATATTCTTTGCCATTAGAGACTGTGCTATGAATCCTAACTAGCAATAGATAGATACCTCCAATTCAACCTGGCAAAAAAAATAAATTAAAAAAAATCAAGAAATATTCCCTCTCACTCTTTTTGTCAGTATCTGTTGACCCCTCTTTACTGAATCCCTGCATGACAGCAGAGTCCTGCTGGATTACACTAAAAGCATGAAGAATAAATAAAGCTCTTGCGTTTTCCCCAGCTCCCTGTGGTGATCCTGTTTCCTTTCACCAGACCAAAACGGTGGCCTCTTTCCATTCCTTAAATTCGAATATGAGACTTCACTTCAAGATCAAACACGCCTCTGCTGTGTTCTTGTGAGAAAGATGTCTCTGCAGATGTAAAGAATGTGGAAGCTCTTCATTGATGTGATCAGTGTTTCAGGAGAAAGTCTCTACGGGAACCAATTTAGATTTAACAAGTCTCCTATGGGTGAGAAGGAGGGGGTGGCCTTCGGTGAAGACATTGTTATCTGAGGATAATTGGGGACATGGAAGATCAGATACAATAGAACACGTAACATGTGGGAAGTGGGAAGGTTTCCAACTTCTGAGATTAGACGATAATTGAGGAACAGATAGTGAACTGATCAGAACTTGAATGTGTGTGTATGAGAATAGTAGAATATGTGCTACGTTCTAGTGAAACACATTACCACATTCACACAACCACAGGGTAAGCCCAGGGATTTGCATTACATGCCAAATGCGAGGGGAGTTACAGAAGTCCATTCCAATATATATATTTTTTTTTCATAAAGGCTTCCAACCTATATGCACTTCTGCAATCTCTGAATCAATTTTTACTTGGCAAATACTGCATTCTTCACCTTGATTACATCTTTTTGATCCTTACTGGTCATTCCACATAGACATACTGTTGGCTGGCCTTGATTTTGGGGAAGAGCCCAAGCTCACAAGAGGGCAGATCAGCTGAACAGAAAAGGAGAATGTATGCATAAGCACCACAGGACAGTCATAACAAAATAAGAATAAACAAGTTAGTCTGTGCAGTTTCGATTTACATTTTAAATTGATTGCACTGAGAGTAAATTAACAGTCAACCCCTGTAAGTACAGAGTGTACAATCAAGCCGTTAACAAAGCAATTTTCTAGCCTGTGATGTGCTTTGTTATGAGACTACTGGGATGAATCATACAACAACAGACAGCCTCTCTGGGGGACTGCATGGCACTTACCATTCATGTTCATCAGATGGTTATTATTTGTGAATTTGGTAAACACTTCAGCTTTTCATTTGTCAACATTCCTACATTTATCCCACACAGCAGTCCTCCCTCTATCTCCTCTACAGACTGACAGGATGCCAACAAAATATTTTCTCATGTTTGAATGGGGGTAGGAATAAATAAAATACTCAGATTGGTTAAGACTTTTTACACCAAGGAACTGGACGCCAACCAAGTCTCACTTTTTTTTTTCTTTTTGAATTTTAGCTGTGTTATGTTTTGAAGTGCAGCTGACTGGCAGGTCTCAGCGATCACACTTGCAAAGGTTACACAGAGTTTTAAAACTGCCAAGTTTATTTCTAAAGTTGACATCTGTCAAAATGACTGGCCATTACGCACCCAGTAAAAACACACACACACACACACACACACACACAC
>JAUBNQ010000028.1:19159318-19170418 GCA_032353495.1 Ctenopoma kingsleyae | reverse complement strand
GTGTGTGTGTGTGTGTGTGTGTGTGTGTGTGTGTGTGTGTGTGCGTGTGTGTGTGTGTGTGTGTGTGTGTGTGTGTGCGCATTCCTTTCTGAGTTCAGCTTGTTATTTGTGTGCATCCATGTGTGTCTCTGGATGTCTGTGTGCGTATAGGTGTGTACGCGGTTGTGTTTGTGGCCACAACTCACAGGGTTTCAGGTTCCTCTCCTGTAGAACAGACAGCCACTTGGCCCCGGTACCAAAGATAGTGATGCTGGAGAAGAGTAAAAGAAACAAGAAGAAAAACACGGAAATTAATGTTTTAAGTACATAAATATAAAGGACTGGTGAAGCATTCTTTTCTAAAAGACTGTTCCATTTTCCAAAATGCAAAGATGCTGTCCATTATTTATGGAAAAACAAAGTCTGCGTCAGTGACAGCCATTGCAAAAGTCCTCCTACATACAGTACATGCATTTGCATTGTGACAGCAGAAACTTTCAAACAACAGAACCAAATTAGAAAACACTATGAATCATCCTCTGGGCTGGTATGAATATTATTGCCAATTCAGTCACAATTTGGCCCGTCGTTGTTGAGATATTTTGCTCAAGACCAGATGGATGGATGGGCAGACAGGCTGACATCGTGATCCTTTACCACTGTCTGCACTGAGAGTTCTAGGCCATGTTGATCAAATTTAAACAAGTTTAGTTTGTTGAGCCTGCTTCATTTAACTGGCTAAAACGTGTGTGGGATAATCAAAATGGCCAATGGGCACAGAAGTTAAAGTCAGTCAGAGACACATAATTCAAGGCACTGACTGTTTTTTTATATTATCTTTCTAATATCTTTATCATCTTCAGTAGCAACTAATGTGAAATTAACAATCATCTAATATATTTATCATGTATACACATTCAGTATAAATAGAGATAAAATCATATGAAGCTGAAACAATAAAAAGAAAACTAAACTGGAGTAGGTGAGGAAATCCATCGCCAGAAATCACTTAACAAGGAGAATTTAGCACTACATTGATCAGTGCAGGTCAAATCGGTGCTAACTTTAATTCAGGTGTTTGAATCTCTGAAAAATAACATCAGATCTTAAGTTGATCACATTTAGATGTGGTTCCATGGTGGAGGGAGCTGCAACAGCAACTGACCTAGATTGGCAGGGTAATAGCGAGAGTTATCCTTTTGTTGACCTGAGTCTTGTCTTGCATGCCGAGGCATAATTCTAAAGCCTCTGTGCTGAATGTAAAAATACAAAAAAGGGCAACAGTAACTGAACAGCCTTTGCCCTTAATCCCATCTGCTCCAGTGGAGCTGCTCTGTGTCCTGTACTAGCCAGTTCCCAGGAGAGGAGAGTGTGTCACTGTGTAAATGTAAAGCAAGGTGATGCAGAAACACAGCTTGTATGCTCAGCCAACCCTGCATGGATAAGAAAAATTAAGAAAATGATTGGAAATAGACTGAACAAACTAAGACACTAAGACACAAACAATAATGGTCAGTCTAGCAAGAGAGGACAAAATGTCTCCTTTGTATATGTACCTCAGGGAAATACTTCTAACAAAAATGTATTGACAGGATATTTGCACACAGTAACCCTGAAATCAGATTATTTTGGAAGGTGGCTTTATTCTGTTTGAATGGAAGTCACCCTGACAGCTGACAACAGTTGGACAACATGTGGAAGACAAGAAGTGACAAACCGTCGCTTCTGTGTTCCTCTGCAGTTTTAATTTTAAAAACAAAGGGCCTTTTAAAGTTTGCCTCTGTGAATGGGTGTGTTTGTGTCTCCGTCTGTGTTTTCCCATCTTTTCAAGTTATTTTTGGTGACTTCAAATCAATCAAATTGCCTCCTATCACAATGGCAACCATGCCTGTCAATCAAAAACAAGATAAAATAATAATTTGCACAGAGATACAGAGACATGGCTGATGCTTGTTTGATCAATAACCAGAAATTGGAACTGGGTACATTTTCTCTCAAACTGATTGGTTCAAACGGAGGTTGATGATGAGGTGAGGGAAGAGGTGGTGGGGTTACGTTAGGTCAATGGCCAAAGGCCCCGAGAAGTAATATCTCACATGGAATCAAGTGCATGCATGTGTGCACATACAGTACATGCACCTTTCGTCCATGCTGCCTCTGAATGCCTCACCCTTTGTCCCTATTGAAGTCACCAAGGGTTTCTTATGTTGAAATCTAAAAATCACAATATTATTAGTCCTCAAAAAAAAAAATTAAATAAATGAATATTTAGGTTAATAAATTGACTGTTGTCATTTAGTGCATCAGGAAAACATTCAGCGTGACATCTACATCTGAATGTACAACAACATTTTTTCTATCAGAATGTTTTTTCCTCCATTTTTAGCATTTCATTCACAGTTCCCGGAAAAAAAAAACCATTACAGAAATCAACTACAAAAAGGGAAGTTACATTGTACAGTGAATACACCTTTATTATTAACATTGTATGTATAAGTATAAAGTATGTGTACATCTGCAGGATTGAATATTTGAGTAGTCTCCACATTACAGTTACTTAATACTACATATGACATAAACTGAAACACAAAGACCTGTTTTTTCAAGTGCAGACACACAGTCACTCTCTATTCCAACCATCATCTCTGGCCCCCCATCTGCATCTGGATTTGTTCTTTGCTGGCTACCATGGAAACGCTCACTCAATTCTGATTGGAGGCAGGTGGCCAGGTGTGGCTGCTAATTGGGTGTTTAGGATGGAGGGTGGAGGAGAAGCTGTGAGTCTCTGTTTGTGAAGCTGTGTGTAATACATCAGTGTGTCTGTTTCAAGGGAGACATGTTGCTGGAAGCTTCGAAGTCAATAAGACACACTCAAAGCCAATCAGACACAAAAGCAGCTCGGAGCACTCATTACGTTAATGTGTCTCCGTGCATGTCGTGATGTGGCAATTGAAGTCTCACTTGTCAGGACATGTTTTCTAAACTAATCTCGTGCTTGTTCTCTTCCCTGGGAAGAATACTAATATAAAAAAGAACCATTGCTCTTTACACAGGTGTCAGAGGCTACAAGGAACAATTTGAACTGTTTTCACCATTTGATTTGCTTACAGAGTGTTTTGAAAAACAAATACATAATGTAGTTATGTATCTATTAGTACTATTGTTTCTAAAATTCAATACGTTTTCTACAAACACTGTTATGTCGTCTCACAAATAGGATTCAGATACTCAGCCCACCCTCCTCTTCCTTTATTGTATTGATGTATTATATTGTTATTTTGTCCTCTCATGTTTTTTTTTGTGCCACAAAGCAAAACATTTGCAGATAATTGAAAAAGCCCAGCTGACGCTGCAGTGTCTCCAAATTAATGTGCTTATGTTCTTCAGTAGATGTTCTGAAGTAAATTAATATGCTGTGTTTAGCACTATAAACAAGTATGGTTTTTAGTTTTAGTTGAAAAGAATTTGATGAAGACGCTCCAGTTTACAACATTTAGACACGGCGTGAAGATATTTTAACTTCTTGTGCCCACATGTCTAAAACTGTAACTGAGCTGGCGAGATGCAGTCTGCTAAACTGAATCTGTAGGTCTCTCTTCCAAAGAGAATAAGTGAGAGTTTTGCTTGGCATTAGCGAAACACGTGATTTCCACACAGTAACTGGTACAAGAGTACAAGAGGAATGTTTCCAGACACATCAGCTCAAAATATTATGTGCAAAAGACGACATGAAGATCGTCAGAAAAAACAGAAGCGCCTACAATGTCCTATACATACATGCATCACAAGTATAAATTTTGTAACACTTTGCTTGCTTCATGCAGGAATACTGTGGCTTTTGTTTCTATTACAGCACTGGTGGAGAACCTCAGCAAAGCTTTTCTTAGAGGGAAATACATTTTATGATTGATGGGGTGTACACTATCGTTATTCAATTAAAGATAAATGTATTTTTATTATCATATTCATTTTCTTGATTGTAGAAATAAAACTAAACTAAATCTTTGTGCATACTTCACACCAGTGAGGTTCGGCTATATAACAGAGAGACGTCACTACAGCCTCCAAAAGTCCTCCTGCTAAACACCTGACTCAAAGATAGGTACACAGTGGCAACGAGGGAAGCCTCAGTGCAAGTTTAAGACTCTCCAACACTCTGACAGATTTAGCCTAATTTAAAATGTCCAGCTCCATTTGGAAGGTGAGGGTGTAAAAGATTTTATGTCAGCCTCTCCCAGGGGGGTTTCCACACAGTGCTAGGGTCTTGAAAACGTATATGAGTTGGCAACATCAGCCCTTAATTGGTTCAAAAATCATCTCACAGTTTAAAATGTTCTATCCCACTTTTTGCCAAACTGCCAGCCCTCCACAAAATTCCTGTATGTGGGTAATTATGCTCACTGTATTCTAACCTTGTTCACTCATTTCTCACTTAAACTCTTTATGCGCAAACAATCTGTGTGGTTGAAAGACAAAAACATTTATCCTGTCAAAAAAAAACTACACACCAAACAATACTGTTGATATTATGCAATGATAAATGTTAAGCAAAATGGTACAGTTCCTATTCTACCAGATATTTTACCAAGGAACCAATCATCATTTGAAGATTCATATATCTGATAAGTCAAATGACTAGTAAAATTGTGAAAGGAGCTCATTAGCTCTGGAATCTTTGGGTTTCTGCAGCAGAAGTACTTTTTCTTGGCACTTTCACTATATAGTTTCCACTATTCCCCATCTGTGTCATTTCTTTCTCCCCATCACTCCTGTCTTTGCTGAAGGCAATATCCCATCTCTGCTGAACTGAAGATGTGTCTGTGGTATCACTGACTTAAATGGTTCTACTTTTGCTGACCACAGTACATTTTTTCAAAATTTTGCCACAGGTTGACAGAGTGTACTCAGTAGCGTACACAGTGAGGAACTGCACCATATGACACAAACTGCTGGCTGTTGCTGTAAAGTTGCTCAAGGAAACATCAGGTGCAGTTTTTTTTAGCAGGATGTAAAGGATGAGACAACTACTCATGGATTCCCACCACCTTCTTATTAAACTGTATTTGTGTAATCAATTTTTAATACCAAGAGAGACTGTGATATTAGTTATACATTTATATTTTCATGCCCTTATTCTACCTTCCTCATCTGTGTATTCTGCTTCATACATGTATGCTTTGCAACATAACGTAAATTCCTGACATGTTAAGTCCAACAAAACTGTTGTGCCAAGTTCCTGATTCACTTTTTTCACTTTTTGAAAACAGTGAAATTTGTCTTGCATACACTGTAACTTTCAAAGACACTGGGGTTTTTTTTTTTAGGTGGGACCGCTTCAGTTGAGCCTCAGCTGAACTTTGGAGTCCATGTTTGCATGAAACTAGTGCTCTGGGTGAAGTTGTAGTGACCTATAGGCAGGTGTGACCTACATATAAAGATGTCAATAATGTAATAAGACCACACCTCTAAACCTGAAATTTTAATTGGAAACACTGGGAGTATACTGGGGCAGTGCACACATGTGCTTATTGTACATACCCTTTGAGAAATCAGAACACCTGCATGCAATGAGAAAATAAAGTGCTCACCATTTTTCCTATAAAATTCGAACCATTTAATTGCTTCCCTGCACACAAACACTCACACACTGGTATCCTTGACCGTCTTTTTGGTTGCTGTCTCTTCAAAAGACAATAGAGAATCAATACTGGGTTTAACATCTGCAGTTTAAGGTGGTGGTGGGAGGGTGTATGAAGGCATTTACCAAGATAAAGGATGTGCTATAAATACCCTCGGTGGACCTACAGTGTGTGAAAACATTCCTTGAAGTACGGAAAGAAAAAGGGTTACAGGGTTTATAGAGATGGGTTATAGTGGTTTTCTAATTGTGGTATTGCAGAACCAAACTTCCCTCTGAATCATTGTCATTTATGAAACTCTAACAAATAAGAGCACCTATTTTGTATCTGTATTTAAAGTAAAATGGTGAGAGCAAACCTGTATGTTTTCCAGATAGATCATTTTGCACTGGAGTATCTTATAGTGTGAAGAATCTCTGGATTAGATGGCAAACTTAAGTTTGCAGCTGCCCCGTCTGTCTTGTAGTTTGACCTCGGTTTTTGGGTTCATCCAAAACATCCAAACCACCATCAATCTCGATAACAGCCTTACAGGATGGCTGACCCAGCTGACTTAAAACAGTGTGTTCAGCTGAGTAGAACACATCACTGCACATCTACTGCACTACAGCTGTGAGGCAGCTCATTTGTTGCAACCAATAAGCAAATCTGAGGTGTCTCTTGTATGTCCGAGCTTTGACACACAGTTATTTTGAAGTTATATAAACTTAATCTACAATTATATTGTCTCCAAAATCCAATATGAATGCCACATACAGTATACAGTGCTGTCACACTCTCATGTAGTTATTGCCTGGTGGTTTAACATGACAAGTTTTTGCTAGTTTGAAAAAACAAAGTCTCTATTTGAGTCTTAATAATCTATCACTTATAAATGAAGCAATTATTATGTCCATTACCTGCTCTACACTCTATTTCCCCCCTTTCCTCTGTATTGTTCTTTTCGCCTCCTTTTCCAACTAATTCGTCCTTTTCAGCTGCTCCCATTTTAAATTAGCTTTGATAAATTAGTGAGTTAATAATAAATGTTGATTGTATTGTTAGTTGCTGATAGTACTGTGTGTAGACATGTCCTTTTTACCTTCACTGTTGCTTTTTTCTTGTCTTGTGTTCATGTCTGCTTCTGCTTCTAAAATTAATTAAATTAAAAAAGAAGCACTTTCATTTATTCCTATGTGACTTGTAGCCCAGACTGAAAATGCAATCTTTAAGAATGGATTTTGCTTTGAAGAAACTTGTACACTGGTACAAAATGGTTTGTCTCAGCAGAAGCGCTAACACGAAATCCTGAAGATTAGTATTAATGACTCTTAGCTGCCTTTTCTGTTAAAGCTGGCTGTGGTTATGCAGAGGAATCCTGGTGTGAAGTCTCATTTACATCTGCTGTGGTAAATATTCCCTAACTCATCTTGCAACCTTGTGGTTGATTGTATGTGCAATGAAGCACTGCAGATTATGTGTTTTCATGTTTTTCAAATGTTGTACAATCGTTATTATCGATTTGTGATAACAAACTAAAAGAAAAACCATCAACGGAAGGCAACAACACTCTTTGTCACACCCTTTTACCAGACTCTCCTGGTTGTGTGTGTTGGTGCATGTGTGTCACTAACTCACCCCAGCTGGTCTGTCAGGTTCCACAGTACATTGGGCGTGGGCATTAGGGGCGAACCATCATATAAAACCACAGAGGCTCCTACTGCCAGAGCAGACACCAACCAGTTCCACATCATCCAGCCGGTCTATGAACAACACACACACACAAAGACACAGATACAAATGCAGTAGTCAGTTTATCTGGAATAAAACAATGGATAAATGGGTAGAAAACTGCACAACTCCATCAGTCTGTGAATTATGTATCTGTGATTCAAATGATTGTGTTCGTTCCAAGCTGAGCTACTGCTTTGGTACCATCCCTCACATATTCTAATAGTGGTGATATTGGCTCTACTGCAGGACACTGTCTGCACTGTGATATATTATTCGTAGGGGCACTTATACACACAAACTAGAGGTGAAGTGATTTGTCTATAAATCTATTAAGTAACAGAAGCTGATTCAACAAGTTTAATCAAATTCATTTATCAAACCTGACAGAATCACTTTCTAAATCAAGGAGATGTGAGCCCA
This sequence comes from Ctenopoma kingsleyae, assembly GCA_032353495.1. Classification (NCBI taxonomy): domain Eukaryota; kingdom Metazoa; phylum Chordata; class Actinopteri; order Anabantiformes; family Anabantidae; genus Ctenopoma; species Ctenopoma kingsleyae. Next base: position 19,162,667 of record JAUBNQ010000028.1, on the reverse strand, counting down.
CAAAACTCTTCATGGCAGCATATGTCACAAGCTCAAACAACACTGAAATATTCATTTAAAAAAACTAACATAAACTAACTAAAACTTTTAGAATCTACAATTATGCACAGCTCTCGCCTTCAGTACTAATGCTGCTCATTAGACAAAATCTATTTGTTTGTATATGTGTCTTTGTAACCAGGTTCATGACTAATAATACAGACAGACAGCAAGATAGCAGTGGCTTGCAAAAAATTGTACCATGAGTGTTTCACTTATTACCTACCGTAGTGTAATAAATGATGACATCACTGCTGGTCATATTACCATGAAGAATGTGCTCTTTCAAGTGCTGGATGAGGGTACCCTAAATAGACAGAGAGACTGTTACAGAATATACATTTCTTTGACTGTAACTATAGCATGTGTTGTTGTTTAGTTGGTACCAAGTTCCCAGTTTAAGACCACCTGGCAGTGCATGGGCACTCGGGCCAGTCTTTGGAAACCCAAATTTCAATTACATTTGATAAATCGAAACATGAATGACTGAACAGAATAATAAAATTATTAATATAATTGTCAATTATTTTTCTGATGATTGTAATCAAAAACCTGCAGCTCTAAACTACTAAAATAAACAACTAAATTAAACAAAAAACCCTTGCACTGAAAATGTTTCTGAGCATGGCTTCTGCACTTTTTTGTACAAAAAGGGCAATTTATGTTGGTGAATTCTCCCACAGTCACCAACCCATCACAGCTGGATAGGTTATTATTGCTGGTGGCGAGTAGGAATTGAGTGTGCGTGCATGTGTGTGACTGCATGTGTTTCCGTCTTTAGCTACAGGTATGTGTACTTGGCCATTGCATACAAAGGTGCACCCTGCACATGTGTGTATGTTAGAATCTATGGAAGGACTCAGCTGCCACACTCATCCTTTGGTGTGAGCCATCTTGCAACTGACAGCATGTTAACAGAGCCATAACAAAGCAGAAAACACAATGCCGGAGCTAATTGTTAGAGCCAGAGAGGGCTGCCAGTGTCGCAATACAAAATGTTTTCATGAACTCATTACTGCCCAATTATCGGCAGCATGGGGAGAAAGAGGGGGCACAAAAAAAGAGACAGAGAGAGCAAGACAATAGGAGAAAGAAAGAAGAAGGAGCTAGAGGAGAGGGGCAGTAAAGCACAAGAAAAAGACTAATGAGAATCTGAAAAAGAAGGACAGGAAAGTAGAGAAAGGAGAGTGCATTCAGGTTAAGGATAGAAAACCAACGTGATTGAAGGTTTGGTGGGAAAAGCAAAGAATGGAACTGAAAAAAGGTAGAGGAAGAAAGAAGTGTCAAAGAACGACAGGGAGAATGACGTTTTGTGAAAATGTGTGAATGCAATTGCAGCGTTGAAGTATGTTAACCCATTTTGAATGTTGAGTCTTTCAGCCTTCAAAGTGCAGTGGTCCTATTGAAATCACACATTCATCTGACACGCTCCCTCAATCAGATGTGGTATGTAGCAGTGAAAAGTCTACACTTCTGAAAGCAAGTAACCTTTTAAAGAGCTGCTGGTGGAGGTCTGCTGCCATCTTGTGGTGAAGCAAGTATAAGAAACTCTACCTGACTGAAATAATACTGCTGCTGTGATGTGACATTAAACCTGAAATCAGGGCTGGATAAAATCCAAATCACAATTTATTTCACCCAGAATTGAGATCACCATTTTGTCTCACGATTCTTGAGGAATTTATTTTTCTCTATTCAATATACATCGTGTATTGATTTCTATCTTCATGAAGACAAAACAATTACAGACATGGGACTAACACCTTCAAACAAATGTTTTTTCTGTATGTGTGTGTGCCAGTGAATGAATGAGCAGCAGGAGGCACTGCTGTAAAAACTGTGATTACTGATTCAAAAATATAATCAGCAATTGTGTTGCCAATCATTAAAAGACAATCCAAGACGTTGTTTCCATATCTGACCCCAGTAACGCAGAACTATTATTTGTTGGCACAACTTGTCTAAATCTGGCTGAGACCTAAAGTGCTAAAAAAAATTGAAACTGAGGTGCAAATTCTACGACAACTGGTCAAACATCATCCACTGAAGAAGATCATGTGACATGACAAAGCTCAAGAACAGTGTAATTAAGAATTTAAGGAATTTTATGTTTTCTTGGCTATTTTAAGAGCATCACCTTCTTTTCACGTTGTTCAGATGTGTAAAATTATACAAAATCAAATGGTAAACGTTGGCTAACTCAGTAGAGCTCTGACCAGTGTGTGTTTATGTGTCTGTGTAAGATGGTTGTATAGTTTGTCTAACCCTTGTGGACGAGTAACAAAAAAAAAACACAACAGTTTTATGCTATACAAGTATAGAAGCTGATGTGTTTCTTACCCCAGCAGAGTGGACCATACATTTAGGCGCTCCCGTGGTTCCGGAGGAGTACATGATGAACAGAGGGTGACTGAAAGGAAGCTGCTCAAACTCCAGCTGAGGAAATTGGTCAGCCTCACCGCGGCCAGATGCCAAGAAATCATCAATAAATACACTTTAAAAAATAAAGAAAGTATGAAATACATAGGGAAGTGAACATATCTTAAACCTGATCTCTATCATATAAAAATATCTTTATGTTTTATGTTTCCCAGTTTTAACACTTCAGTGTAGATGTATCCACAGAAACACACCTGTTGGGGATCTTGGAGAGGTCAATTTCTTGTTTGGCGCGAGCATAGGGAATCACAACTACTTTCTGCAGGTCAGGCAGACCTAGAGATAAGATAGAAAGTGAAAAAGGTGCATGCTTCTTTGTTCTCTTCACTCTAAAGCCCCATGAGGAGGAACAGCAGAGGAATACCAGTGTTATTTTTGTGAACATGAACACGTTAGTTCTTTGTGTCCGTCAGAAGAAGAAACCAAATGTATTTGTCATTCCCCAACTGATGAAATTTTGGAAACAGCTAATTCTAAATCAAAAGTGTAAAGATGCATCATAGTTGCTAGTGTGGTTACCTTTGACGACATTGGTGAGCTTTTCCATGTGGTCGTGCGTTTTGCCGTTGTAAACCACAGCAGCAACAGAGAAAATCAGTTTGGGCTGGATTTGAGAAAACCTGTCGAGAACACCCTGAGACAAAATAAAAGAAATACTGGGTTAAAACTGATGAAATGACAAATAAGAAGAAATACAAAATATAAAACTACTTCTCTGGTATGGTTTGGTCTCTGGTAAGATTCAGAAGAAGAAGTACAGAAGAAGGGTAGAGCAGAGTAATAGATGGTAATTGGTAATTATCTAACCTGCCAGAAGGGGCAGTAGCACACCAGAAACAAAAAGCAGAAGGCAAGATGTACAATCTAATGC
>JAUBNQ010000028.1:19121636-19133885 GCA_032353495.1 Ctenopoma kingsleyae | reverse complement strand
TTAATAATTCAGCATTTCAGCAACATCTGTGTGTTAACTTGCATCAAATGTGTGTTCTAACACAAAACAGATGAAACGGATGAGTTTCATGCCTTTGCTTTGCCTACACTTTGTTTGTTTGTGCTAAAATTTTATATGCAGTAGTAATCATGCCACATTGATTCTGCTGTTGTCATTGTTCCTAAATGAAGAGATTATCTGTTAACAACAAAGTATTAATAAAAGATACCAATGGGCTGTTAACATTTTTAATTCCTCTGCATTTATTCCTATATTGGGAAAAAATATCTATAACATAACATACGTTAGTATGGTAGTTAGTTTAATTTGTATATTTTGTGAGACAACCTTCATCACTTAGCTGTTTCTTAATGGTTTTTATTTGTGACGTCTCCCAGATCTTAGTCTGCGTATTTTTTTTTTTTTTCATTTTGTTTCTTGTAGTGATTTGTGTTTTGTCCTCCCTGCTACATTGTGTACCTACTCCTTTTTTAAAAGGTGCACTTAATTTATCTTACAGCTATGCCAAAGGGGACCTGGATATTTCATACATCACCTCAAGAATAGCAGGTAGGCATACTCATAAAACTCACTACTAATGCATTTATTTTCTAATTATTATTTTTTTTGTCATCAGGTCATTAGTCAGTATTACATGTTGAAAATGAAATCGCCAGTAATATCATTTGGACATCGCTTAAGTGAAAGCGATGTGACATAGTATCCAAGTTAGTGTTTAACTTTTTAAGAAAGAAATAAACATTCAGTGTAATAGTTCCACATTTCTCTGCATTTGTCTCTGTGCGTTTGTAGTCATGTCCTTCCCAGCAGAAGGGGTGGAGTCGGCGATAAAGAACAACATTGAAGATGTGCGTCTGTTCCTGGATTCACGTCATGCCGGCCACTATGCTGTCTACAACCTCTCTAGACGATCATACAGGCCTTCTCGATTCCACAACAGGGTATGTGATGTGTGTTTTTGTATCAGTGAGACAATAAAACTTGGACGTTTGTATGTAAAGTCCATTATTGCCATTGTATTGGCAGTTGTTATGTGTAGCTACAGTAAATGCGCAGCTAAACTAAAGTCTTGTTATATTCAGGTGTGTATCTTTTGTATGTGTGTAGGTTTCAGAGTGTAACTGGCAAGTGCGTCGTGCCCCCAATCTCCGTAGTCTCTACAGTGTTTGTAAGAACATGCATCTATGGCTCAAACAAGACCAGAGGAACATCTGTATAGTACACTGTCTGGTAAGTGACCTCTAGCCACCTAGATGACTAAGAGGACTGAAATGAATAGAGAGGAAAGATTAAGTCAAGACTGAGACAAGATAAATGGAAAAAATATGTTGTTTTGCCTTTTCTCTCTGTAGGATGGCAGGGCAGCGTCAGCGGTGGCTGTTTGCTCCTTCCTGTGTTTTTGTCGCCTTTTCACCACAGCTGAGGCTGCTGTCTACATGTTCTCAATGAAACGTTGCCCACCTGGCATAGCACCCTCACACAAGAGGTATAAAGACACATTATGACACATTATGAGATGAATTTGATCATGTTTGGATATAACCTTTGAATCATGGAGTAGATTAGTAGATGTCAGATCATTTTAGTTTCCATTTTCAGGCTGATTTTCTTCAGAAAACTAAGTATTAATTATACATTAAATGATCTAAATGTTTCTTTTCACGGTCAGGTATATAGAGTATATGTGTGACATGATGGCAGAGGAACCCATCATCCCCCACAGCAAGCCCATAATTATTCGCTCTATCGTCATGACGCCTGTGCCGCTCTTCAACAAGCAGCGGAACGGGTGCAGGCCGTTCTGTGAAGTTTATGTTGGAGATGAGAGGGTCCTCACCACATCACAGGAGTACGACAAGATGAAGTAAGCTTTTGTGCGCACAAGGATGCCTGTCAGCGTTCATCTTCAAAAAACGATTACTTTCTCATTCATTCTCCCTCACTCTTTTGCTCTTTCAGAGATTTTAAGATGGAGGATGGGAGAGCAGAGATTCCCCTGAATGTGACAGTCCAAGGAGATGTACTGGTGGTGATCTATCATGCAAGATCTACCCTGGGGGGTCGTCTACAAGCCAAGGTATACACAGATCTAGGAAAATACCAGAAACACGAACTTTATCACATAAAGCATCTCTGTGGACATTCTGCTGTACTGTTTCACCTATTCAACCTCACATGGTAAAGCTGATTCTGTTCTATTTCAGATGGCATCCATGAAAATGTTTCAGATCCAGTTCCACACAGGCTTTGTGCCCAGAAATGCGACCACTGTCAAGTTTGCAAAGTATGCATGTGTAATAAAAAGTACTGTAAAGCCAGAACTCTTTTAATATGATTTTGAATAATGTTCTACTTCATGTGCCCCTGTGCTTCTGTCAGATATGACTTAGACGCTTGTGACATCCAGGAGAAGTACCCAGACCTGTTCCAGGTCAACCTGGACATTGAGGTGGAATCCAGGGATAGACCCAGCACTAAGACCCCACCATGGGAGGGCTTTCAAACCAAGGGCCTCAATCCCAAAATCCTTTTCTCCTCTCGTGACGAACAGCAGGAGATCCTAAGCAAATTTGGTAGGTGGATTTAGAAAAGCTAGACCCTGGGGTTAGGAGTGTTGGAGCTTTTTTTGCTCAGTGTCTCCATCCTTTTATCTGTTTCTTATATATTAGACATTTGTCTTTTTTTCTGCCCTCAAACCTCATGGAAGAATGTTTATTTTTAATTCATTCACAAATGAGCTAAATATTAACCCTGAATCACTACAGGTAAGCCTGAGTTGCCTCGTCAGCCAGGTTCCTCAGCTTTTTATGACTCAGAGGCACCCCAGCCGGCTCAAATCCCAGAGAGCTCCAATGCAACAGAACCGGAATCTCCTGTGAGCACCGACAGCAATGCCAACAACTTCTTCCAGACTCTGGATTGGGAAGGTAAAGTGTTCTTATGATAATATTTTCATATAATTCTGGTTAATGCTCACTTATCTAAAGAGCACTTTTCATCTTGGCTACTGCCTTATTTCTCTAACCGTTGATTGATTACATCTGATTTCACAAAATGCCCTCAAATTTTCACTGACCAGCTTTTTGTATCTGTAGAAGTGAGTAGCCCACAGGATGTCTCAAACAGTCAAGGAGGGGGATCCATGAATGACCAGGAGGATCTGAGTGATCAGTCAGAAGGAGAGTCCTGCTCTTATTCTGTCCCCAGCGTTGAGCCACTGTCACGTGACCCCAGCGAACCACTGTTTGATGCTGACTTCCAGGTGGGGACCATCTGATATCATTTTGTCAGTACACTGCGACTTCCTTTGATTTCCTTATTTCATTCATTTCTGTCTTTTCTTGACCTCCCTCTCTCCCATCCTCAGACGTGTCCTCCTGCAGCACAGGAATCACCAATCAGTGACACAGCTGACCTCTTGGGGTTGAACACTGATGCTCAACCTCCTTCCATGTCTTCAGCCTCCTCTGCTCCTCATCATGGAGTCCAGGGAGGACTCAAAGCTGCTTCCAGCAACAGTGACCTCCTCAACGACTTGTTTGCACCTCCTGCTGGCCAGCCAGGAGCAGTGCAGGAAGACTTGTTCTTCAGTGGGCAAACCAGTGGAGCTACACCAGACTCAAAACGTAAGGGTTGAGGTTTAATATGTGCTGAGTGAATTATTATAAAAACTCTTTCTCATATGCTTAAGGCATTTATTTCTACCTCACTGTGTCTGTGTAGCCACGGGTGACCTGTTTGATCCCTTTGGGATGGGGTCTGGCTCTGGTGTTGGCTCCAGTGTGGGTTCATCTCGGCAGGCCTCTGGACCAGATCTGTTTGGAGACCTGCTGGCTTCTGATAGTTCAGCCACCAGTGGCTTTAGTTCAGCTCACAGTAACCCCACTCCTGCTTCTAACACCAGCCTCTTCAACCTCAGTAAGTCCAAACCCTTTTCTCTTTTTTTACAAACACTTGAAATGCAGATGTCTCAGATCTGTTGCTATAATATAAGCTATGCATCGCAAACAAAATGAAAAGAAACCTATTTGGTGACACTTTGATTTTTGTCTTATCAGATAAGCTAGTGAATGATGTCCCTAAGATGACATCATCAGCCAGCCAACCAGATCTGCTAGGTGGGTGGGACAGCTGGGCAACTAGCACCACCAGTGGCATGAGTGCCTCCAGCAGTAAACCTAGCTACACCAACACGGGTAAGTGCAGAAACATTATGTAGGGTTTGTGGCTGAATTGTCAGTTTTGTCTAACCCTAACCCCAAAAATTAAAACAACATGTTGCTATATCTGCAGCTTCTGGTGCATCCTCTATGTCAAAGGCCAAGTCTCAGACCTTTGATCCATTTGCCGATCTTGGAAACTTGGGGTCTAATTTACCAGGTAAGAAACCTGACACTAGGGCTGGGCTGACACTAAGCAGACATTCAAATAGGTGAAAGTGCCGTTAAAAAGGGAAAAAAATAATAATAATAATAATAAAAAACGTATACATTTATCTCAAGTGAATAACATCGTCATTTTTCATACTTCTTGCAGGTTCTTCTAGCAGTAATTTTTCTTTTAGCACAAAAGCTCCTTCCTCCTCTACATCCTCCTCTGCTAAGCCTCAAGCCCAACCCTGGCAGTCTGGAAGACCCACCTCAGCCCAGAATAAACCTTGGATTGCTGGATCAAGTTCTGGGACTGCACACAAAGCATCTTCAGCATCTCAGCCTGCAGGCACGCAGTCCACCAAACCCAATTACAACCTCAACTTCTCTAGTGTCATTGGTGGAAGAGAGGAAAGAGGAGTTCGTGGGCCTGGATTTGGTAAGAGTCTCTGAGTATAGGAAATTTTTTTTGTTACCAGAAATTTATTCATCACTCATCTTACAGAAATGAATACATGTGAATGGTAAAAAGCAGTAGTCTTCAAACACTTTTCACATCAAATCTTAATTACTCTGTAATGTATTGGAACACAGGCCCCAGGCCCAAAGTAAAGGAGGATGATTTTGAGGACCTGCTGTCAACTCAGGGTTTTGCCTCCAGGCCTGATAAGAAGGGACCAAGGACCATTGCTGAAATGAGAAGGCAGGAGATGACAAAGGAGATAGATCCACTTAAATTACAGGTAATACACTAAATAGAAATATGAAACACGTTACACATTGTTACATAAAATTCTTAACATGAAATAGAATAATTGTTTAGATATTGTTTTTCAAGTAAAAGTGAAAGTAATAGTTATAGTAAAAGTTTGGTTCGTTGTCGTGCTGTAGATCTTGGACTGGATTGAGGGGAAGGAGCGAAACATCCGAGCGTTACTGTCAACTCTGCACACGGTATTGTGGGAAGGTGAAAGTCGCTGGAAGCCTGTGGGCATGGCTGACCTGGTGACACCTGACCAGGTGAAGAAGTATTATAGGAAGGCTGCGCTGGTTGTCCATCCAGACAAGGTAAGTTAGTAGTAAGGTCATGAATAACAAGACAAAATGTGATAGTGTTTTATGTAACGTTATCATAAAAGCCATTTTCATCAGGATTTATACATGTTTAAACATATATGTTAACTGCTCTCTTTCTTCACAGGCAACGGGCCAGCCTTACGAACAGTACGCTAAGATGATCTTTATGGAACTGAGTGACGCCTGGTCCGAGTTCGAGAACCAGGGATCCAAAGCACTCTTCTAAAACCCTAGTCTGGATCCCAGCTAGACCAGACCAGACCCAACTGGACTGGAATTGCCCTTACCAAACAAGGGTTAGACTGGGCCAGATTGGACAGGACTGAGCCCACATTGGGCCTTAGGGAGCACAGAGCCTCTGAGAGGTGTCCTCTCTACCATTCCCTTCACTCCCGCCTTCCTCATTTACTTTATTCTGTTTCTACAGTCATGGAGAAAGACTTTTTGCCTCATGTCCGTAGTGAAAATCTCCTCACTGGTTCGTAAGAAGCCAGTTAAACAAACATCATGATCGTTCTTAAACTCACTGCCTACCTGTACGATTGTTTGAGTGGTGCTGCAATTATGAGGAGGGAGGAATGGGTGACAATCACACAAAAAAAGACAAAGTGGAAGAGAAAAAATACCAAGATGATTATTTTGACAGTGGTATTCAGATAAAATAAAATGCTGGTAAATTTGTGCTGTGGTTGGTAAGTTTGTTCATTTGTGCCTGGCACTTCTGCAAGCAACTAGTCATTTAGCTGACTGGTTAAAAAAAACTCAACACGGCTGTTTGTTTTTCAGCATGCCAGCCTACATGGACATTTACAGAACATCAACTGTTATCTAAAGGTTCAATTTTCAGCTTATTTGTCAAAAAAAAAAAAGCAAATATTGCTGATGAGTCTTGGAACATACCAGCCACAGCAACCAATGGACAAAAAAAATCCTCCTACCTTCCCTGTTAATGCAAAAGCAGGATTTTAAAACAAACTGTTGATGATGCCCATTAACACGTTGAAGCGCTGCTGCTGCACCTTTTGGGGGTCAACATCTGGTTGGGTTTGTTCTGGAGCCATTTCCTCTCCAGGAAGACTATTGCCTGCTGAACACTACTAGTGCTGCTTCTACCATCACAGTTATTGCCACACACACACACACACACACACACATTGATGTTAAAACCTGCATCCTAAACTTCTGACAGTGAAGTTTAAATTGTTTCAGAGCCCCATATAATCTCAGATGGGCAGTCTGTCGTACTTGAAGTGCTCTTGGATTCCACTCACTCAGGCTACACTGTGTAGCTAACTGCATGTTCTCCCACATAAAACCTCTTAAAACAAAGGAGATAGAGTGTGTTTGATTTCAAACCAGGGTAGTCCAAAGGGGCGGTGACTCTTACTGAAGTGCTCTTGTTCTTGTAGCAGAAACAGAGAAGAGTCTACCTTCCTGATCACGCTGAGCACGTACATGCTCTTTCCAGCGTTCGCACTGCTCATTGCATTTGAGCATCTCAACAATCACTGTCATTAACCCCTCTTTTTGTCTCTTGTCCTCAGTCCCACCCACCCCAGCGCCTACTTCCACTTGAGTGGACATTTCATGTCAGTGCATAGGAGGACATCAAAAAGTGAAGGAATGAAAAGAGAATATGTTGATTTAATTTGGTTGTTTTGGTTTTACTCTTTCTTGTATTTTTTGGGGTCATTATGTGTTTGTATAAAAGTTTTTGTTAGTTAATCATTACTTCAGTGTAAATATAAAAATATCATTCATCAGGTTGCTTTAAGCCTAAAGAGTTGATTGTTACTGAGCTTCATGCTAAATGGCGTGAATGGTTGTGTGATTGTGTGCGTGCGAGTCAGAATGTGAGTGTGTGTGTGTGTGTGTGTTTGAGTTTCTTTCTGGGGCAACTTAATGAGACCTTTATTCGGCATCATACATTCTTGTCTACAAACACAACTTTCCTTTTTTAGTTAAATTTTTTCAGCCTCTCCCACACTTTTGTCTCATATCATTCCAACATCTGTTGTCTTGTTGTTTTTTTTATTTCACACTTTACCTCATGGACCAATCAAATCACCTGTTTTCTTATTTATTGTGGGGGGGTTTTTTTTGGGCAGAGTTGAGGGTTATAATGATGTGTTCACGCATTTTAGTGGAACCAGTAGAATAATTCAGATAATATATAAGTGGAATGTGATGAGTGCAAGTGGGACAGTTGGTTGATCACAATGAGCCTCTTTGTTGCTGTTTTCATTCCAAAGCTATTATTAATACGAATGTGCTTTTAAAAATATATATATCCTCTCTGTTGTTATGTGATAAGTGTTTATTCGTCTGTTAAGTTTTTTACTTTTGTGTTTCCTCTTAAGGCAGAATTGAAGTTGTTGCCTCTGTTTTGCTATTTGACACTTTGATGAAATTCCAACACGAGGGGCCAGCAATCATAGGTAAATAAAAAATAAATAAATTGAGTAAATTCACTTGGAATAATCACAGTATGAGGGAGGATCGCAAAACCACACATTGGCAGTGTTAACTATACTAATATGAATGTAAGTAATTAAAAAAATCTTTTGATCTGAGGCAAATATTTGGGTGTTTCATTGTTTTTATTTCGAGTTTTTTAAACCCATTGAGTATTTAAATTACTCTTATTGTTCTATAGGTTATGAATTGCTGAGTAACAAGGCCACGTCTGTCCCCATGTTACTTGAGTAAAAATTCCAAAATAAAAGTATTGTTCAGTAAGTCTTCTGGGTTAGCCGAAGTTCTCACATGGCCCAAATTGTGGTATCCTGTTTTTTCTTTTTCTTTTTCTTTTTTTGAACCACTACAAATCACTCAGATGAAAATCTTTAAAAAATAAATTTGATTCCCCATGGGCCTGAAAACAATATTATGAATATTTTATTTTAGAGTGTTTTATTTTGAAGACAAGTCGTCATGTGAAAATAGGAGATTTCATGATGGTTTCACATTCACAATCTAAAATAAATGAATATTTTGTTACTGCCAGGACAGACTTTACTAGGGAAATGAAGCCAAAATATATATTTTACATATTGTATCTTTTCTTATATCTTTTAAACTATACGTCAATATTGATGCTTTTCTGGTTTTCAATGTTTATCCTGTCTTTGTTGTCTTTAGTGAAACAGTGTATGAAAAGTGAAACCCATCCACCAGCATCACAATGAGTTACAGCTTTATTTCAGACAATCAGCCCCCTGATGTTCAATGTCACCAGATCATCATGTGCCCCCTCCAGAACGCAGACTCTGAACAAAAGACTGTAGCGCATCATGTGGTCTATACAAAATGAATTTAAAAAAGGTGAAAGTGATTAAAAAAAAGAAACAGAAAAATTGACCTCTGACCAAAATGACTGAAATCTCCCATTCCCCAGTGGCCACTGGAGACATAAAACCTACAACTGTGTGGGATGTGTGTCAGCATCAGACTAATGTAAGCAACGACACTTAGGGGAGACAGAGAGGAGAACCGGAAGACAGATATGAGGGCAAACTTTGACACTCTGACTCTAAGTAAAGAGTGACTATGAGATGTGATTAAAAAAACAGAAGATGCTGACCCTTCCGTCCTTGCATATGAACACAGGCCCAGGTACAAACTACAGCCACATTCAGTGATGTTACAGTATTCACATGGATTCAGTGTATATAATGTGGAGGAAGATGTAAGAAATACCAGGCACTGCATTTTATCTTGTTTCTCTTAATAACTTCTTCATCCTTTGCTAATGCAAACGTTGTCTTCAGGGACAAAATACAAATTAAAAAGAGCCACAATATGTTTGTTTCCATTTCAGCACACGTAGGACAACAGTCTGGTCTGCTGCCTTGAATGCAGCAGATTTGGCATGTTCACATCTGGTTTAGTGTTTTGACAGGAACTAGGGCAGGAAAGGCACTTCAAAGTGTGGATGTCCCTTTGATTTCCTGGCAATTCTGTTGTAATCCCTAGAAGAATATCAAAAACAGTCAGCTGGCTGATTTCATATAAGTTTCTGAGTCTTCCAAATGACCAAAGGAGAATCTGAAAGAGACAGAGAAGCAGACAGGCTCTTACTCACTGAGTAAAACCGCTACAAAATGAGATCAAATGTACATATGTGATAAAGTACTGGTTAGGTATGGTGAGAAACTTACAAAAAAGGTCTTCAGAGCTGTGTGGAGTTGATCTAGCCCTGAATGGACACCTCTGGAACGATGTGTCCATTCAGTGTCGTTTCCACTGCCGTCTCCTGAACAGCAAACAATGTGTTAAATCAGGTGAGTACAGTAAATCATGTTTAGAATATACAACTGAATTAATCTGACATTTAAAAAACAAAACCCTCCAAAGCAGGAAATATGGAACGTATATTCCACTAAAGCCTTTCTTGGAGCAACTATGCCTCTTGTCTTAAATTAAATTCCTCTACCAGTGAACTAAGCTGAACAGGCTCCACAGTGAGCTGCGTCTGACAGGGCATATCACAGACTTCTGGTTTAGGCTCATCTGACAGCACATCCAGGCATGTCTGTTCAGCATCCTGGAAAGGAAAGGAGAGGCAGTTAGGGAACAGAGACCAGCAGGTCACCAGAACCACAGTGAAGAAGAAGAAACACTCTTTTCATTTGATAAGCAGGATTTTGGTGGAGTAGCACAGACAGTTTTTTTTCTTCTGTTTTTTAGTACTACATGTGTCAAAAAACATGCTGTACACTATATATCATAAAAAGCTACATTATACAGGTGTTAGGACAGTAACTTACCTGCTCTGCAGGGGCAGCAGCAGGCTCAGGTTCAGCAGCGGTTACGTCCACAGATTCTGTTTGAGTGTCACTTGTGGCCACAATTTCCTAAAGGCAGCAACAGGAGGAGTTGGTTAGTCAACTCCGACTGAGAATGATGCATGAGATTTGACGCTTTGAAAGAAAATAGTTGACCTGACAGTGGACTACTTTTACAGTGACACTAAAATGCATTGGTGAACAAACAACTCAGTTCCTTCAGAACCCAGGTCTGCTACTGTTTCAGAAGCTGGGTAATAATAAAATATTCATATTTGGTACTTGAAATATGAAAATATTGCTTATTAGATGTAAGAAAGTAATTGTTATGTGATACAATGAATTCATGATTCAGACTCAGAAATGGGTACCTCCACTGCCAGGACAGATTCTGTGACACCAAAGTTCTCAATAAGTGTGTCAGCAACACCCTGAGTGGCAGGAGTCTGGAATTGACAAGAGATAAATATTCCACACTGTAAACACACAATACTGTATCTGATGTAAATTATGTTAATTAGTGAATGCAGTGAAAAGTAGTAACTCTCAAACATTGATGATTTGGGGACGATCTATTTGACCATGAAAGCACAGTCAACAATATAAACACATAACAAAACTTTACTTCTTTGACTTCAGTCACATCGGCTTCAGACTTCTCTACTAGAGTTTCAGGGACGCTGTCTTGCACCTGCTAAAACAACATGGCTATACATCATTTTGCATAACATAATCACAGAAGTAGAAATTATATGTCTGTTTCTATCTCTATTTCTTATAATAACAAATACTGGACAGTCCAAAAATGTAATAAGTAAAATGGAATCAAATCTCATAATGTATTTTTTATGGGGAAAGAGACAATGCAACTCACTACTGGGATCTCCACAGACTGGGCAGGAGCAACCTAATGTAGAGAAAATAACAGGTTACAGTATGGCTTTAGTGTTAAAACTAAATGTTAAATAAAATATTAAAATAAATAAAAAGACATCAAATCTCTCCATAATAACAACACCAGTTTAAGCAACATGCTACATGCAAGCAACACATGATTATACAATATCACATTAAATAAAAAATATCATTGTGTCACTTTGTATTCTTGGAAAGAAATAAACACACAAATGTTGCACCTCTGCGACCGTCACAGGCTCAGCAGGGACTTCTTCTTTAACTACTGCTTCTACTTCAGCTTCCTCAACCTTGTCCTCAACTGGAGCTGCAGGCCTCACAACTGCTTCAGTCACCCGTTCAGACTCCGGTATCTCTGTCTCCACTGATTCCACAACAGTTTCTGTAACCACCTTGTCTGCAGCTGGTTCTGCTTCTGCAGAAACTTGGTCAGTATTAAGCTCTACTATTGCCAGTTCTTCAGTAGCCTCAGTTACAGGTTCTGATATGGAGGTGTCCTCTGTGACAGACACTTCCACCTCCACCTCAGGGACTCTGTCTTCCTTTGCTAAAACCTTATCCTCCACCTCAGTCGCTGTTGTACAGACAGGATGCATCTACAAAATCAATATGGAACACATTAAGAAATCATGCATAATGTAACTAAAGGATGAATGCACAAAAATAGTTTTGGCAAAGTTTTGACATAAAATGCATTTCTATTTACACAACATCAGCTAACAGAAAGATCAGTCTTACCTGTTCAGTCTCTATGGTTGTCATTGTAAGATCAACTGTCTCAACCTGTTGAATGAGAAATATAGAAACATTTGTCTTTTTTTTTTATTTATGACAGCATGTCTGGGTGGATACAGTGTCCAACAGATGAATGGAAGAATAAACAAATGTTATGTTTACTGTAAACCAATTTAACTGACAACATTTTACTACTTTCTGGACTTTATAGAGCACAGAGCTATCTGTACCTGAGGACCAGTAGCCTAATTGCAGCTTTTTTAACTGCATCAATTGCAGAACTTATCTCACTGTAAAACCCTAAAATTCAATGGAATTCAAATTGCAATTGCAATTTTATATCA
>JAUBNQ010000028.1:19107825-19121536 GCA_032353495.1 Ctenopoma kingsleyae | reverse complement strand
AAAAACAGTTGGTGTAAATGAGGTGAGGAGCCAGATTGTGATCTGAAAACTGTGTTGCATAACAGAAAGAGACAAAGCAATGTGTTGTAGTTACTCATAAGGTGTGAAGCTTAAGTCACAGAAACTTTGAACACTATTCCATTGAAAAGGTTGTTTCCTGTCCAGTGGCTGCTGCTATAAAATTATAAAACCTGAACGGAAACATTGACTTATTGACTTGTCTTAGTCTATGCTGTCATTTCCACTACTGTTCAGGTGTGACGCAAACCCAGTCCATATGCTGTAATGTTTAACTGTAAAGTTGACGGGACTGCATTCTACTATGCTTTTAAACAGGTAAATTTGCTTTACTTTATTTATGTGTTTTTATAATTTAAAGGAGTTGAAAGGTGTCACGTTGAGTTATGTTCCACTCATAGTCCTTCACACCTGTGTAATGTGCTTGGGGCTTGGATTATCCTGCCAGAGAAAGTTGAGGTTAGGAGTACCAGAAAGGTATGTGCAAGGTGTGTGATTTACCTCAGCGTCAGCAGGAGCCGGCACTGGAGCCTTAGCAGGGTGCGGGATCTATGAAGGAAAGAGTAAAAGTGTTGAGTCAGCAAAAACAAACATAAAGATAACATATATTTAATCTGATAATACAAACTACTGTTGACAAAATTAATATTGCACCATGGGATAATTAATAAACATTTATTAAAGCAATTATTACAAATATGTGCCTCATGTTATGTTGCTGCCATTGTTGCTGTTTTCTAACTCTTTTAAAGGTTAAATACTGGGAGAGGTACACACACGCAGCAAGTCCTAAAAATGTGCCCAGAGCAAAACAATGTTCTACAAAGACAAACTGTGCTGTGAAGCCTTGAGGTATTCAGCTGTGAAAACCTAGTGACAGTCTTACCAGGTTTCCTGTGCCCAAAAAAGGACAAATTTGTTTTCAGATAATAAACTGGACTGGGCGTCTTACACAAGTGTGCTTTTTAGAGTATGCTTTATGTGAGAGTGTAGTTGCAGTTGAGGAGAAGGGGAGGAACACTATACATCCTGCAGGAATGTTACAACCAATTGTATAATGGGAAGCTGTTACGCCCTCCTCTCACCCCTTTTGTATAATCTACATTCATAAAACTCACCTCACTCGATGAAACTGTATGTATTGCATGGTGCAAGTTGTCAATAAAAAGAGAAGTTGATGTGGTAAACATATCAATGTTCTGTAGTTAACACTGCTTATATATTATGACAATTAATACCATAATATTCTTAGTATTACTCAAAGACATATGTATTTTCCAAACCTAGATGCCCCAAAATCCCAAATAAAGAAAGACATCACCCATGTTTTCTTTGTTGCAGCCTAAATGGCCACTGGCAGCAGCCACTGTGCAGCCAAGTGTGTTTAGTCATAGTGACATTCATGGGAAGCAACACATAAATATTGTAGTGTGTCTTCACAGTCTGCAAGTAAATCATTTAGATTGTCTTGTACCAGCTCTGTTTCGAAGTAGGACAGGTCTAGTGTTGCAGATGCTGCTCTTGCTAGTCAGGAACAGTCCAGTCATCCATTGGCCGATCTCATCTCAGTATCTATCTACAGAACAAAGTGACCCTGTCGCAGATGTTCAACAGCTACTAGAAGAAGGAATCAGGTGTCTGGGATTTTAACAATTTCCGAACAAAAGTAAAGTGGGGAACAATGCAAATATAATTGAGACTGATTATTATATAATCCAGCTATAGCCTTGGTGGAGTTGTATAGGGTGAAAAGGAGGAGGGAAGGAGGTAAACTATAGGTCTTTCTCTGCTTGAAGGTAAAACACACACACACAAGGGCGGCTATAAACTGTACAGTATACACACCCTCTCCAGAATGTGCTACCACCAATACTCTGCACTCACTTGTGCCTCACCAGTCCTCCTTAATACTATAAACATCTCTGCATTCCAACTAACCTTATGCTCAGACATTTTCAATTTGACTTTTTCAGGACCCCAGATAACCAAATAATGGTTTAAAGAAAGAATTTTACAATTGTTAATGTAAAATGTAAAAAATAGTAGTATATAGGGGAGTTATCAAATAGATGTAAAATAGTATTTTACAGAAGTACATACAGTAATTCATATACAATGCACATGTGAGGAAGTAGGTCTGAAGAAAGTATTACTTTTTAGATCTTTGTCTCCCATTATTTTGTTGATCTTGCTTATGTCAAATACAATAAAAATATGCTAATGAATACATTTGTATTATAAGCAGTTTTATTGTGAGCAAACCCCGAGTCATCCCTTCACTAGAAACTCTCACAGACTTTTTAAAGGTTGTAAAAGCCACAAATACCACAGGCTAAACACATCAACGAGGTCTCCCACGTCCCAAAATAGAACTCAATATTCCACTTCCCCTGGTCCCATCTCTTCCCAGCACCCCCCACAATGCAAAAACCCAATAATAAAAGAGGGCACATGGATTAACATGTGCAGGTGCAGATTAGGCCATAGGCTGTTATAGGAAAGGAGGGAGGAAATGAAGGTGTGGAAGGAGGGAGAAAGAAGTAACAGTAGCGGGATGGAAGATTGATGCAAAGAGGTAAAAGAAGAATGGTAAAGTGTGTAATAATTATGAATAATTATTCATATGTTTATGCTACTCTCACCAGGCCTGGGCAGCATTGTCAGTCATGTACATGCTCACACATGTGAATTATTGGAAGTGAAGATTGTGAATGTAGTGTGTGTGTGTGTGTGTGTGTGTGTGTGCATTTGTTATGTCAATGTACAGTATGTGCAGTGTGCCGCTAGTGTGTGCATCTCGACATAGCCTGCAGTCTACAGACTGAAACAGAACATTCTGTTCTCAAAATGTGTGCATCATGGCTGCATGAAACAACAAAGGCTAAGTGGCATAATTTTTCCCATCAGCAAGGGAAAGGTTAAAACTATGTTGACTGAAAGTCTAGTTCTTTATGCAAAAGAAACAGCTACACAAAACACATTCAGTTATTTATATGCAACAAAAATAAGGCAAGCATGACAGTCCAGAAAACTTAATTGATAATACATATTACAAAAATGTTTTAGTGTAGGTGATAACATATAGTGGGAAGAAAAGGAACGTGAAACCTTTGGATGATCTGCATTTATATATAAATTTGTCTCACAATATGGTGAGATCTTCATCTTAGTTACCACTATGAACAATCTATTTTAAGAAGGTTAGGTAACTGAATTGGTTCAACTGCTGCTGTGAACCATGCCTCACATATAAACACATATAAAATACACCTCAAAACACTTGCAATTGAGAATTAATGGTTTGCATACAGCTGGAAAAGGTTACAAGAAAATCTCGAAGAGTTTAGATGTTCTTCAGTCCACAATTTGACAAACTCGAGATGTCACATTTTATGACCCTTAAGCAGAGAGCCAACTTCTTCCAGAGAGTTCAAATACTTTTACTTACGACAAATACTTTACTACAAATGCTAAAAAAGCTCTGCCCTGTCTCCCAATTGTTTAGATAGTAGTCTGTCTCCTACCACCTCTTTGCTAAATGGAACATGTTGTTCCCTCTGCGCCCCACACCCCACCAATTCCACCTCTCAACTCAATAACAGCACACGTTATTTGCACCAACAAGCATAGAAAATGGCAGCTGCATGCACTTCAAGTGAAGATGCAAGATGAACCCTACACAGATAATTTTCATGAAAAAAGGTTCATGAAAAACACAGCTTGGTTAAGATGGCATAAAAAGCCAAAGGTGGTTTCTACAAGTAACAGAGTTGAAAGAGATCTACTCAGAAGTCTTGCAAGAAGGGGCCACAAATGTGTGAAAGTCTGCAGAATGCTGGATCTCTATTTCAATAGGAAATATGGAAAAGTACTTCTTTTCTGCAACATGTCTCATTCACACCTGAATAACAATGTTCTTACCTCTGTTTCT
Source organism: Ctenopoma kingsleyae (assembly GCA_032353495.1). Classification (NCBI taxonomy): domain Eukaryota; kingdom Metazoa; phylum Chordata; class Actinopteri; order Anabantiformes; family Anabantidae; genus Ctenopoma; species Ctenopoma kingsleyae. Next base: position 19,117,587 of record JAUBNQ010000028.1, on the reverse strand, counting down.
GGAATAATAGGTTCAACCTCCTGTACTACAGGAGCTTCACCTATAGAAGGTGCCACTGGCGGCATTTCGACAACTGGCACTTCTTCAGATGCTTGTGCTGAGACTTCAACCTCTACTTCAGCTGGAGTCTGTTCCAACTGCACAGCTTCAGGCTCTGGTACCTCTGGTTCGACTGGGACAGGCTCTGCAATGGGTTCTTTCGCGACTGGTTTTGGTTCTACTTTGGGGATCTCTACGATGGGAGCAGCAATGGGAACAGCCTCTGGGATCTTTGCTGGCGCTGGTGCTTGAGTTTTAGCCACTTTCTTTGGAGTTGCTGCAGGAGGTGTGCTCGCCGCAATCCCAGGGCTTGCTTTGACTGGCGGGCTGGCCGCATGCTGCTCTTCAAGGGCTCTTCTCTGGGCCTGCTGCAAGGGAGAACGATAGAAAAAACATTGGTTAATTATTGTCGCCCGATGATTTAAATGTTGTTTCATTCACTCATTTTGCACCAGAAAGTGGTATTTTATATTCTAATTAGTAAAACTAAATTAGTTTAAGCTAACTTGAGTTGATATTTCGTCTCAAACAACTCAATAGTATGTTAATTCATGTGGCAGCCCAACTCAATCATCCTTGTAAAGTTTGAAAGCTAAAGAAATTTGCATGGTTCCACTTGGGTACGTTCCACAGAATAAATAAACTTACGTGACACTCACTGTAAATTAGAGTGGCTTTAAGAGGGTGTTGAGAAGGTACAGCAAATACTGTATGTAAAGGATGAAGATTAAACACAAAGAAATAGAAGCAAAGGGGAGTTTTACTAATGCAGCCATCATGTTCAGATAGTAATGTTGTTGGTCTGCAGTTCATTCTGTCCCAGTCAGGTCCAACATGTTTTTCAGCTCAGGACAAAAACCCCTTCAGGCTTTAATGGAGATTTGAGGATCGCAGACCACTGGAGGGAGGGGCTGGGCAACTGGGAGTAGGTCCAACAAAGCTAGTTAGATAATGGGCGCTAATTAGTTGAATCAGAGCAGTCCTGACAGGTCTGGTGAAGCGGGAATAGAAACCGTACGAGTCAGCAGCACTGATAGATGCCCCGCAGGCCAGACAGTGGGCCTAATCACATCATAATCAGGTTATAATCAGGTTACAATAACTCCCCCAAAAACGCTTTTGTTAGGCTGACAGCCAGTTAGACATTCACAGTGTTAGACCAATGCTGTAAGCCAACAGAGCATATGTGCGTGAGTGCATACCTCTATGCCTGTCCAGCTAGCCACCATCAAAACAACCCCTCCCTCTTTCTTTGCCCACAGATAACTCACTGTCTAGAAATCAAGGTCTCATTTCCACCGAGTGATATATAAATTTCAATTCATCAAAGGTTTTAATATTTCTCAGGAAGCTGCCATTACAGAAAAACACTTTCTTTTTATCAATGTGAGGTTGCTTACAAGGCATGTGTGGCCAAACTGTAGCACTCAACTTGACATCTTTAAGAGTCCAGTAGCTCCTTCGCTTTCTCTACTCTTATATCTCTGAGGGAATTGGTGATAACACTGAGCTGAAAGTGACTTCAGGAGCCATTTTTATCGGAGTGTCAGACTGGCAGACACTGAGAGAACCAGAGAGATTGTGCAGACTCCTATCTGGCAGAACTAATCCAAAACATTCCTCGAGTCACCACACTACCAAATACAGTTGTGTGATGTTGAGAGTCGCAGACTGACCAGTAAGCTAGAAGCTTAGGGGAGTAGAGCTGAGGAAGAGTGCCAAAAGCTCCATACCAAGAAGTCTCGGTAAAGACTGGGATTTAAGTGTGTCAGTAGTGGTGAAGCAAGTGATCATTTTTTGTTTTGAAATTAAGAGCATTAGTTGAAACAACAATTTATCATGTTTTAAACAGAATGGACAGAGAGCAGTGTTTGGTGATGGAGTACTCTGTGCCCTTTGAAAACCTGGAGCTTCTGTGTTATTTTCTCATTGATTATACAACCCTCCCTTCTCTGCCACACCCACTGCTTCTCTTTGGGCACTGAATGTTTAGAAGTAAAATTTTTCCCAGTACCTAAGAGGAGTGGGAAGGGGCCATGAGTCATATATGTCAATTATCATGTCACTGATCCTGAAATCAGTCATGTAATAATAAGAGCGGATGTAGCTATCAATATAAGTGAAGATAATGGCAACTGTAATTCCAATACAGGCCTATGTTCTGCTTTGCTGGGGAGCAGAAAATATGTTTTATATGCTTTTGAATCTGGCACATTTCGACTAATGACAATAAACCATTAAAATCTTGCACGTGACGCACGGGAGCGTCTCAGGTGTCGTGCAGCAATAAATCTCGCAATTGATTAAATGCTTGTATAATTTCCATACAATCTCTTCGGGTGCGTTTGTGCTACAGCCACTCTTGGCGGGATTTTACGCACAGAGCTTTGGGCGTTCCTCGTACGTCTGTGCGTCTCAAAAAAGCAATAACGAAGCGAGTGTGTAAAGTCAAACAAGTAATGGTTGATAATGGAAATAACACAAATCGATGTGCCATTAAAACACATCTTGTCCATTTGTGTCATATATCTGTATCCTATATATAGGCTATTGCTGTAAAATATGTGTTTTGAACTTTCATCTTAAAAACAGAGAGCGCTGTCTGATTTTTACGCCTCAGTAATTACTATGGATTAAGAAAAAACAATGTTTTCTATGAGGACATGCACTTACAACAACCACCAGCTGTCAACATCAATAAAGAGAATAGGGCTACTGACTTGATGACCAACACACTTTGGCTAAGATCGTGACAATAGGAAAGAAGTGCGCGTCGCACCACTTACCACCCTGCGCATGCGACGCTTGTTCTTCTTCCTCTTGCTGGGCATTTTGGTTTGTACTGATGGAAACAATAAAGACCGAAGAAACAGAGTAAGTGAGCAGAGGCAACGGGAACAAAGTCTATGCTTATAAAGCCCCCAGTCTTTCTGTTACCTTTACATCGAACCTATGAGAGGACTGGGATGAAATTAGGGGGGCGTGGAGAGACAGACAGAGATACACACTCCCCACACATGCAAACTAAGTGAGGTGATTGTGACAGAGTTTGGCTGCCTAGTGACTGGCTGGTGGACTATGTTATGTAACCCCACCACCACCACCACCCATCAAAGAGAGAGAGACAGAGAGATCCGAGTAAAACACCCCCTTGTTTGATCAATTAGGACTTGCCACTGAATGGTTTTCCTCATCTATGCCAGTCTTTCACAGGGCTAACAGACAGAGATGCATCCTTGTGCAATTTACTGTAGACTCACTTGTTAACCTAACTTGCAAGTGTTTGTGAGAAGAAACCCATGCAGGCAGGAGAAGAACATGGAAAATGCACTTCCAAGGGGGCCACAACCTTCTTGCAGCCAGACCACTGGAGACCAATGTTGACCACTGCACTACAACAACCACAACACCACCAAGAGGAAAATACCCACAGACACTTGTGCATACAAAAGACTGTGCCTCTGACATTTTTTTTATTAATTTAAATCTTGATACCAGAGAATAGTCTTCATTGTGTTTGTCTCAGCCGGAGAATGAAAAGAAAGAAATCATGTACGTGTGTCTACGCCCACCATGCCACTGCACTGCACCAGTTGTGAGCACCCATTGTCTCCAGCTCCTTGGGTAGAGCTATACTGCTGCATAATTACAGAAAGTAGAAACATATGCTTTATTCTAACATTTATTGTCCTGATGGTGTAGACAAAGCACCAAATTTCCATAAACATGTTTTTATACTTCATTACGTTCTTTACTTATTTAACGATTTTGAATTAAAATATAGAAGCAGACAACAGGCAGTTATTATTCTAACCTATTCATTCAGTTATGGCAAATGAACTCATTGGCCACAATGAGCCACTGTTCCACTAATGATTCAGAGATGGTTACACGTTCACAATTTCAGCTTGTTAATTACTCTGTTAAGAAGTGAGAAAAGTTACTTCAGTAACTTCACATTTTCAAAATGTTTCATCAAGCTAAAGCTCTAAGAATTTGTCTGAATAATGAAAGAGTTGAAATATTGATGAAAATCCAAAATACTGGTGTTTTCAGTGCTATGTTCAGCTCCAGTGTCACGACTTTGTTTATTTAATCATATCTTTTTTATACTTTGAGCATGCATGTACTTTTGTTCCAGTGCTGAACAGAGTCAGTTAAGGAGGTTTGTCAGGTCTTAAGTTGCCACATCACAATCAACTGTGGCCCTAACATTAAATACAAAATTGTCACTGTAGGACAAAGTGCCACTGAGCTAACTGTGTTTAAATATACTTGTGACAGAGTTAAATACAAGCACCTATCAGATTTTATTTTTGGTATGATGATAGAGACGGCAGTGCAGTGGACGCTGAAATACTTTGACTATCAGCTGGTCAGAGAAGAATCACCATCTTTAAATAGATTCATGATGCCTGCCTGTGCCGAACTCTGCTATCTCTCTGTCTCTCTCTCACACACACACACACACACACATTATTTCAGCACACACTGGGACGTTGTTTGTCAACAAACACCCCTCACAAGGTCAGCTCCATGGTTACAATCCATGTCCCATCAATCACACACATACACTTACACGGTGCACGTAAAAAAAGAACGCCCAATATACTAAATTTAGGTTTGAGGTATGGGGCCAAGAAATCCATTCATCCATTATCCTAACCGCTTGTCCTCTTAAGGAGTGCTGGAGCTTATCCCAGCTGTCATTTGGTGTACACCACAGACAGGTCGCCAGTCTATCACAGGGCTGACACACAGAGACAGACAACCATCCACACCTATAGGGAATTTAGAACCACCTACTAACCTAACTGTACGTTTCTGGATGGTGGGAAGAAGCGAACCCAGAAGTAGAACACGGGCAGGACACACAAACTCCACACAGAAAGGCACCCGGCCTAAATAACAGCAAGTCGGGAAGCAAATTTAATTTATATAGCATTATATTTTTATACTAACTTATAAGTATTCAAAATAGAAAATTAGAAAGAATTTTCAGAAAAAGAAAGAATGTCATTCCTACCATGAGGCATGAACTTGTAGCCAAACTGTTTGATGCAAAAAGGACGTTTTACAAGCTGTTTTGAACAACAACTGGAACAGCATTATACCATCTTATGGTTCAACTCGTCACCTGACTGAACAAATTGAATTTACATCTGTACAGACTAGTCTGCAACCAGCGGCTACCATACAAACCAGTATGTATGATTGTGAATGATTCTTTGTGGCACACATACTCAGCTTTGCCACACTGGGGCAGTGGAGCATATCATCTGCTACTTAAGAGCTCTTCTTCTAAGTATCCGTCGTCAAAACTGTATAGCATTCAAACACACACTTCAGGCATGTGTTTAACTGGTTTCTATTCCTACCCTGCCAGCAGGATTTCTTAATCAGAAGTAAACAGATTTATTGTATTTCAGCGGGCCGACTGACCTCTAATACTGTCCACATGTGGCTTGTAAATACAAAGGCACGTAGAGAGGCTAGCAATAAACTCACAGAGCAAGACGCTTGTCCAGATCACAGATTCTGAGCATAGGAACGAACAACTATTCTCACAGGGAAAAGTGTTAAAATATGACTGGAACATTTTTTTCCAGTTATGCGGTGGTACACGCATGTTTATTTGCATAACTTTGAGTGTCTAACTCGATCAGAATGCATTTAGAGAAGGGTTGGAAGTTTTTATGGAAAACTTTGAGGCTATTTTTGGATTACTAGTTATCATTTTAATAAAATAATGTGATCTGAAAAAAATGTCTCCATTACCAAAGATAACAAAGCAGAAATGAACCAAACCCACAATCAGATCACACTGTTATACCCGTGAATGTAAAATATATGTTGTCTCAAATGTACTATACAGTACACATACATTTAAACAACGTTATATAGTAATTATAGCAGGATTTGTTTATAAGATTTGTTTTTTTTTTATTTGTTGATCTTTTAGCTTTGCACTTTCCAATAGCTACTGAAAAATCTTTTACAACCAATCGTTAAAACATCACGTGGATCACTTAAATCAACTGGGTGTATTCTTACCAAGCTTTAACAAGTTAACTCAAAGTCAGATAAACCAAATGAAACAGACAATTACAGGCAAAGCTTTTACTGCTTTGTGCTGCTGCGGTCTGCAGGGGGTCTTCAGGGGTAAAAAGAGGGGGGGTGATGGATGTATGGTGGAGGGTGAAAAAATAAGAATACGGTTAAGTGTTTATGCAAGTAAATAACGAGAGTTGAACTGAGATGAAATAGCAGACAGAGGGGAAGAAAGAAAAAGTAGCTGGATGTCATGATTTGCAACTCACTTGTTATTGTTTCTCATATATTTCTATTTTAATTCAATATGAAATGTATCAGCGGACCAAAAGATGAAACAGATAGTGAACAATGATGCAATTATACAATCGGATGCCTTGTAAATACTTTATGAATATTTATGTACTGCACAATGGTTTCTAACATCTCGCTTGTTTGCTCCTCTAACGGGTAAAAATGAGTGATCTATAAGAACAAATAACTTGATGATATGATAAGAACAGACATGAATGACTCTGCAAATTTAAAAAAGGGTTTTAGAAGCAGATGAAAGTGAAGCTCATTTTCTGATTCATGGGTACCTTGAGCCTCCTCCAATCAATAAACTTTATATTACTTATTTATACCAGCAACTTTCTGAATCATATTTTCCCACTGATAACCTCTCACACATTTACAAAATCAATGCGTATTTGGTACAGAGTCAAATTTCCATACAAGTTTTGTTGGTTTGGGCACGTGCCAAGCTACTGGAGTCATCATGCTGTTAAATGATTAACAGCAGCAGTAAAATACACACAGCTGGAAGCCACAATGATCCCTGTAGTATAAATTGAATGCGTGTTGGAAATTTTTATTCCTGTTAATACAAATAGCTGTTTAAATAAAAGTGTAGTTTTGAAAAATGTATGTTCTTTCATCTTTCAGATCTCTTTCAAATCAACTTTCCCCTGAGCACCATCTGCAGTGTCACTGTGCAGTGTCAACATGAGGAATAGCAAGAAATACCGTATCTAAAAGTAATACAAACCTTTAGTAAATTTATAAAGACTCACAGTAGCAATGTACCCTCTAAAGATGAGATTATAAAATGTGCATTGGCCATAAATGTTTGTTTCTACACTCACATGGATCATCAGAGTTTAAATTGCACTCTAAAACAATATCCCATATCTATATTCTAGACTGTTCTGGCAGCCTTTCCTCCTCACAAACAAAATCAAGTGAGCTTGTGTGTGAAAAAGAGAAAGAGGTAGGTGGAGAAAAGGAGCCACTACTAACTAAGACAGAGGATAATATGTAGCTGCGAAACACAGCTAGGGTTTTTCCATTTATGGGTTTTCGGTTTCTGTTATGGAAGCTGCCAAGAATCTCACAGTTTCTCATCTAGACTGATGTGTTTGTGTGCGTCATGCTTTTGGTGCAAGAGTGGACTCTGGTGGCCTGAAGAAAAATTATCAATAGAAACAAAGTTAAAAGTGGTTGTCTCACACAACCAAATACAAATTATTAACAGAAAACTAAATCATCATCCACATGTCTCAGGTGATTTCTGACTCACGGAGAACAGAACAAGAAAGTCCAGTCTAAATGTATCACATGATAAAGCCGTGATCAGACATACACATACAAACAGCCCCGTAAGATAATAATTCAACCAGTCAGAAGTCACAACATCACTGTTTGCAAAACAGAACTTTAATTCCACTGTTGTTAAAATAAGACTAAATGCTACTATACAGAACATAAAACTCTATAATATACTCTATATATATATATGACATACACATATCATTATTACGGGGATCTTACATTATGTCTACATGGACATATGGTATAAAATTAAATACATACTGTAGAACAAAGGCAGATTTCTATATTTAGACTATATTTCTAACATTATTGGCATATTGCCTGTAAGAACTCGTGTGATAGTGTATACTGTACATACTGTTGGAGTGACACAAAACTATTTTGTCTTTCTATTTAGAGTCATTTTAGTAGACCAGCTACTATATACAGTATATCATTCACATTTGTCCTGAGCTCTGAATAGTTATTTCATACAATTAGCTTATTTACATGCTTATGCTCATTTACAGTAGAATTAATGTTTAATTATTAACTTAAATGTCAGATAATCCTTAATCACTGACAAGTCTTAGATTAATTCTCCAGAAATCTTTGATCTTTTGGCAGTGGGTAGGTCCAAAGCCATCATAAAGAAAATGAAGACTAATAAGAGGACAACAAAATGCATATTCCAGTTTCAGGAGAGAAAACTTCAGTCTTATTGTTCAGTTTGAATGCAACATTGATATATAATTCAGTCATTCAAAACAACTACCACATGTGAAAACACACACTTTTCACACATGTTTTGTGTCTCAGTCTTTAGCTCAGTGTTGCTTATTTGACAAGTAGCTTCATAATAAACTACAAAACGGTCAGAGAGTACATACCTCCCCAGGTCAGTTCTCCATGAAAGATTAAACATTAAACCAGTGTCAGGATCCTGCTTTACTTTAAAATACAGTGATCAACAATGATGCCAATAGATATGGCTATGACTTTAGGCAACTGTCTATGTCCTGCCTTTAAATATTTCAGTTTTTAACATGGAACAGTTTTACCAAGTATCAAGCGAACCAACCATTTTTTGAATCAACTATTTGGTTGAAATTATACAAATAAACAACAACTACAAAACAATGCTGAGCAGCTATAAGAAAATGGTGCTACATGTGGTCTGTGATAGTCCCATGTAAAGATGGAAATAATCACAAAGTTTAAGGATTTAGAGACATGAATAAAAATGTATCTCTAGGTCAGAAATTAAATTTAAGCAAATGTGTGATATGTTACCTCCTGCAGTGATGTTTATTTATGTTATTACTAAGTAACGTTATAGTGGAAAACAGAACTACAGTAAGTGAAAGTGTCAGAAATCAAAGAATTATTCTGACTTCTTAAATCATAGCTAGACTGAAGGCCTTCTGATTATTTTCAGGTTTACAAAATACTAATGTGGTCTCAGACTTTTGGCCCCAAAGATATAACGCACCTCCCACCAGGACGAGAACATTTTTAAGATTTTCGGCGAATCAAAAACCAGACAAACAGAAAAACAGAACCTCCACGGTGGACGTAACAATACTAATTAGGAGAGTAATGCAGACAGATCCCTTTATAACAATCATCATACGTGTGCATAGCGTAAGTTTGGGGTCATAAGTGGTTCATTGGCTTGGAGAATGTCTTGGAGTTGTAATTTTTTAACTTGGTATGATCCTTGCAGTTTTCATCCTCTCCTCTCATCACATTCATTACCACAATAAAAAAAAACATTCTCACAATAAAAAGAATCCATAAAGCATTATAAAAACTGGTTACCAGTTCACGCTTATCCATGAGGCAGTGCAATAATCAAGTCTGTCCATAACATCAACACAGACGTCTTATGGCTGTGACTGTGTTTGTGATTGTACCACGTCTGTGTGAGGTGGGGGTGCTATTGGATACACAGGAATATTATATTCTGTGTAAGGAGGTGGGAGATCATCAGGTTTACATCCCAGCTGAAATACAGAGAAAGACACAGAAAGCAAAAGTTAAATACCAATCAAAATGTGCCATGATACGATGCATGCTGGTCTAGTTTTTCTTTTGTGT
>JAUBNQ010000028.1:19079143-19090163 GCA_032353495.1 Ctenopoma kingsleyae | reverse complement strand
TTTCAATTAATCCACAAGAGCATAACGCCAAGTAAATGTCTTCTTCTAAACGGACTGTATTGAAGCAAGTTTTTAAAAAAGGGCATTTCAAATTTTGACTTGTCTCCAGCAATACTTCACCAAGCTCAGTGAACGCACCGTTGCTTACATCAATGTGGACATAGCTGTTTTTGGTAAGAGCACCATCATGTAATTCAGTCTTTGGACTCACCTAGAAAGCTGTAACCTTTGTATATGTACAAATTCTCTCAAACTTCCTAAACTACATGACTGGAAAAACATTTGGAAATTGGAAACGGTGCACCTTTGATATTAAGATATTAGTGATGCTCAACATTTGTTCATCCTATATCCCTCAGCCAATGCCACCCTCAGGGCTTCTGGGATGCCATCAGTACAGAACGTCATCTTCACAGCTGCAAAACAGGTGAGCTCATTAAAAAAATGAGGTGTGACCATTCAGGCATTTCACACCAGTATTATAATTTGAACAAAACTACTATGTTATCCACACAAAAACAGGAATCTTTTGCGTGTGATTATTGTTCAGGTCGATGCACCCGGACTGGACTCCACGTCTGTTTATGACAACTGGATACGCTACACCAACAGGACAAGCCCAGCCCATGGAGTCATTCCCAGGTAATGAGCAACAGTTACACCTCTCCAATTCTTCCACATCATCCAACATCATTACAGGACATCCTTGGATTAGACCTGATTAGACATTAGAAACACTATTAGATCCTGGAATGTATGAGACAATCTACACAGGAAAACTGAGAAATGCGAACCCATCCCGACAACTTAAAACTGTTAAAATACTCATCAGCAGAGAGTTTTATCAGTGTGAACAATTCTCCGGATTTTCCAACAAAGAAGTCACAGATGAATCAAATGTCACAAGTGTCAGAGTAAACCATTGAACCAGCCCCTGAAAGTATCTCACGTAAATGGAATACAGTTCATTTGAATGTTCTCAAATACATCTGTGCTTGCCCTGCAATGGCAAATTTCAAAATGACCGCTGTGGAACAGATGTAGTATTACGTCACAGATACTGACATAACACATCAATAAGAACATGCATTAGATGATCTGCACAATTCCTGGCAGTTTTCAGTTACAATATGTGGTCATAATTGTATAAATAATATACAAAATGTCATTTTTAGAGGTTATCCTGTAGCTTGATCATAATAATAATAATAATAACCTCTAAGAATGTCATTTAAAGATCCTGTAGATTGCTTTGAAAATGCAGCTTTGGCAAGCAAACTCTGCCGTACCACTCAATATAATTGTTTATTATCAGTGCTTCATTATAAATTCATATTTTTGTACATATGTGCACACGTATTTGTTTCGCTGGAGAAATTTCAACTTCACCATGGTCTTTATGGATGGTGCTTTATATGTTCCATGTTGTTTGTTTTCCTCTGACAGATTGGGATATCTGACAGGAGCAGGCAGTGATTATGCTGCCTTTGTGCATTACCTGGGTATCACTTCCATGGATATTTCATACACATACGACAGGGTATGAAAGTTCGTCCTCCTAAAAAAGACTTTTTCTTTCAGTACTAAATAAAAGAGCTTTTTCAGTCTAATGTTAGTATATGTGCTGTATATGTAGTGTTTAAATACTGTGTATGGTGAAATATTCTCATGAGAGTAAATATATATAACATCTACTACATGTACTGCATTCTGATTCTTTAACTTAAAGAAGGATTTTAATTTCAGTGTGTGAGGAGACGTCAAAATTGAACAGAACAAATTTTTTCAGTTGTCTAACTCGAATATTTTTCCTCACACAGAGTAAAACAAATGCTCGGATTTACCCTGCGTACCACACAGCATACGACACCTTTGAGTACGCCTCAAAGTTCATTGATCCTGGTGAGCAATGCTGTCTCTCTTAATATCACTTTCCAGATCTGTTGTCAAATTCGACAGCTGAAAAACAGCAAAACATTTTCCCAACATTTGTCTAGAACATCTCGTTCTACTCCCTTTCCTTCTCAGGTTTCTTTAGTCACCAAGCCATTGCAAGGACAGCAGGAAACATCCTAATTCGATTGGCTGACAGCCTGGTGTTGCCATTAAACTGCAGTGACTATGCTGAGATTCTGGAGGACTATCTCAAAACAGCAGTATCTCTGTATGAAGAGCAACTGAAATTTAGGAATATATCCATGGGTAAGAACAGGAGATTTAGAGACTAGGAGATGCAGGGGAGTATATTAGTATACAATACATATTGATAGAAATATTGGGTTTAATGTTTTGTTATTACAGAGTTTAATGTGTCAGTTAGGGCAGTGCTGTGTTTCAACAATATCTAAATAGTACTTGTGTATTAAACAAAATGCTCTTTGTACCAGGGAAAACAGTTTAATTTAACACAGGTGGTTAGAGAGGGTGAAATCTTTGCGGAGAGACTGCAGTGATCTGTCTTGTTTTAGAACCCCTGAAACATGCAGTGGCCAACTTTCGCAGCGCAGCTTCTCGTTTGGACAATGTCATACGCACTTCAGACCTGGCAAATGAAACGTAAGTGCGCAGATGAATGACTGATATGGAGCAGTATATACAGTGCAAATTCATTTGAGCCACCCTCCTCTCTCTCTCTCTGTGTACGCCTTCTCTTAGACCACTGAAGGTCAGAAGGATCAATGACCAGCTCATGCTACTTGACCGAGCTTTCTTGGACCCTCTGGCCTTCCCAGATAAATATGCATACAGGTAAGAAGTGATCTTTTTTTTCTTTTTGTCTGATGTCTCACAAAGAGTAGGAGGGATTTTTAGCATGTTAACATGTTGATGTTATCATCCAGCTCAAACTGTTGTGCCTATATACAGCTTTTATAAGGACACATGTAAAGCTTTCATTCTTTATAATAAACTTTGTCTTATTTCTCACACATGCTGCATTATCGGGAGTCTATTTTACACTGATCTTCTCATCACATGTTAGGGTTAATAACAGTGACTGCAGTGACTCATTAATGCATCACATTGTGTCAAGGTGTATCTTTGTTAATTGCTCAGCTGCCTGTCATTGTTATATTGCTCTGTATTTCTCTGTAGGCATGTTATCTGGGCCTCAAGTAGCGCCGGCCAGCCAACTTTCCCAGGTCTGGCTGATGCCTATGCCAAGGCTGAGTCATCGGATCAGTCCAGCGACTGGGCTAAAGTCCATTATCACCTGTCAGTCGTGAGCCAGGCCATCGAGGGCGCCGCTCAGACCCTGGTTGATGTCATATAGATGAAGAGGAGGAAGGAGTGAGGACCCACACACTTAGAGATTTTTTTTAAAGGACAGTAACTTTCAGTCATGGTGCAGCTATTTCTGGGTAAATTCAGCGCGGGCTCACCAAAGCTCAGCAACTACAGTCACATGAATTATATCTTTTTTTCTTAAAGCACCTCATTAAAGATGAACCACAATACTATCTGTTCAGTTATTTTTTTAACATTTTTTCTATGAACAACAAAACAACCATGAGAGCAATGATGAAAAATCCACAGACAAATGCTCTGGCAGTGCTGATGAGCTAGAAAGAAATATCCACCTCAGTAAAACATACACAAAACTTTATCTTATCTTGTCACGTCCATCACTATGTTTTCTTCAGATAATCAGTGACCAGCTCTTGGATTGTGTTTATGTTAAACTTAAATACATTTCTATCTCCTGAGTGGGATTGACCTCCTCACTAAAACAGAGTGACTGAATATCTCCACATGAATTCACAAATCTCATTTGATCTCATCAACATTTTTAGAGTTTTTAATATTCTTAAACACTGAACATTTTCACTTGAGCAATCCATGAGAGAGGATGACGTGCGGGTTTTAAGACAAACATAGTAGGTGTATCCCGACTAAAAGGAGCCAGAGGAATCTCTGCAGACAGTCACTGCAGAGATTTCATAGCAGAATGCTGCAGTGTAAATTAACTGGGTTTATGATCCAGAAGTTAATGGATGAAGACAACTACGTACTGGGTGATGTAATGACACAGAGGGGAAAAGCTTAGGTTAAGTCATTCACAGTATCACACACACTAGGCCTGTTATCAGTATTCGTCATCTGTTAAGGATCCAAAAAATGTAATATACCACTGTCTTCAGCTGAAAGCATTTGTTAAACACTAAGTCTGCAACAAAGACCTGTTTCGGCCTGATTTCCATGACTGATGCAAGAGAAAAGAGATGCCTTATTGCCAACTTGGATGTAAAGCTGCAACACCAAAACTTGTCACCAGGGGTCAGAAAATGTTTTGAGACAGTCCCATGAAGTCCGCATGTGGGATTGTCTCATAGGCTGAGAGCCAATCAAAACAGCCATCTGGAAAGGTAAATTCACGAATCCACTTTAAGATAATTCTGCCAGTAATGCTGTTAAGCCTCAATAAGAGTTATGTATAATGACTTTAAAAAGCTACGGAGAGAGATGAGTAAGAAGAAGCACGAAAACCTTTCCTTTCTGTATAAAGGGGTTCCCATAACTTTATTCCTTTTCAGGTTCTCCCATAAACACAGCTCTCTCAGGGACTACTGGTTTTTATCTAGCCCCCTCCCCTCTGGTAAGTTTACAGCATTAAGTCCCATCCATCTGAGCCCTTGGAGCCACTGTAGAAACACAACTTTGGAGCAGTACTGGTGTGTAAATGAATAACTTTGTTTGTGTGGGCTGGTGGATGGGAGGGGTGAGTAGGTTCATTTATTTTTAACGAGAAACAGAACAGGGATCCTCTGGACCTTACAAATGCTGCTACAGTGTGGGTCATATAGAGTTAATAACGTTTAGCAGCATTTGTTGAGTTTGCAGTATATGGTGGTATGAGGCACCTAACAGCCATCTAAAAACTCAGACTGCAGGTGTACAAGTCACAAAAACACCAAGATTTATATTTGTAATATCAATCATTACCACTTACAGAATGTATTAAAAGTAACTGGCAATGAACACCCACGAATGTAACAGAAATCATATTCATGGCATGTCTGCTCATTAATGTTATAAAAGCTACACAATGTCATAATCAGGGGAAGACACCAAGTCTTTTAGCAAATTCAGAATCACGTCATAATTCATAGTTTTAAGCCATTTTTTTTTTAATTATGACAAATGTATTGCAGTAATTCCTGCATAAGACAGTTCTTGATGGCTGTTGTGTTGGCGAGATATGTGGTATATAACTACTGCAATGTTCCTCAGTATTTTTAGCTAGACGATATTTACAGAGCATGCATTCCCCTTTCAGCAACATACTTGATAATCACAATGTTTAACACTAGTATTTCCATAACTGCCTGTGAAGATTCTTAGTCATCCAGGTGAAGTTGTCTAAAAGTTGAGTCATGGCAACTGGACTTCCTTTTTTTTTTTTTTTTAACAAGCAAGAAGTCCAGTTGCCATGACTCAACTTTCAGACATATTTTCATAACTGGCTGTCTGAGCAGTTTCAGTGCAGAAGAGGAAGCACTTTACAGTGCATTGTGTAAAATGTTGTTTTGTAAAACAGATTTGAGCATCTTTACTCTAAATATGATCATTTTAACACATTTATTTTTTATAATAAGATACCGTTTTTGAAGAAAACTCCATCTCAGTAAACTTCCCAGACTGCCTTGCAAATTATAGGTGATTAAAAGCATACTTAATGGACTTTACTCCTGACTGTAACATGAATCTCAAATGGTGAATGCTGTAATCTAATGATAGCTTTTGTATAAGTAGCTACGTAACACACTTTATCGAGGATTAAATCAAATGTGGGATTTATATACTGCCTTTCAGTCAGAAACAACAAACACAGAGGCTTCTTGCCAGTCGCAGTTTATTCTTTTAAATATACATATACTTTATTCCCATATTAAATACCCCACCACCCCTCCCGCCCTCCCTCCTTCCTCCCATTTCCCCTCACTCTCAGTTCTCTGCTTTCACTATACCCCCCTCCAGAGAGAAAGCTCGTCCGGCTGAAAAACACACTCTACTTTGTGCAGCATATTGCTTATTAAGACATTTGCGAAAACATAAATTAAAAATACTACAGCTTGTCTGACAACTGTCTTTTTTTTCCATTTTCTGCCCCAACATCACACTGTTCTGAACAGAATCTAAAAAAAAATAAATTTTTAAAAAACAAAAACACCACAGTGTCCCTCAGTCTGGCTACATATAATGAATTGGATTCCTGTTTTTCATGCCATGGTATTACTACACAGTGATCTGTACCACATTAGGTAAAAGGGTAAGAAGACAAATGCATTCTTCAACAGATGTCCTGAGTTTGGTCAAATCATGTTGGTGTGTTTTTCACTAGTATTTGCACCTCTGCTCATCTCCTCCTCCGCACATCAGAAGGTGTGTGAGTGCATTTGTTGAGTTTGCAGTATATGGTGGTATGAGGCACCTAACAGCCATCTAAAAACTCAGACTGCAGGTGTACAAGTCACAAAAACACCAAGATTTATATTTGTAATATCAATCATTACCACTTACAGAATGTATTAAAAGTAACTGGCAATGAACACCCACGAATGTAACAGAAATCATATTCATGGCATGTCTGCTCATTAATGTTATAAAAGCTACACAATGTCATAATCAGGGGAAGACACCAAGTCTTTTAGCAAATTCAGAATCACGTCATAATTCATAGTTTTAAGCCATTTTTTTTTTAATTATGACAAATGTATTGCAGTAATTCCTGCATAAGACAGTTCTTGATGGCTGTTGTGTTGGCGAGATATGTGGTATATAACTACTGCAATGTTCCTCAGTATTTTTAGCTAGACGATATTTACAGAGCATGCATTCCCCTTTCAGCAACATACTTGATAATCACAATGTTTAACACTAGTATTTCCATAACTGCCTGTGAAGATTCTTAGTCATCCAGGTGAAGTTGTCTAAAAGTTGAGTCATGGCAACTGGACTTCCTTTTTTTTTTTTTTTTAACAAGCAAGAAGTCCAGTTGCCATGACTCAACTTTCAGACATATTTTCATAACTGGCTGTCTGAGCAGTTTCAGTGCAGAAGAGGAAGCACTTTACAGTGCATTGTGTAAAATGTTGTTTTGTAAAACAGATTTGAGCATCTTTACTCTAAATATGATCATTTTAACACATTTATTTTTTATAATAAGATACCGTTTTTGAAGAAAACTCCATCTCAGTAAACTTCCCAGACTGCCTTGCAAATTATAGGTGATTAAAAGCATACTTAATGGACTTTACTCCTGACTGTAACATGAATCTCAAATGGTGAATGCTGTAATCTAATGATAGCTTTTGTATAAGTAGCTACGTAACACACTTTATCGAGGATTAAATCAAATGTGGGATTTATATACTGCCTTTCAGTCAGAAACAACAAACACAGAGGCTTCTTGCCAGTCGCAGTTTATTCTTTTAAATATACATATACTTTATTCCCATATTAAATACCCCACCACCCCTCCCGCCCTCCCTCCTTCCTCCCATTTCCCCTCACTCTCAGTTCTCTGCTTTCACTATACCCCCCTCCAGAGAGAAAGCTCGTCCGGCTGAAAAACACACTCTACTTTGTGCAGCATATTGCTTATTAAGACATTTGCGAAAACATAAATTAAAAATACTACAGCTTGTCTGACAACTGTCTTTTTTTTCCATTTTCTGCCCCAACATCACACTGTTCTGAACAGAATCTAAAAAAAAATAAATTTTTAAAAAACAAAAACACCACAGTGTCCCTCAGTCTGGCTACATATAATGAATTGGATTCCTGTTTTTCATGCCATGGTATTACTACACAGTGATCTGTACCACATTAGGTAAAAGGGTAAGAAGACAAATGCATTCTTCAACAGATGTCCTGAGTTTGGTCAAATCATGTTGGTGTGTTTTTCACTAGTATTTGCACCTCTGCTCATCTCCTCCTCCGCACATCAGAAGGTGTGTGAGTGTGTGAAGAGTTGGGGGGGGGCATCACAATCAGGGATGTGCTTACTGTTTGTGGCTTTTTGTCAAATCCAAAGTTGTGGACATGATTGGTCCAATGAGGCGGCTGGAGCTGCAGGCAGAGTGAAGGACAGTGTGATACGGCACTAGAGGAAAATTCAGGTGTTTAAGTCACAAGGCATGCATGTTAACACTGAACTCAGAGAGTCGCCACCAGGAGTGTTTGAGCTGTGATGTGTGTAGTATGTGCTGCGTGTGCCTTTGTCCATCTGTTTTGGTGTATATCAGCGTTTGTGCATCTCTTTCTTCCTACAGATGAAGGTGCTGGAGAAAGTCCTGCTTTTAATTGCATGCATGCTAGACTGCTACCACAGAAATATTGTTTTCATTTTTAATATCTTCAGTGAATGGAAGATACAAGGATTGCCGTGTTTGGTTGAGTGACATATTTCTGTCTCACCAGTGTTCATCTTTAATGGAGAATTAATGCTAAAAAAAGAGGGACTTTTCCAGTGACCACCACTGTATGATATGTGCATGTGAGTCTTGTGTGCATGTGGCATGTCTCATCAAGTCTTATCAAGTTTTGTGTCCATCATTCTAGCAGTCTGTTTGCTTCCCTCCCTCCTCTTTAGGAAGCACAGGAGGGGCTGCATTGGGAAGGGTCAAAGGGTCAAGCTGGGCTCACACCCGGGGGGAGTATTTAGGGTTTCTTGGCACCTCGGTGAAAGATTTCAGCTCATAAGGGATCCCTGTGTCCACTTCGATGGATTTGCGGGAGAATAGCAGCCGGATATCGTTGTGCAAGTAGATCTTTCCAGATTTGGAGCTCTGGAATCTGAGAATGCCACAAGCAAAAGCAGGGATGTCAAAATATTTGAAGATTTTTAACAACAAAATGTGTTGAAACAAAGCTTTAAATGAATAGTTTGTCCTCTCTCTCCTTTTCCTGTTTGTTCTGGAGTCTGCATGATCTTTATATGTATTTAAATATAAATATGTGTGTTATAACATACCACAAATAAGAATATATCTTTTATATAGACATGTACTTCTGTTTTTGTTTCCATAGCTTACTTGCTAAGTTAAATGTCACTAAAATATTTGGTGTAAAAATCTGTGCAAACAGCTGAAACCTCAGCCATACCTGAGATGTATCAGGTAGCAGAGAATCTTCTTCCTGTCTAGCACTCCGCTCCCCAGAGACACCTCGCCTTTCCCCTCAACCCCCTCCTCCACAGGCACCAGGAAGATACGGTGGCGCAGGAAGGTCATGTGATTGACGGGCATGTCCCCAAAGTTGTAGGTCACCAGGAACATCTTCACCACAGTTTTGTTGGGATTAAATAAGGTCTGAGGAGATAGATCACGCCAATGTCAGCACTTCTAATGGCAAATATACAGTAGTGCAGAGACGAGTGTAAGAATGTTATCATCAACGTGTTGTACATCATCATTATTTAAACATTGTGGGAGCACAGATGAAATATACTGTTGAAAGTATTCAAACATTTTTACAGGCAGCCAGCCCTTTCCTGTGGCGTAAAAGACAAACTTACCACTTGAATGGTCCCTGCTTTGGGTATGCTGTATCCTTTCTTTCCAAGAGGCTCGAGGGATATCACCCCCTGTGAGGGACAGACACACAGACATGGCACTGAACAAACATCCTCTATCATTTTTATGATTAAATAACTCTTATTCTTTCGTACATTTTAAAACCTCTTCAGCACAAGAGGACCCTACATAGGGTCCTGAGTCCATTGCAGACAGAGGGAGACAAAACAGGCCTTGTGAGGAAGAGGTAATTGTACACTTAGAATCTCAGGATGTGGATTAAATGTACTGAAATTAAACATTTAGGGAGCAGCAGAATCACAGCAGTATAACAGTAATTTTCTTAACTGGTTTGATCCACTGCTGAGATACATCATGCAGCATGGAGTTATGCTAAATGTAAGAAACAGTTCAAAGAGCTGAATCAAAAGAGCTCTGACATTCACCACCTTTATACACAACAATTCAAAGTCAGCACGAGGCGTGAAGCGAAGAAAGTGAAAACAGCTGGTTTCCAAATGCTCCAATCTAACAGCACAGACACATTTTAGGACTTCTTCTAAGCAGTACGAAAGCTGTTCACGTATTAGTGCTGGATGCTAAGTCCTTAGTGGTCTTATGTTATATGGTTTTGTGCATGATAAATTAGTATTTGGTGCAGATGTGAAAAGGCTTCACAATTTATAGTATGCGTGAGATAAACCACATATGTATGCAGAGATTCTCAGTCTCTGGAAACACGCCTCATGTTTTTTTAAAATCTGGCTCTGAAGAAGTGAGCTACATCAATCTTGTTGTAGCCAGTTCTATGTATATTTGTTATTGTTTTGGGTACATTTGCTGATCTGTAGTTATGCTTTGTTTTTCTTTCAGTGAGTGTATTACTTTCATACTAGCAAACAAACTACATGCCATGTGGAATAAACAGTCTTGGTTTTCTGTTTGGAGTATTGTTTGTGCTTGACTAAGCATTCACAAGCATACACAACCACAGACAAACACACACACACACACACACACACAGACTGACCAGAAAGGGTGAGGGTGCACTGTGCTCTGAGATGTCGTAATATGTAACCTGCACAGGCAGGGTGACATGCTGTGGGCAGTAGGAGCCGCTGGCACCAATCTCTGCTGTGAAGCCTTCGATCTGACCAGACGGGGAGAATCGTCCTTTCAGTATGGATTCCTGCAATACACAGGAAAAAGAGAAGAGCGTGTACAGTCGTGAAGAGGAAGCTTTTAAAACTCTTCATACTGCAAAACATGGGGTTCATTAGCAACAGGGTTTATTGTTACACTGTGGAGTCAGATTTGGCCATAGAATCAGAGAAACACCCTACTTTGTGAAATCCATAAAAATCCATATTTTTGTATTTATTTTAATTAAGACCAAAGCAGTGTTGAATAGAGTGATAAAATATGCATCAGCCAGACAGACAGAAGAAACCCTAGAATCGAACACTAAATGTATTATTTCACTAATAGACAGATGGGGCACAGAT
>JAUBNQ010000028.1:19063027-19079043 GCA_032353495.1 Ctenopoma kingsleyae | reverse complement strand
GTTACTCGTCTCCCAAAGTTACTAAAATAATATTTAAAATTTGTACCTCAAAGTTGCCGAGGAGTGATCTGCTGATGGAAGATGAGGGCCAGCTGGAAAGTGTGGAGCGGCCGGAGTCTGTGTGTCTGCCGCTGCGCAACTGCCGACTGAATATGGCCACAAACACAGAGAAAACAGACCAGTGGTTAGTGGTTTAGATTACACTAATTTTGTCTGACCCAAAATGTCACATGTTTCTGAATGTGTCTGAGTATTTAAGTCCACACACACAAAACCCTTTAATTTAGAATAACAGACAACCTGCCCTAACTTCCCATCTCCTTTCCCTGCGTTTACTTTGCTGCAGTAAATCTGACCGACATTAAAATGATAAATTGTGCTTCGACTTAAAAATACAAGTTCTTCTTTTATTTTCTTTGAGAAGTTCTTTATATTGATATTTCTAAATATATCACAGAACTGTCAAAAACTTGACTCACCTTTTCAACCGCAGCCCACTTTTTAGTCGCCTCGATGATCTTGTGCATTCAGTGGAAGTCTGAGCAAAGAGCAGATAAAAATGGAAATTCTGAAACTTCAAATCGCTTGAAATATTAAAAAATAAAATTCCCATGACACATTCAGAAAATGAAGATTTTCATTTAAAGATTAAGTGTTTCTGTGTTGCCTTGAGAGAAATGTGGATGTGTCATTGTGTATTTCAGGTGTCATTTTACTTACTGAGCATGCATAAACAATCCCCATTTCCAGGCTGCCATTCATCATAAAGGCCAACCAACTGTCAGATGATTCGTAACTAGCCGGACCTGCGCTACCTGGTAGCCATTTGCTCACAGCGGACCTTTCACACATAGTTACCTTATTGGTTTTAACATTAACAGAGTTTGGAGTTCTTTGTCAGCTGGTCGCCTCATCATCACACTTGATCAAAACCACATGTGACATCTTAGAATATTATTCTGTCTCTTTAATATGCGTCTCTAACCTTTATATACTAAAAAAAAAAATCTGTTCTTTCCTTTACTGTCCTCTTCATCTCTCATTTGTGTCCTTGACTTATTCTTACATCTGTCTGTTTCTCCCTGTGCTCCTCTGACACATTCACTAAACACCTCTAGTAACATTGACCCCTGGCACTGTATGAAACCCAGATAGTGTCCCCTATTGTCTCCATTAGCACAGTCCCTGCACGTGTATGAGAGACACAGCACACTCATGTGTGGAACAATGGACACTCCCTCAATGGGCTTTATTCTGGAGCTACTCAGCCTGTTCCAGTGTGCTGCCATAATGAGGTGACCGTCACTTCATTCTGTTACTTTTACTCATTCTCTTTATTTACGCCTCAGTCACACTTTCTCTCAGTTTCCAGGACTGCTAAGGCCCACACATATCGTACCATCAAGCATTCACTTTCAACAGCTACTTCTTATTATGTCCAAGGTTTTACATGCCTCCACATGTGGTTATTTTTTTTTACATCTGTAAACTATTGCAATTAAATTGCAGGTTTTTCACTACTGCTCTGATGAGTCATTTTGTAGATTGGCTTACTCAAAGCAAATTTCTAAAAGAGATGTATGATGTGTGTTTGTGTATGTATGTATGTGACTGTGCTGACCTTAGGCTGATCCCACGCAGACGGCAGCAGGTGGTTCCAGTAAGGGGCAGCTTTAGCATCAGTGCTGCGACACGAGGCTGGACCAAGTCCTGAAGCCAGCAATGAAAGCCTGCTTCTCTTGGATGTGGAGGGTCCTTCATCTTCTGAGCATGAGTCCCCTGTGTCGCTTGGGGACAGAAGCCTCTTTTTTGCCGGCCAGTGGCCTCCAGAGGATAGACGGTGGCCATTAGTGCTGGGAGTTTTCTCCCAAGAAGCCAGACCGTTAGAGGAGGAGGAGGAGGCTGCCTGGGTGGCACTCCGCTCAGGTGGAGAGGATTCAAGTCCAACTTCCCACTCTGTGGCCTCCCCTGGTTCTTGAAGCTCTGTGTGGTGTGGGGGTGAGAAAGGACCAGGAGGGCTGGTGGGGCTGGTAGGGTTTGGAGTCTCATACATGGGCATTTCATATAACTGGGGACTGGGTTGTCCTCCAGATGACCCATTACTACAGTTTTCATTTCCAGGGCTACCTAATGAGTAAGTAGGTGTACGGCTCCCGTTAGATGGCTCAGTTTTGACTGAGCTTCCAAGGGAATGGCCCTGGTCACAGAGATGTCCATGTGGGTCACACATTTGGGGTGATTTAACTGAGAGTGGAGCAAACACATCAGGAATAGGCCTATCATGATTGTGCTGACTTGGGCGTCGAGAGGGGTTGTGAGTTGGGGAGATGGGTGGAGACCTAGGTGACAGTCCTCCCTCAGAGTCTCTGTGCTCCATCTGTGTGCAAGAGTATACAGAACCAGACCCACCAGGGCCCATCACTAACCCCATCCCAACACCTTGAGCTAGGGCTGGCCCGCAGAGCACTCCTCCCTCCAATGCCTCCCTGTTTGAGCAGTCTCCCAGGTGGGGGCGCTTATGAGTCAACTGGGGCTCCTCTAGCCCCCTTTTCACGCCGAACCGCCCCGGCCTCTGTTGAGCATCAGTTTGGGATTCTGTGGAGGTAGAATATTCCCCCAACTGGGAGAAAATGGAGAGTTGATAGACCTTTTGAAGCCGCAACTCTTCCTGGCCAAAGTGTTTAGGCGCTCCTGGTCTCACCCCAGGGTCTAGGTCCTGTGTTGTAGATGGAGGCAGGTCCCCTTCCTGGGCTGGAAGCTCTAATGGGGTTTTTTTGTGGGCTAACTCCACGTGAATATGCCGCATGGTTTCTATGTTGGAGGATAAAAGTCTTGACTAACTTTCATGCAACAGGGTCAAGTGGGTCGTCACAGGAGCCAGGAGGCAGAGCAAGATCTTCCAGTGGAATAGGAAGTCCTATAGTTCCTGTTGTAATGTCAAACAGCGTAAAACAGGAAGTTGAGCCGCACAGCACCTGTGAGGAACAAAATACAGCATAACTTTTGTAATAAAGCAATAATGATAACAAAATGAGTGATGGAAAACACAAAATAGCTTAAAAATGTCAAAGGATAAGATAAGATATTGAGCCTTTCTAGGACGTCAACAATGTGAAAATATGGACTGGTATCTGTGATTTTATGGTCTTCGATTTGAACCAGTGTTTTTGTTGCATTACACGTTTTGCTACATACTGTATCTGAATACAGTTAACACGTCAGCTCAAAGGGTATGCAGGGTTTCCTGTCTTGTACTGTTTTCCACTTAGCAGAGTACTGATTGGCTGCCATAGATAAACAGCATGAATCATACCACGCAGTAATTCGTATCTTTAATAATCAGTGCGTCAATTCACACCACTGCTTGGTGACGACTCTCACATATGTCCGGTGTTGACAAATGCGTGAATATGTAAAAAGAGAAACCAAGAGGTAAAATTGAATTATTAAAGCCGTTTATTATGACAGCAGAGGAATGGTATGCCTACTCTTTGACACACTGACTCACTGCCTTGACACTTAAAATTAAGTGACTATGATATCATGGCTTCACTAGATTGTGGTGCTGTCTGAACAAGGTGTAGGTAGGAAATCGTTTCTGCCATGAGAATAGTTTTTTGCCGCAAAGGGCAAATACATAAAGTATATAAAGTGCATAAAATTTGATGGAACTTCATTATGTAAATAACAGCTCTTTAACTGCATTAATGGGACACTATACATCATGAAATTATGTACTACATTAGCATATTTGTTTCTTGTCTAACTGAAGAACACATTGATGGAAATCTGCAAGACAAGGATCTCACCTCTGTGCCCGTCCTTGTCTAAATCTTAGCGTGTGGACAAGCTGCATCTGGCACAACATCTGGAAGTTGTGTGTAAAATGGTCTACTAAAGGAACCTGTCTATCTCCATGGCAGCTGCCACAAAACAATGCCAACATCCCAACACAGGTAATCAGGAAACAGTAAGGACTCCAGAGGAAGCCGGGGCTATGACCTGTAGAGAAATAAAAAGATTGGTGGTTTGATAAGGACGAGAGAACAACCCGTTTATTATTCAAAGTTACTACACTGCGCTTTGACAGCATGCTTGTTGAACATCTGGGATATATTTTAAAGAATAAAATGTGTTTATTTATTTTAATAATAGCAAGCTATAAGCAACTTGGTCAGGCAACACATTTGTCAATACACATTAAGTGTATTATGGTTATTAGGAAACGCATTCAGTATATAATGGTCTGTAATAAATCATTATCCTCGAGGCTGAAAAACTTACGGAGAAAGACAGAGTGTCAGTAATGCAGGAGGCTCATAACATGAAATGTCTTTGAACTGCAATGGGAATTAACTCTATTGGGGCTCTCTCTGTGATTGGCTGATAGCCAGATCTGTCCTCTTTGGTTTCCTAGGTGTAGTTTCTGGCACAGTTGTGGCATCATGACAGGATCATTCCTCCCAGAACCCCTGAAGAGACAGAAACACACAGAAACATATCAAATCAGTGGTCAGTCAGTTTGTTTTACTGTACCACTGATGGTCATTAAAGTAGGACTATTTCCCCTGAAAACACACATACATACACAGTGTGACAGAATGTACACCAGTAGAAATGACCCTAACCAAAGAACATCACAGAAATGTGCATACACCCTCATACCTGTCAATATTTGGACAGACACACACTGCAGACAAAGACACACAGGTTGTGCAAACATGACGAGTCAGGAAGTCAATATTTAAGTCCATAATTGAACTTGAGAAGAACACCACAAAAAACAAATCAATAAAATCTTCAAACCTCTTATCATTTAAACACTCAACAAGCCAACAGAGGGAGAAATATTATTACTGTTCTTCCCTTTTATTTTCTATAGCGTTGAACCAAATGTCCGTGGAGCCATCATGGAGCTAACGCGGCACTAGATGGTGCTAGGCCAAGAGAACCGGGCCATTTCCTGACCCACTTGGACCAGAACTTGGCAATGTGGGGTAGCGGGTTGTGGGGGCTGGATTCACAGTGAGCTGTCACCATGGCAACCAGCAGCCCAAGCATAACGGCTCCTTTGTGCTTGGCCACAAAGAGAGTGGGGAGCGGGGTGGGGGGTTGGACAGTGCTGGAGGGGCAGGGGGAGACTGGCAGAGATGCTTCTCCAAGAAAATAACTAGAAAAGCAACAAAATGGTTGTCCTTCCTAAGGCGTGTACAGACAGCCAAATATTTCACCACACTGTGCTAAAGGCCCGTGCTCTGTCAACCTAAGGTGGGAAAAATAAACTGACCCAAGTGTTGTCACATAGTGTCGTCACACACATTTGATCCAAAGAGTATTGAAAATAAGTGAATCTATATTCGGTTCCCATTTAGATCTGCATCATAGCAACCGGTTACTTCACTTTTCTGCATTTCCTCTTGAATCATCATGTTGAAAGACTGATGACGCATGAAGAGCTTCATTATCCACAAAAAAATGACGACACAGTCCTGAAGGTCAAGCAAGAGTTAAGAAAAGAACTGAGGTGAGAAAAAAAAAAAAAAACACATAACAAGAACACGCCTGAAACGTATTCACTGATGGAACTGTAAGGACACAAATACAGCATGTAGTGATCAAACATGCTGCACTCTAGGTGACCTGCGGCAGGTGAAATCACTTGAGAAACCGAGTTTACATGACCATGTATTGCGTTTCAGGTCTTTTCGCTCTCCATTCATTCCACACAATACAGACTTCAGCTGCAAGAATAAAGGAGGGATCATCTGTCAAAGATGACACATAAATAACAGTGGCCCAGACACTCGTTATTTATGTGTGATCTCTGACAGATAAATAACAGTGGCCCAGACAAAGGCACATTAAAGGAGAAATGAATACGAAATGACCCCATACTTCCTCAATATACATTATAACACTGCAGTATAATGGTACCATCAGGTAATCACGCTTTCCTATCACTGTACACAAAGAATCTCACTTTGATGATGTCAGGAGTAAAACCTTTGTCACCTTTAATTATTTACGTTACCTGGTCCCTATACAGTCACAAAACTTTACTTTTGGGGAAATCCAGGTTCCACAGATGTAGGTCTACATACAAACATCACCCATAACCCAAAATGTGAAACGTTTGAGATTTTCTTAACGTTACACAGAATAATACACAAACTTTAATAAAATACATACTACTTCCCTAACAACTGCAGCCATGAAATAACTATTCAGGTTACTGTGATTTGTTTTCTTAAGTATTACGTTAAAAAAGAACAAGTGGAAACATGTTGATATCGTCTAACAAAAAAAAATTTAAAGTCACATATTAACTGCTGCAACTGAGCTAGAACAACAAGACAAATGCCGTAAACTAGGGCATGAGATTAATTTACCACCAATTCTTAGGGTGGTGAACATTTTAGAGCCAAACCAGAACTCTCCCAGACAAACAGGGATATCTGGTTAATTTCCCAATTCATTTGACAAAAGATAGGCAGCGTGACTTACATACTGTATGTGAGTTAAATCAACACAACACAAGGAATCATCTCTTGTTTTGTCCCCCCAGAGGACAGGTGGGATCTCAAGAGCAAGTACTCATGGGGACACAGGGAGTGGGGGATGGGGAAGAATGGTTAGAGGAGTCAGCAATGTTTATTTATAGTCTTTGCCTGTGTCAGGTCTCACTGAGAGCACCTAAAGGCTCTGTGCTAGTTCCCACTTGATTTCTGACCTTATTTCGCACCGAGCAGGAGGCTGGCACACGGTGCCCAACCCTTTTCAGGCTTGTTCCAGAGCATGAGCCAGCAGATGAAGGGAATCACTCTGGCTTCAGGTTGCTGGATGTGTATGTCACTTTGAGAACTTAAGAACTCCATTAATGCAGTGACGAACACTGAAGTGGTTTTAATACATTCAGCTACACTCGCACATGCCCCATAGACAATTGTCTCATGTTGATATCTAATCTACTTGCACAATCTGATCTGTGTAAAATGTGCATGGCCCGTGCACACTGACTGCCTATCACGCACACAGTCAAGGACATGAAAACACACATGTATGTATAGTAATAGTAATAATCTAATTTCAGTTTGTATAATCTGACAGATTTCTTTGCTGGACTGGAAATTTGCCAAAGCAAACAAAACTATTAGAACAGCAATAATTCTTCACAAGTATTCAGTTTTTGTAAACCTACTTTTTGATGCTTCCCTAATATGGGTAAATAAAACATTTGTTTTCTTATCTACATATAATCACTACATTTCCCCTTCATTAATTAATTCATTTCATTAATTAAGGGAAAAAGTAATAATCAGTGAATTCCATTAATTAATACCTCTGACTATTTTCATATTTCCATGACTGAATGCTGCTGACATGAAGCATGAAGACGTTACACATCATTGGCAGGCCAGGTGCAAGCTCAATGTAACATCTGCAGCGTCTCTGAAAGTGAACCAGCAAGCAGTGATTCAGAAAGAGACAGAACGAGAGTAGAAATGGTGAGATGAAACAGGCAGACGGAGACAGAGCGAGAAAGAGGAGGGAGAGGATGGGGGGGGGAGCAGAGAGAGAATACAGCGCAGCCAAAGACATTGAGGAAAGTATAAATACAGCAGGAGTAGGTAGAGCTTCCCAGTGTCATGGCCAACTCCGAGTGTTCACGGCTACAGTGCATAAAACACCAGTTCTGAGAGTTGTTAGTTAACAGCTAGAAACTTCAGCAGTAACAAAAGGCCTCTATGCACATCAGTAAATACTTTTAGATAAAACCCCCAAAAACATGTATTTGCTAACATACTCAGACTTGAACTACAATTAAATGTCAGTGACACATAACTAATGAATTACCTTTGGCTCTTGCTACTTTACTTAGTCACGTTTAGGGTTATGTTTATTTAATCAAGTATGAAGTATGATCTGTGTTGTGAAAACAAAGACAAATGGGCTCCAACAGGACCAAAGGCCAAATGGCCAAATTACAAGAAATACAAAGACCAGGTTGAAATGATTTTCCATTATAAAAGCCAAGGCAACAATGTAAAAGTAACATGAGGCAGTGGGAGGAGGATCTATTTATTTACCAACAGGATGCAAAGAAGAAATTAAGGGAAGTTACCATTCTAACAATGACATTACGGTGATCTTTGTGATAAATGTAGAGAGGATAGTTAGCTACTGAATTGTGTGGAAATATGTCACGGTGTTCTTTATAGTGTCTACACACCAGCACATGAGCATCACATTGTGTCAGTATAAATGTGTGAACAGACAGGCCCAAGAAGACTGTGGTCATGAGGTCAAAAGCCAACAGCCTTGGGTCAGATGACTTATTGCACATCAGCAGGCCCAGAGGGAGAGGTGGTGTTATGGGTGGTGGTAAAAGGTTGCAAAGGCAAACAAGGTTCTTCTCTACATTTAGCAAATAACTTACACATACACTGTGTCACCTCCACTGAGCAGCCTGAGACACCCATCAACTGGAGTGGCAGTATCAACCGGTCAGTGTCTGTCCTGCCTGTTTTGCTGATGCTTTTGCTTCAGAGGCTCTCTGTACTCTCTGCACATGGGTGGAATGATACACACTCTAAAGTAAACACAAAGTTGTCATTTGAGGTTTGCTCTTTTGACCTAGAAACCAGCTGTCCGTAAAATGTATGGCTGTGGAGAGGACACAGCTGACGCGTGATGCATTTTGCATGCATTGTCCACGTTATATTATACTTCATGCTGATACTGTATGTAGTAGTGTAGATCCATAACATTCAAAATTCACTTCTTCTTTTAATTTAAATTTTTGCTATCTTTTCACAAGTTAGAAGGAGAAAGTTCTTTGTATTTGGCTTTTGGATGGGAATAACACTCCACGGTATAGACTTTCTGAAATTATTGAATAGGTCTTTTGTAAAACTCTCATCTTCAGCCACTCAGCTGCATGTCATGTATAACAGATGTGTGATAGCATCAGCACGAAGTTAGCAGCCTCCCAAAAGCCCCAGTTGTCTCATCAACTGTTAGCAGAACTCCGCCCGAGCTGCTCCTCAGGCCTGTACTGTGCCTGGATGCTGATAAACTGTCACACTCGTACTTAATGTACACATTCCCCAACAAACGAAGTTGCCCGGCTCTCATACAGTCGCCTGTTGATTACAGTTTGATGTCACTGTGCGCAAGAGGATGGAATGACAGCCAATCGTGTCTGCGTGTGACTGTGAGTCGTAAAAGACAGGAAGCAGCAAACACAGACAGAAAGTGACAGAATAGGGGAGGTAAAGTTGAGACAGCGTTACACAATCTTACACCAAACAGTACTCGGGGACTGGGGAGTCATGGCACTCTCAACTAAGCTGGCGCAGTGTCAGAGTTGCTGAGACTGCTGTTTGACATGGGGTCCCCCTCTGTTTCTCCCTCCCCCTGTCTGCCTGCATATCTGCCTGTCTGCCATTCATGTAGCCATTTTAGGAGACGTTGAGTCCCCCAAGTCCAGCTGACAATATGACAGCAACAAGAGAAACATTAGCAAACTACACATGACAGCAGGACAACTTGTGACACTCACCCTCTTAGAAAGATGCAGTTTATCTCGCTCTTTGTCTCTCTCCTTCCTTCCTCTATTTCGTCTGGTGGCTGGATGGGTGACTCTTTCTCTCCCTCTGCACTGTGTTTCTATTCACGCTGGGTCAGGCCGCCTTCTCTCTGTCTCTTTGCTTCCTTCCTCCTGAATATGTTTCGTTGAAAGAGACGAGAGACGAGTCAAGTTGTTCCGCCTCCCTCTGCGCGTTCTGTCAAGATGCCCGAAAACCTGCACTAGCTCTCCGTCCCCCCTCTGTCTCTCCGTATTTTGTTGTCTTCCTGTCTACCTCTCTCCACCCTCAGTCACACACATACACAAATCAAAAACCCATCAGCAACTCTCACCCCCCACCCGTCTCGCTCTTTGCCTGCTTCTCCCTTTCTTTTTCTAGCTCCCCCCTGCCCTCTTTCTTCCTTTCTCTCATTTGTGGCCCCCCAAAATATCTTGAATACAAAAGCCACTTCATATACTAGCATTCTCCCTATCCTCTCCTTTCATTCCTACTCTTCCTCACCATCTTCTCTCTTCCTCAATGTAGTCTCAGGCCCCTCCTTTCAACTCTTTCGCTAACTAATCCCTGTCTGTCTCATTCTCTCAGTGTGTGTGTTTTCTTTCTGTCGGTTTCCTCTCAGCTGATAGAGCGAAGCATGCTCTGCTCACTCAGCAGTGAAGGCATACAGGCGAGGGGGTGGGGGGGTGGATGCTGGCATCTGATTGGATAGAGGAAAGGGGGGTCAGCTATACTTGCTAAGTTCTTGATTGGCCGGGGGGGTGAAGTAAAGACTGGAAACCCCACCCACCAGCTCCTGCTCAGCCTGTTCTGCAAAAGTAGAGAACACGGCTAAAGAGCACTTTCCCCAAACAGCATGTGTGTGTGTGTGTGTGTGTGTGCGTGTGCGCACGTGAGTGCGTGTGTGCACGTGCATGCGTGTGTGTGTGTGTGTGTCCTTGGCAGCTTCAAGCATGTTTTGTGTACAGTGTTAAACTTGTGTAATCTCTTCCCATAGTAGGGTAGCCACGTATGGTTGAGTGTCTGTTAGTTAAAGACAACAGTCTTTTATTAACTGTTGTTAATAAAAGACTTAATGCCTCAGAGAAGACTTGTGTGAAGTACACTCTCCCCCTTCCTTTTGCTGTCGTATTCTCTCTCAGACAGACAGACACACACACACACTTAAAGCGAAGGGGAACCTCGTGTGTAAGCACGAACAGCACCTGTAGCCTACGCAAGCACATGAGCAGAAGGTTTATTTGCTGCTGGAGTCCAGATAGAGAATGAAGAGCATGTGAAAAAGTTTATCAGCTGGGTACCAGGAGCAGCCTCAGCTGTGTGTACGTGTGCGTGTTTTGCCATCTGTGAGCTAATAAGGAACAGCATGTTGACTAGACCAGAGCTGTTTTGAACAGGGTGGTGCGATTAAAGTACACACAGTGCATGCAAGTGCATCACACATTTGTGTCTTCTCACCTCAGACTTACACACACACACACACACACACTGTGGTGGAGACTACGCAAGACACTGTGCACAAAACAAACAGGCTGTCAAGAACACATATTTAGTGCACAACAACGTTACCCAGCCCTCTTGTTACAGACACAAACACACACCTAGCCAGTTAAGTTTTATCCATATTTAGGGAACGAGGGTTGACTTGTTATCTGATGTGAGCTGGTGGAGACACGTCTTAGATCAACCTACTGATAGCTCTCTGTCGCTTTGTGGTCCAGTCACTGTCTGTCACTGACTCTTGATCTAGTTTCCATCTGCTCCATCTTCCCTGCACAGTTTCCATCTGTGACACCCTGTGTCTGTTGATGTGAGATGGAAAATTTACACTTGACAGTTGTTGCTGAGCAGATATATTATCTCTGTTATGCAGAAGGATGGAGACGACATTTTGGATGTTTTTGTGAAGTTTTCGTACACACCAACTCAAGTATAGATATATGTGTGTATATATGTATATATACACACATATATATATACATATATACAGACTTAATGCCTCAGAGAAAACACACACTGAGAGAATGAGACAGACAGGGATTAGTTAGCAAAAGAGTTGAAAGGAGGGGCCTGAGACTATATATCAATATAGTCATTGAATTGATTAGTTTTGCCATTCTAAAACTTCAGTTTTAGACTCATTTCAAAACATCAGATCCTGACTGAAATAGTTGCTCAATTATCAAAAATAACTGCTGATTAATTTTCTACTGATTAACTAACTGATTACGACTAATTGCTTCTGCATGTGTGAACTGTGCTCGTTGATGGATGCAGTGT
Source organism: Ctenopoma kingsleyae (assembly GCA_032353495.1). Taxonomy (NCBI): domain Eukaryota; kingdom Metazoa; phylum Chordata; class Actinopteri; order Anabantiformes; family Anabantidae; genus Ctenopoma; species Ctenopoma kingsleyae. Next base: position 19,067,176 of record JAUBNQ010000028.1, on the reverse strand, counting down.
GAGAGGATGTCACGATTGTTTTCTTGAGTGTGTGTGAACAGTAAAAGTGAACAGAGAGGAGGCTATAAAAACAAGACACGTCTTCAACTAAGTGCCTCCAAATATAGAGATATGGGAATAGGGGCGAGAGGGAGGAAGGAGGTGGATGGTGTATAAGACTGTGAAGGTAACAAAGACAGAGGCAGATAAACTGAAAGAGGAAGACTGAAATGACGCGAGGTTTCTGTCATCACACATCCTCCGCTGCTGCATTTGACAGTACAGCTTTAAAAAAAAAAAAAAACATCAATAATGGGGACTTTCTGCTCACGAGCAGAACTATATTTACGATCTTGTGTTTCAACATATAAAAAAAACACACAGACACACCTCTGTCCCTTTAAGAGACCGTGTTCCCTTCCATATTTGCCAAAAAGGGTGTGTCTTCTCTACAAAGACCCTCCCCCATTCAAGGGCACTCTGAGTCCAGCTGAGGAGAAAGCAGCATTGAAAACACACACTCACTCACGTTCCATCACACAAACACACGCATTGATGCAATCCTGACTTGACGGCAAGGCAGTGATTGTTTTGATGTCTGTGAGACCACGACAGGGTTGGATTTTCAGCCATGGCACATGAAACGCAGGCACATAACTTGTTTTTCTAGGCCTCTCAAAGTGACATCAGCTGTGTTTATTGGAATGGAGTTTACCCACCATCTCTAATCGAACGCAGCCTTAAAAAAAAAAAACTGAGGAGCCCAAAACCTCAACAAGTAAAATGTGAGAGTCACAATTTTAAATGTCCAGTTTTATGTACTGAAAACAAGGTCCAATTCATCCTCTGTGAACAGTGAGAGAACAAAAGGAGGAGAGGAAAACGAGAGGTGGAGGAAGGGTGGGAAAGGAAAGTGTGTGTAAGTGTGCGTTCGGAGAGGATATACAGCTACCACGCTCTCAAAACAGTGGACATCGGGAAAGCTTCAATATGCCAAAGCAATTTTCACAGCCAGTGTTTACTTGAAAAAGACAAGAAACGATGTGCTGACTTGCTGGTTCGACTCCATCAAAGTTTTGTGATGCATCATGTTTGATTTTAACAGCACTTTAAAACTGTTTTTCCCATTTTAATCATTGATAGGGTAAGATTTTAAAGCAGCAATTCAAACCTGGCTTTCTTCTTTATTGTCTTACTTTAACAGACTCTGTAATAATATGGTCATCACATGGTTATAGCATTAACTGCTTTTTATTTTTAGCATTTCAGCCTTTATATCTCTGCAGGCCAACATCCTGTATGTCCCACTTTCCTTGTTTAGGCAGCTAAATTTTACTGTAGGACAAGCCCTGCAAATAAATTGCTTACCTGTTATAACCTAACCGCAAATCCCACAAACAAACTTAACCATCCTCAGGCACCCAGTTGCTGCAGGTTGTTTCCCTTCCCAGAGTGGTTTCATTATATTTACATTTGTAGAGTACTGTAACAATCTGGTGAGATGAACTCTCTCTGGAAGGGTATGTTTGACCAGCTGCGTGTTGGCAAATTAGCTCACGAAGCTGAAAATAGACTATTTAAGTTTAAACTTTGCATCCCATTTAAGCAAACTAGCCAGATATATTAAACCAATACAACTCAAATGGTCAGGGTCACATTTTAGATTTGGGGCCAGGTTTAAATTGGGAAGCGCAGGAAATAGACATTGTTGCACATTTATACTCGTTAACCAATTTTAAATACCACACTGTCCAAATAAAACACTGTCAAAATAACTTTTGTTTGCTTTTTCTATTACCAGATATGTGTTTTCATCAAGTTCTGTAATCACTTCAACAATTCCTTGTGCAGCAGCAATGTAAGAGAACTAAATTTGCATCACTAAGAATGAACTTGTATTTTACAATATGTATATCAACCTGATTCATATACGTCATGATTTTGTTGTGGTAGAGGGTTTCTCTGGGATACTTTTCAGTGTCTGGTCATAAACAGTTTGGACAAGCACGAGAATCAAACAGTGATTGATACATATAGGAAGAGAAAGGAGAACGATACAGCGCAATGAGAAGAAATGCAGCGATGGGGAGGAGTGTGGCAGCTGAGTCTTGGTGACAGGCCGGGCCAGCTCAGTGGATGGAATGTTCTAGAGAAATATGTTGCCTATTCATGGAGGACAGGAAATAAAGCTCACTCCCCACCTCTCCTCCCTCACAGCCTTCACTCCTTTACCCTGAATTTAGCCGCCTGTATTTTCGCCTCCCTCTCTCTGTCTTTTCACCTCTGTGTCTATGTGGGTTTCTTCCTCTCTCCCTCCTCCTCCTGCCCTTCTGTGCAGATTCCCTCAGTTAAAATCAATTCCTTTATTCCCTTTCATGCACAGGGAACTTGCGCAGCATGTTAGTGTGACACCACTCAAATAGGTAGAGGGTGAATGCAGTCTAGTCTGCTATCTGGGCAGTGAATGGAGAAGAAAAAAAAAAACTTTCTTTGCTATATATCCCACTAATACCTAACCAGGACACACAGTCACTAACCACACAACCTGACTGATGATTTGGATACCAGCCAAAGTGTGTGATCATTTTACAACAGCAGAGCAAGCAGAAAATTAGGAAACAAAGCACAACTTCACAATGACCTTAAAGACCTTAACGTGTTAACATAAGTTAAAACACCAGTGAAGCTTAAGTCCTCATATATAAAACACAAACAGAGAGCGGCTCCACTTCTATCCATTTTAGTTCGGGGTCATTACAAAGTGAAGGGCAGAGAAGGGTCTGGCTAGGGTTAATCCTGATCCAGTCCAACACAAACACACACATACACATAACACACGTGCACACATGCTTTCAGCCGTTAAGCAGCAGTTCATAATGAGAAGCTTTTTTTGTGCCACAAGAGTTGCTACTGTGTTTGAGCCCTAAGCCAGGGCTGTATACGCTCTGTAAACATTTGCCACCTCTAACACGCATCACAATCCAAGTAAGCAACTATAAAACATGAGCAAACCAAATACGTTAGACACAGGTCAAATATCTGCTGTTCTCTTTATGGAAAAAACTAGCACTAACTGCATCATGTTTCCTATAGAATGGCATCTAAATCATTTCTTACATCTTTCAATAGCAATGTTTTGAGCTTAAATGACTTGATAAATATGATGATGATGAGCTTTGCTATATTAATGTGCCCTTTAGGAAGAAATAGAGTAGAAAGGCAGTCACTTATACCATCACCAAAGAACATTACAAGAGAAGTCTGGATTGAGATTGAATCTTATGAAATAGTTTGTTATTGATGTGTCGAGCCACAGACAAAAGGGATCCTGCCAAAGACTCAGTTCACTGTAATTTGGACAAAAACTCTGTCACAGCTGTTCCCTGGTTTTGATTAAATACACAAGGCCATCCAGGCACACTTACTAACAAGAACCACAACTGAAAATATACAAATAAAGACAGAGATACTTGTCTGCCCCATTAATAAACTAAAGGCGCAGGGGCTACATTTCTTTCCACAAGCCTGCCACATGATTAGCACTCTCTTTAACAAGGAAACCAAACACACATACACTCCTACTGCTTGAAAGTATCACAGCTTGGTCAGAAGGGCATGAGAAGTACTGGTGTTTTTAGGCCTACAGGAAATACACAATTGTGTATATCAGGAAAAGCACAACTGGGAAACTGCCTGAATTCATCATACGTCTAGTTCCACTTCCTACACACTGCAAACATTAATGCAGAACACTTCCGATTCATTTCAGAACACTACCTGAAAGTCACTACTGATTTTATTTTAACCAAACATACAATGTCCATGTGTAACAGTACATTACTCATTAATTTCCGGGAGCAGATGTAATAGTTTTCCACAGGGAAACGTTCTTTCATTCTGTATAAAAGTTCATTTAAGAGACAAATGATGCATGCAAAGGCACAGGCTTGTCACATATACTTAGCCTTCACAAGACAGAGAGATGGGAATAAAAGCAGCACTGAGTGATGGAGGGCTTTGATGCTAGGCAAGGGGAACAAGACAAATGACAACATTTTGGAGAGTAATGGACAAAAGGAGAAACACAAGGACGACAAGGAGAGGGGTAGAGAGTGAATAGGTCTTAGCTTGATAAGCTGTGTGTGTGTGTGTGTGTGTGTGTGTGTGTGT
>JAUBNQ010000028.1:19006445-19024113 GCA_032353495.1 Ctenopoma kingsleyae | reverse complement strand
ATGGCTACCACAGCTATCAGCAGGAGGCCAGCATGTGTTTTCTTCAGCTTGGCCAAAGGATGTTTGCACTCCCTCTTGTCCTTCTTCCCTCTCCCCTCCCTTTTCCTCCCTTACTTGCTGTCCCCTTGACCCCTCCGCTCTTTCAGCTTGCAAGCATGAATCATCGGACACGCACACATCTTTATTCACACCCCACCCTCTACTCACCGCTCTCCTCTCTTCTATCTCACCATCTTCTTCTTTAACTTTTTCAGCTGACTCCTCAGTTGTTCAGACTCAGGGCCTCTCTCTCTCTCTCTCTTCCTGTCTGTCTTTACCACTCTCTCATCTGTTTCTTGGTGCATCTGGCAAACATGAGCTGTAGAAAGACAACAGACAAGCAGTGGGAGAAGTGTGTGGGCGAGTATGTGTGTGTGTTGTGTGGGCGCAGCTGTGCACATCTGCATGTGTGTGCATAATATGCACAGATGACAAAGGCAACTGTGCGTCTTTTTCTACGTCAACTAAATCCCATCTGAAAGTATTTCATGTGAGCTGTTGGTTCTGTACTGACACCCACAAAACCACTGACACTTGAGTTGCTAAGCTGTCCAACAAGGACTGCTGAAAACTCTTACTATGCACCAACATATCTCAATATCATGAACATACTCTGCATTTCAAAAGCTGGCAAAGAAACCTGGTGGTTGGACAGTATGTTCTGTAACACATTGATTGCAGATTTGAACAGTAACAGTAAGTTTATTAGTCTTTCTTGGTCTTGACAAAAATGGTCAGAATCAGGCAGGATGTGTGACTGTGACTTCTGTGTTCTGAAAATTCAAAAGGTTTTAAAGTACTTTAGGGTTGCAGCTAATCATTTCCCTTATTTTTTGAGGAACCTGCCATTCAGTGTTTTGATTTGTTTTTGCTTAGTCTATATAAGAAAAGGAAAGAGAGTCATCTCAGTTTCCAAGGTAACAACTTCCTATCTCTTTTTGTCCAGCATATAATTGAAAATTCAGGGCTATCTAGTGTAAGAAAGATGAGATAGAGAAAAGCAGAAAATCTTGATATTTCACAGGATGAAAACAGACTTTCTTTTGGCATTTTTGCTTGGAAAAAAGACTAAAATTATCAAACGATACTGACTGTATTACTTTTGTACATAGGTACATAGGGTTTCTCAAAGCCACCTCTATTTTCTGGTTCCCAGTCAGCAAAATACCCATATTTGTTCATCTCTGAAATCATACGTCAACTTGCTAGTTGTTGAGTATTTCTACCCTCTGAGCCACAATAAAGGGATTAGAGATTTTGGAATTGGAGCTTGTTGCTGTTTGGGATTGTAATTGCAAATGCAAAACCTCATCGCTGATGCATAACTGAGCTGTAATTTTTTTCAACATTGTGTATTCAAAACTGTTGACTCCCCATTTGTTCCATTTGTTGATCTGTTGCCAGCTATACATTTTGTTATGCAGTGAACAGACACTCATATATACATACAGATGCGCGATATGCACAGAGTTTTGTAATGTTATCATGCAATTACGTTTCGCTTTACTATCTCTTTTATAACCTCAAGTACCATCATTCCCTCACTAGATAATGAAGACATGGAGGTAGATTATCTGACAAGCTGTGACAGGTACTAACCACTGAGACCATTATGGAATCCATCAGAATTAGGTTAGATTTAGCTCAGCTACACCTACCTCTGCTGTGAGACTATATCATGACTAGAGCTGCAATAAACAATCTTTTTCAGTATAGATTTGTTCTGCTCCTGTGTTCTACGTCTGTGGCCATGGTGTGTGCCGTTAATGAATGGTGATTTTGTGGTTTCCGATCAGCCAGGTGCCAGGTTCTGGATGTGCAATGACTGCCAGTGTCCACTGGTTACAGAGTTTAGTTACACTGCAAGTAACATGACAACCTCGTGGTCTAATTTGCTAAGAAGCATCATGTCAAGCAAAAACATGGTCTGTAGTGTAAACAGATGAAGGTTGTATTGGTTTGTTAGAGGCAGTCTGGTGGTTTGTACTTTCTGCACACCTACACAACAGCACAAGCCACCGACCACATTGCTTCTCTGGCCTCACTTTGCCTGAGGTTTTCCCCTTGAAATACCTTTGCTAGCACCTTGCAAGCCGCAAAACACTAACTGACTTGAGGAAGTGACAAATTGAGGGGTTTTGGCAGTCTGCTGGTGGTAAAACATGTCTGTTTACATGGGAGGATCCCACAGAACCACAGACATGTCTCAGACAGCCAATAAGAGAGGAGGAGAGGAGGGAATGAAGGAAGAGCTGCAGGAGGAAAGAAGGTGTGAGAAAGTAAAAGGAGGAGAGATGAAACTGAAAAAGTTCTTATGCCAAATATTAATGAACAGGAATTATAGGCAGGTCAGATCCAGTAGCATGCCATGACATGTGAACATGTATTTCCCAGAATATAGTGTATGTATTCTGGCTTTGCTATAATACATACATGCATACATTCATGATTCACAACATGCCAGAAAAAACCTGTTCAGTGGCAGCTGGCCTTGCTTTAAGTTCTTGAAGATGTTTCACCTTCCATCCCGAAGGCTTCAACAGTTCTTTGCCACTGAGCAGCAATTTCTTTGGGATAAACATGACCTGGATGACTGAGAATCTTCGGAGATTCACAACATGATAAACTGAAATGGTGCACGTGGTAAACGTTAGTGCTGCTAAACATCAGCATGGTAACATTGTTATTGTGAGCACTAATACAGTGATGCTGATAGTTAAATGCTAAATCATTTGCTGGCTTTGTTACTGTGAGCTAAAGATGTAATTTAGCTTAAAGCACCGCTGTACCTATAATAAGTGCCACCTCACATTCCATAAATATGGCTCTAGACTGTTAGTCTGGTTAATTTGGTTGACTGATTAAATCTATATTTAATCCTGTTGCTACCAAAAATATGATTGTAGATTGTAAAATCAAATGCAATTGTTCCTCTTCTGTCCGACTTCAGTGTTTTATGTCTTTAAATTGATAAATTACTGCCACTGTCTTCAGTCAGTGCGTTGAGCTGCTTGTGGAGTGGGGCTCGGGTTTCCTGACCAAGACAAAACTTTAAGACGCTCTGACAGAAATGTCTGAGAGAGGAGAAACTCTATCCTGCACGTCATTGTAATTCAGGAATATTATATGATTTAAAGGGTGGAGAGCACAGGGCTATGGAAACACAGAACTCAGTGGCAGGGTACACAAAGGACGTCTGTTCTTTGACAATTGAAAGCTTGTTGGCATTTTCTTAGTGCCTTGGAGAAAACCGAAGAATAAACAACAGTTTGCGGTCCCCCATCTTTGATGTGATTGTATTTCTGACAGCACATTCTCACATGGAAAAAAGGTGGATTTAAATTTATCCATGGCAAATCTCAGCTTAATGCTTTATTGAGTTTATTCAGTCAACAACCGTATGGCTTCGTTGTGTAATTCACTGATTCAATTCACTAAAGCTGCAGTGCAGCTGTAAAAGACAACAGTGCAGTTGAAGCTCAAATCCATTAATGTGACATTTAAATGTAATATTTAGAGGGTCACTGCTCTTCTCGGTCCCATTACTTTCAGTAGCAGAAATCCTTTTGCTGTACAGTAAGGTGTTTGAATCAGGAAGCATAATAGACCCTTTGTATCTCCTCAAAGTTCAAACTCACAGTTTCATACATCACTGCTCAGTTTATTTGGTTAAAGCTGCAGTGATCAATATTTGTATATCTATTCTTCCTGTTTCATCAAATTCTTATTGAAAGAAACTAAATAAAGATTTGAATATCGACTTTAAGTTCTGGCGGATCCCTGTAATTGATGTTATCTGCAGTGGTAAACATTCAGTACTCCACATTATTACCTCTGCCAGAGGCAGAAGAGTTCAATTTGAGTAAAGCTGCAAAGGAAATGAATTAGATGAGTTGGAAAGTTGAAAGATGCCCATGACATTTTCCAGGCTAATTTTCTGGGAATCAGGTCTGTATGGGAACTGATACTGATACTGACTTCTCCACCCCATTAATCATCATTTGAAAAATTCAAAAGAATACAGAAGAGTTTAAACAGCTGGAAAAGCTGTGTAAGTGACAGCAACAAGTTCAATTGAAGACGGACTCTCTCTGAAGAAGTGTCACTAAGAAAACAGCAGGGTTTATGACGTCTACAGCTCGCCTCTGCACACTACACAACCTGTGAAAGGTTGCTCATTTTGTTGGCAACCATTTTTCAACTCCTGCTCCTAGTTTGGCCAGCAGTGTCAGGGGAGTGCCGGTGTTGTGAATATGTTTTTTGTGCATGTGGCAGCAGTTTTGCAGATGGCGAAGTTATCATTTTATTACACAATAAGTCTATTATGGTTCATAGAATCAAACTTAGATTAGCAGAATAAAACTTTTTCAGCTCATTTTTTTACATACTGTATGTAGTGCATTTTAAAAGACTTATAACTGCATTTATTGAAGAGAAAGCTTCCCTAAACAGAAAAAAAATTAGTTGGCATCGCAGCCACAGATTTATTTACTTTACTTTACTTGGCAGACGCTTTTATCTAAAGCAACTTACAAGGAGAAGACACAAGCAATTACCAATAGTAATTGTAGTCTATTTATGCTAGACTATTGGCATTTAGCTCTATCTGAAAGATTGCATTTGAAAAGTTTATTTTAGCAGTTATGAGTTAATCAAGGTGAAAACCAGAACCAGTTCTTTTTGTGTTTAATTTCCTGGAAATAATAAGGTTAAATCCTATGTCACAAACAACACAAAATCTATGATCAAGATGTCATTTTTACTAGCCTACATTTTTTATGTAACCCAACAATCACTCCTTGTTTGCTATAAAACAATATTGTTTTAATGAATTTTAGGTTAAGATTCTTTAGGTTAAAACTTGTGTTGTAAGTTTACGAATTCTTGTATATGTTGTCCTATCACAAAACAAACTAAAAACCTGTTTTGTATGTGAACATGAGACACTTTTTTTTAAATAACAATTGTGTTTCTTTCCTGAATGTTGATTGTTTTCCTTGATAGTCATTTAAATTGGGGGGGACAAACTCTCTTTCAAAGCCCTGGCCCGGGTTTAATCAATTTGTTGGCATCTTGATAGGCCAATGACTCACCAATCTGCTTGGCAATCAGCAGCAATTAGCCTGGCCTGGACGAAAATCTACTCCACAACCTTCTATGTGCACTTTGTGCAACTTATCAGTCTGGTCTGTGCACCAGTGGCAGGGACTCGTACGAGTTCCTGTGATTACCTTTGGCGTCATCTGAGCTGCTATCTCCTCTCTTGTGTAGTGAGGCCAAAAAATGCATAGGGGGGAATAATGGGCCAAATCGTGAATGGTCCAGATGGCTGCGGAAGAAATGGGTCTAAGCTGACATTTTATCCAGGCATCCAACAATTACAGCCTCCTACTTAAAAGGCAACATTTGGATAGTTCATTTAGATCTTAACAATAGTGCGGAAATGTCAAAACACATTCCCACACACAAACGGAACCATATTGAACCCATCTTACCTGGGTCTGGTTCAAGACCTGCTATTTAGAGTGAATGGAAAAAGTAGCAGCTATAGTAGTATAAAATCTGTTTCCACATTAAGCTTTTACTGTAACTGTTACAGTCCACTGTTTACAGTATAATACACCAGATGTACACTGCATTGTACCACACTGTGGAAGTACAAGGTCATTTATGACCATGAATTAGTTTAGCTTTTTTACCCCCTGCTTCCATATCCAGAGAACCACACTGAATGCTAGGGCTTCAAAGTTTGACATGCGTAGTCTTGTATAAAAAAATGTCTAAATAAGCCTACAACATGTCCGTTTTCCAAAAGCATACTATAGATTGTTTGATTTAATGTATTTTCTACCTTCCAGGCAACCAGTCCATGTCATCACAACCACTTACAGGCAGTCGGAATAGATAAAACACCACAGTGGACGCCCAATAACGTAGACACAGTTGTTATTGCTTGAATTTCTTTCTTGCTGGAATTTACAAGAAAAGAGACTCTATGTGGCTGTTTGGAAAAACTCCACACCAGTTTGGTGTGGTCTAACTTAAGCTTTTTATTCAGCTACGTCTTTCGTGGAGGAAAATGCTGTTGACTTAAACATCCTTCCTCTTACAGCACTTCAGATTAATGATGTCAGATATATATATATATAGGCTACAAAAGCATGTGGTTGCAAGCTTTAGAGCTCTGAAACATAAAGCTATGCAGAAAGCCTTCATATCCCTCATTAGTTTGGTCCACTGGCAAGTGATAAAAGATTCTGAGCATTCATTTTGAGTGTGTTCAATTCACAGAAAATAAAACAAAGAGTGAATGAATAACAGATTGTTTGGTGTATAATACAGGATCAATTTGCAAACATCTGCAGCAGATAAGCTAGGGAGACACGGAGAGAAATAATAATTATGCGTGAAAAGTCAAATATCAACATGACTACAGCTTGATCAAAGCTTTGTTTTTCTTCAGCAACATAATGATACAATAATTCACTCAACAGTATTCTGAATAGGACATTAAAAACATAATGAAAAACACAAATTTATAATGATCAAAGAATGACTGTCATCTTTCAGTATGTAAGGGAGTCCAGGTGAATGTTGCATGTTTAAAAATAACGCATAACACAGTTTATCTGATACAATAATTTGCTCATGCAAGTATAGCAGCAGGTGTTCTAATAATTCAGAGTCAACACATTTTTGGGATGTAACATGCAAGGTGGGACTTGCTAGAAGATCTCATTTCAAACTATAAAGCTGCCTGAGTCACCGCTGAATCACTTGTGTGCCATTGCAGGTCAGAGGAAAATAAAACCCTTGTTGTGAACCAGAATAATCCTTGGAACCAAATGTGAGTATTTAGGTAATGTAATTCATGGACAATTTGTTTCCAAGTACATGCTGATCCATAGCAAAAAGCAATGCTGTTTTAAAAAAAACAAACTATTTTATGCATGAACAATACAAGTGCATGAGCTAAACGTTCTCAAAGTTATCCCTGTATGTGCACCGAGGGCTCTGTCAGATAGACTGACAGATTTATTGCACCCCAGATGCGCCTGATTTACAACCATTGTTTAATCTTTCATTCCAACCACATGAAGGTCTTATATTCGGAGTCTTAATTTATAGAGCTCAGAGAATGCAGACTTGATGCTTTCTCTCTCTGTAGAAGATGAGCCAGCACTGTGACACAGGCAGACAAACAGATGCTTTTACATTGATCTTATAAACAGATGTGGCTACAATATTTACTACTTTTTTTTTTTTTTTTTTTTTTTTTTTTTACAAATTTGTTTCTGCGTGTTAAAAGAGCAAAATATAGTTGCATTGCCCAGTACATTTGTGAACTCAGTCACTTCATCTTCAAAAGCCTCTTGTCTGATATCCTCAGCTGAGTTTATAAGTTAAATTCTATTTTGAGAAGTAGTTTGGGATTCTGAAGGGAGTCCACGCCAAAAGATTGATTTTTAGATCTGATGTGAGGCAGGATTGTCTCACACGTAATTATACATCATAATGTCTCCCATTTTCTTATTCCCACCCCTTGGCGTCGTAGGCAAGTTCTCATTACCAGATCGGCTGAGCAGAGAGCCCCAGGCGCTGGTTTTTCCCAGAGAGCTGGGGTTCCTGTGTTGTGGTGGGAGGGTCGGCAGAGGCGACATGAGTAAATGTTGCTGTTTATTTCCATTCTGTCATGTGTGTGAATCTGATTACAGGTCGCTAAGTCAATATTTAGCTTCTGCGGACGGCATCATTGCCGACCAGTTTATTTTTTCTGGGCCCCGCCACATCTGCTGCCAATGTCATGCGCGGTAGCAGACGTGTGCCGCTACCAGGAAGGAAAGCAAACAGTGAGTCTGCAGTCCTAGTCGAGTGAGTCAGGCAAAAGAGTGGTGAGCATGAAACCATGATTTGCAGCTAGAAGTCAGACTGGTTAGAGGTTGGTGGTGCTTAGAGCAGTTTGAGGGATGCCTTAATGGATTTGATGAGGGGTCAGGGAAGTTCATGGTAAAACACTAACACACTTATTACATCAGCCTTATTCACATTTGAAAGGAAAACAAACCACAAGTAGCTAAAAGCAAAAACATGCTTACAGATTATTTAAAGGTGTGTAGCGTTCAAGTTCACACTTCAGTTCTGTTGTTTTGCAAGAGCAACAACATCTAATCAGTGTTCATTACTTTATATTCTTTTTATTCAATGTAGAAACAGCAGGGACAATAATTGCGTTTCAAGCATTTTTTTCATTTGATTGCCCTTGTCTGAGAATCTTGCATGTGTCTGCCACTTTATTATGAGCCAAGAGGAACACTATGTTGAGGCCTCTTTTCATCTGGCCCTTAGGCATGAAGGATTTAATATTTATTAAAAATAGAGAGCACTATATTTCTTCCAGTCATGATTTCATTACCTCTGGTTATTCCAGTGAGGCAGACCACACACAGAGAGTAGATCTGAAACACCTCCTCTGCATGTTTGCCTGACCTACTATTTGGATTTGAGGGTTCACAGAATTGGGGACTTTGTGTGCCAAAGATGTGCAAGTCAGGACTTCATTAGACTTGGAATAGTTTCTATGCTGGCTGTTACTTGAACTGAGTTGGCAAGCCTATAGTATGTGTGGACTTAGTTACAACTATTTCAACTGTATTAAATTTGGCTTTTGCATTTATTGTAAATGATTTCACTAGTTTTAATGCTTGATTGTGAGAAAACCACTTGCTTAAGACATTAAAGTATCTCAGCACAATCTGGAGTCCTGCCATGAGTAAGGGGCCTATACTGCTTTCTAGATAGGTTGCATATATAAATACATTATAGATACTGTGCAAAAAAACCAGCGCCCTTCCACCCCTTAAAATTCACTTTCGTCTGCAAAACATCTGGAATTCATTGAGGGGAGGAGGTTTGGGGGAAATGAACTCCATCAAGAGTCTGTAGATTTGGATACAGCCCCCTGATTTAGGTTCCCTCAGATGGTTAAGATAGCCCTGCAGACGGAAACCTACTGGTTTGTCTCACACAGACTTTTACCTGACCCACCCTGAAAACAAAACAATAATTGTTGTGATAGTAGTGGAACCACATTTAGAATAAATAAGCTTTTATGCTAATAAGATTTCAACAAAATGCAGTTACGGTAAATGTCTGACTGTTTTGTTCTGTAAAGACATTAAAAAGAACATATATAGTAGAGGAGTAAAGTAAACACAAATGTAATTCAGAATGATCCTGTTTCATCAAATTGTCCCATGTAAATCATATGTGAGACTTTACAACACTGTTTTCATTAAAAAATAATTGTAAACCACAAAGAGACCTGTTGCACTCCCCTCTTTTAAAGTAAGTCATCATGTTAGTCAGAGTGACCAAACACAAAAAACTGGAAATCTGGCTCGCAGATGTTAATTGTCATCTATGTGTTTAAGAAAAGCAGAGTATATATGATGTAGAATCTTAAGACCTTCATAGATGCAAATTATTAGTAAATCTGGCCAAAAAACCACATGCAATTGAAAAAGATATTTTACTATACTGTAGATACTAAAAACAGCTAAGATGAAAAACATAATTGTGACAGCAGAACACATTGATGTACTCATGATCATATAAAGTAATTTGAGTTTATTCAAACTGTAATAATGTCTAAGAAACCCCAGCATTGTTGTACTGTAAGTGCAACTTTTCTTCATAACACTCTAAGAGAACATTTACTGTGGTTTAAATAGAGAGTAGCATTATGAGCTCAAAATGAAATGTAAAGTCACTCTCTCTTGATAAACTGTCACTGAAAACAACAGTTAAAACTCCACAGACTCGGAGGAAGAATTTGTGCCTCTATTTGGTGCATGCTTGTTGGTTTTTAGTAGTAACTCTTTTAGTGGTGTTCAAATGAGACGCTTCCATGCAGCACTTTTTTTTTTTTTACCCAAAGAAACGTACCAGTTCCAACTGCAACAAAATGAGGGCGTGAATCAGGTCCAACTTTCCCATCATACCTGTTGTGTCACAGTTACAATAAATTCTTACCTTTTATTTATCACCGGTTTAATTTTCTCGTTTGTGTTTCACTGCTTAAATATGAGAGAATCACAAGCTTAGAAATCCTTGTTAAAAGAAATAAGCATGTAGCAGTGCCTGGAGCAAATAGTTTCTCAGTAATACATGGGTACAGGCTGCATGGTGGCCTCTTTATGAACAGAATTACATCTGTTTTTTGTTGGTCTGAGACATTAATGATATCCCTCTGGAGTTGTGTACACAGTGTGTTGGTTTCACTGATAGTAAGAGAAAACACTGTACACAGAACACGCTTTTTTAATATTCTTTTTGAAAATTTATGTTGCTTCAGTTGCTTAAACCTGCAATAACTGAATTTTTGTCCACTTGTGGGCACATTGACTACTATATAAGTTAATATGTGGAACTCTATGGTGCTACCTTGCTTATTTACAATACAATACAAATAACCATTATCATTTTTTGTGTACGTATTCATATCTTTCTAGTTCTGTTTTTGTTGGGGAAATATCTGCTATTTAGCTGATATTATATTTAAAAAAACTGCAGCAAATCTGTCCTTACTAGCTGGCGTCCTTACATGTTCACTATTACCTTCTTTGATGACTTGGGTTGCTGCAGCTGACAAGCTGACAGTAACATTTACAGACAGGTCTGTTGTCAGTGTCTTTGCAAGATATTGTAGGTCAAGTTAACTTTGCTTGTTTGTTGCCTTGATGTCAAGTTTGTGTGTCTACGTATGTGCACATACATCGGAGGGGGTGGAGCTGACTGCATGGGAGTGAGAGACACTTCACTGAAGTAATGGTGTATATACAAAATGTTACAGATCTTTTATGTTTTATGAGAAATGTAAGATATTTTCAATTAATTATGAAACTACAGCAGGACAAATTAGACAACAAGGCTCTTTTGCCAGGTTATGTACAGTGCGTTTGTCAGAGTTTTGCCCTTGACAACAGGTCAGGCTGCTGAGACTGAAAATGAGTCCAGTGTGAGCAGTGGCAAAGTTAGCTGCCTGTTTACCTCGCTAACGTAAAATAGTGTTAATTTCATTGCACTGATAGTTACACCTGCATGGATGGCAGTTACAGGAAACTAGCTGACTGTCCTAACTAACAAATGGTATCCAACGGTCATACGGTAGCAAGCATGGCCCTCAGTCAGGGTTTTTTGAGGCATGGGAAGTGCACTGTATAGTGCCTTTATGACAGGTTTAAACCTTTTAAGACCTAGGGCTAAAAATGTCCGTCTGATTATGGCTTTCTTTCTTGTAGTGTAAACTAGTGATACATAGTGCTGTCATCAAGTGCATGCCATTTTTAACTTTAAATTTCAAACTTGCAGTTTCCGTTTTAACATGATGCATCTCTCTTTTCCCCTTTAAAAAAATCTGTTACAAACAAAACTGACTGGCTGCCTAAAACAAAAAAAACAGCATTGCTCCCTATAATCAACCTATAAATGCGACCTACGCTGATGTTTTGCCATGAAATATAAAAATGTTTTTGTGACATGTCAAAATGTACTGTTTTTATTTTAACACTGGAACAATTAGAGCATAATCATAAAGTCTGAAAACTGATTACATTTCTGAAGATGTTTGCTAACATTAACTAGCATTAGGTACTGTAAACCACTGGTCACATGAGACAAAGTAAGGCTGTAGCAGCAAAGCCCCTGGGTGCACTCAGTCAGGTGTGCATTTTTATTGCTAATAAAGTTGACTTTTTATTTGCAGAAGAATATGCATTTTTTTTTCAGTTTTACTAAATCAAAACCAAAAGTTTTAAAATGCCAAATGAGGAGTAATCTTAGCTGTTGCCTGGCATTAGGACTCTTTGAGGACTTTCTCAGAGGTTTTTATTGCTGTAATGTAAAACTGTATGCACTTTCTATAAGCCCCTCCCCAACGTTTTACCTTAAAATTTCTGAGGAACTTCATAAAAATAACTTTTTTTGGCAGACAAAACACAGCAGAAGGGTAAAAAAATACTAATGTATTAGTGAGGTGAAAAGACTTTTACTTTGTTTTTGGAAAATTTTAATATGCTATAGCTTTGGTTTTAAGTGTTTCCAGCTGGTCTTTTCTTTTTATTTTAGACCTCTCTCAGCAGGTCTGCTGCAGTAACAAGGGTGCTGCGCTGTCCTAAAACTTTATCATACACAGAACTACAGAGTAGTAGCACAGTGTGCCAACATAGGCTACTAAGCCCCTGCTTTAATAACCTCAACTATGTGGCAGTTCATCTGGATGTGGTTCACCCTATTTCTGATGCAAAACTACACTGATGCAGGAACCAAAAGTTCAGGGCATGCTGCCAAAACGCTACACTCGTTTGAGGTTTGTTGCTCAGGTCCTGCTGCCACGGTCTGAAAGGGTCTTTCAGAGAGGATTTGATAGGTCATTTTCACGTTCGGTCAAACTGTGCTGTCGTTTGGAGTTAATTTATTACAGAAAGAAAAGTGAAGGTTTAGCATGTGGAAGGATTGCTTCATCAGCAGAGTTTAACAGTGTTTGGAGAGCACAGGTGAGACCCTCAAGGGCAAAAATCACACAGACGTTCATCCTTGACGCTAAGATGCAAATGTTATGCCAGACATTCCTTTCTCTTCTTTCAGTCTTTCTCTCTCCCATGTTATTTCCTCTTGTCCACTTCATTACTAGATATCAAGTAGAAAAGAGGAGAAATTGAGTTACGGGGTATAGTCAAGCTCTAAGTTCTTGTTATAACCTCCCAGAATTGCAGAAACATCCTCTGCAGGCTGAAGAAACAGCTTTCCTTACTTTGTTTAATTGGTTTTCACTTTCGTTCCAGCCGGGTTGTAACTCTTCAGCGCTTTCCTGCGTTTGCTCCTAAAAGCAGCTGTTGTAAGAAGTGAAGTGTTTGAGCGTTCGTCAGTGTTCAGTAGCTCAGTGGAACTCTCCGGATTACTATCTAAGCCCTCAAACAAAGCTGATAGCTGTGTAAACAAACTTGCCTTTTTTCACACTTGTTCTGTCTATTTACTCTACTTTTTGGCCAGGGTACTAAAAATAAACAGCTCCGCAACCACAGTTGCTCTGCGAAGGATTTGTGATTTATCTGTCCATAAACTTTTGGCCCTACTCAAAAATAGTAAACAAGGAACAATTTTAGTCTGGTTGCCAGCCAAGGCAAATGGTTATATTATGATAACAGGCCTATTTCCTGTAGTTAGGATTTTTGTTTAACATTAGGCCTTATTCTCAGCCTGCAACTGGCAACGAGAGGTGGTCCAGTTTCGACACTCTTAACCTCTGCCTCAGCCATGCGACCAGATGTGGGTTCCCTTAAGCAAATTATTAGCGGTTCCTAGTACTCACAGGTTCCCTACTAAGTGTTTCCAGCTCAGATTTGGCAGGACACAGAGGAGACATTCCAATGGAGCAACATCATATTTTCCCTTCAGCATAGCCATAGCAACTAATTATTTATTGTAAAAAATCCATTTCTAAACCCGACTTATATGTTATGGTCACTCATTACTTTCTGGATTGGAATAAAAATGTTTTATCACACTGAAACAGTTTGGGAAGATAAATGGTGCAAAGCCTGGCAATGTGTGGAAAAAGAAAAGAGGATATGTGAAGCTGCCATTTGATTAGTCATGGCTGTGTTTGCTTTAGTGAAGTAAAATGGCACACAAGGAACATTTGATTTTGAGGACACTCACTCGCCCCATCCTTGGTGGTACGCTTTATCAAATTGACTCAGTAATCCAGCTCTGGGCCCCCTTAAAATGACTCTGTGCTCCAAGTTTAAACAAATCACTTCTAAGAGAACACCAGGAGCCAATTGAGTAATATAGCAATGAATATCTTGGAGGAACATCTTGTTTTCTATTGTCCCGGCACTGGAACAAGTTTTCACAATTTATTAGAACTAAATTAATTTGTCAACTTTTTATCAATCCTTTGACTGATTCCATCATTCTTGCCTTGCTTTTTGCCTTGTTTGTTACTGACTTATTCACATTACAGGAATACTAATCTAAGAACAGATTTTGATTATCTCTTAACTGATTAGTTGTAGAGACAAGGGCAAAGGCGCCATTAATCAACTTGGTGAATAACAGCACACATTTCATGACCAGAACAATGTCTCTAAAGTCGTAGTGTGCGATGACATATTTTTGCCGAGATCACTTGCTCTCTGACAAGTACAGTAATTCCCAACAGCCCCTGATGTACTGTAGCACATGAACCACGGCTGTCTAAATCTATCTAAGCCAACGACTTTTTTTAAAATGCGAGTGCTGGCAGGGAGGGCAGCCGACAAATGCACAGCTAAAGAAATATTTACAGTAAGAGAACACTCACACACGGTGGTTGTGTCTCTCTTGCCTGAATTAATGTCGGTCGAAGGTGGTCGGTCTCCAGAATGAACATAAACAATCAGCTGGAGCAGGAGCCTGCCTGGCGCTAATGCCAAACTCCTTAACATGTAAGCACACATCATTCAGTTTTGTGAGTAAGCATTCACGTAAAATGGTTGACATCGATGGAGGGTGTATAATGTACAGGATTGACAAACTACAGATCCGAGTTTGAGTCTTGAGTCCCGTGTGAGGCTGGGTTTAGGCAAGAAAAACACTTTGGTTAAGGTTAGAGAAAGACTATGATTCTTAAATTTTTATACACATATACTGCGTAAAGTGACTGTTTGAGATTTCTTTTTTAAGCAGGCCCACAATCTTTTCCTGACTTCAACCCATTGCTCTGAGTGCCTGAATCCAACCATTAAAAAACTTTGATAATGTTGGAGTCACAAAAGTGGATGTTGTACTGCAAGATCAGCTGTTTTTGCAGAAGTGAAAAAGGGATGTTGTAGACAAAAGCTAACAAGAAGTCAAAGTAATGAAAGTGTTACTGGAAATAGGAACTGTAATATTGTTACTGAAATTCGTACTTGTTACAGTAATATTAATGCCCAGCTCTGGTCATTAATAAGGTTGCAGCCATGTAATAGCCTATGATATTAGATCGTCAGTGGGTTTACCTAGGAGCTTTAATTACTGTAGAGTACCTGTATTGAAAATATTTTTGTTGCATATAATTTGCTGATTTATTGATTTGCCAAGTACTGAAAATGACATCAAATCTTGGGTCAGATTTTTACTCTCATTCTCAGCATGTGTCTTTCTAAATTTCCAATTTACGCCTCTGTCGACAGAACCTTCACACATTTATCACAAATAAAGCTTCAAGCGCAGATTCACAGATTTGAGTTTTTGTTACAGCTTTTGCATGTCATCTAGTTACATGTCTGTTGTCTGAATGACTGTTTTACAGTTCATGTAACTGATTCAAACACATATGTTTGACATCCTAACATCATAGAACAACATAAAGATGCTAATGCTATCTTTTGGACAGGAAAACCCTCCCATTAAAACTGGGGCCTCCTCTTTCTAATTGCACTCTTAGCGATGACTTCCTGTGGGGACTCCTTGAGGGATGTTTGGTCTTGACTCTTCAGATGACCCCAAACCAGAAACCTCAGCGCTCATTCTTCTGGCTCATGAAATACGTTCTGGACTCAGACCACTCCCCAGTGGATCATTATTACAGTCCCTCTGTCTCTGTCTGTGCTTCCAGCATTTGCTTTCAGACCTTGTCTCTTTCAGAGAAAACAGCCTGGCCTTAATAGAATATAATCACAGTACATGAGGATTTGTTCAGCTTGTTCTCATTAGACTCTGTTAGACTAAATGTTTATTCGATTTTCATGTTGTTGTTTGAATTATTTGACCAACCAACATGCCTTTGTTGGCACAAAGGTGTATCAAACTAAAGAAATTGTTTTTCTGCTTTCCCAGGTTTTCAGCCTTGCACAACTTCCTCAAACTTTTTCACTAGCTGCAGGAAGACTCTCTGCACAGTCAATCATCTGACTCCTGCTCCCTGTCCTCGTTTGCTCTGTGAACACATTGAAGCCTCAAAGCTCAAAGATAGATTTTCAAAGTCAGGTTGTATTTACATTTGAAATTGTTTAGACCGCAGCTTGTCTCCGTGGCTGCCAGGAGTGTACACTGTTTAATCTAGAGACACCAGATAAATCACAGGCAGTCTGGATAACCACTTCTTCATTTCATTTCTTCAGCGTTATAAGGAAAATGTTAAATGACTGAATGAATAGAGACAAGCCAACTTTATAAATCAATTTTAGCTGGGTGTGTTAATATCATGTTCTTTTTCATGGAAAGATCAGAAGAACAAAAACATTTTCTTATTTTCAACAAGTGACAGAGACATGTAGAGAATTTGTCCTGATTTTGAGATGTCCATCTCTGGAGTGTGTGCTTCTTCTCCAATACAGTTAAGATAAATAGAATTGTATTTGTGATGCTCGCAGCTTTGGAAAAACGTCTGTACATTTGAAACAGTGTCTTGGCTACTTTGAGTAATCTGTAGGTAATGCTGTGAGCAGTTTTCAGTAGACCTCTTTTCTTATTAATGAAGCTTTCACACATGTAGTTTGATTAATTTAGTCTTTATGAAGGGGTTAAAGTAAGTTATGCTGCCCTTTTATCTATGGTCCTCACAAAGAAATAACTGATTATTAGCATCATTTGTATTATTAGACTTCAGGTTGACTGCATATTTTGAATAATGGTTGACAGGTAGCCTGTTTATCAAAATAGGGATCTTGAATGGAAATCCTTCAAGAGGTATTACAGTAGGATACCTTATAAACTCCACTCGAAATAATTCTTGTTATAGTCACCAAACATCTGACATACTGACATGCCCACAAATGTTGCTGGTGCTCTGAGCTGAAAGAAAAAGTGTCGATACCTGTGTCCAACTATTTCTTTATTTAAATGCCATCCTACATGGAGAAAGTTCAAAAGAAGACAAATCATTGTACAGTTATTTGCTTTAATCAGGAAACCCACCACAACACATTGTTACAGACAAGACCACCTCTTAGTGTTCACTGTAACCAGGTCCACAAAGTGTCGCTTGGCAATGGCAGTTCATCCAACAGAACAACAGGGCTTTATTTAGACTTTTGCAGGTGCATTTGATGATAAGATTTCTAAATATAGTGTGTTGTTTGTTTTACACAGAGATAAGTTATCTTCTGTGAATTTGAGGGGTCTGTTTCTGGAATAAATTGAAGGTCTGCTGCCTGTGTGGTTATCTACAGTAAACTTATCTTACTGTTCTTGTCTGTGTAAATGCTGAAAAGTATGAAAACTAGCAAATATAAATATATGGTGCTTACTTCCTTTGGTGCGTACAGGCAAAAGACATTTTCCTCTTTTCTTCAGTTTTATTGTGTATCATCACCTTGAATGTCATTGTGGTTCTTATGGTTCTTTTGTTTTCTACAGACTCCAGCAAACACAGATTTATTAAGCAACCGTTGGCAAAACAGCCACGTGATAAATGCAAATAACATTTATTATGCTGTTTTGCAGAAACAAATATGCATTTAAAAGCCCAAACTTTTCCGTTAACAAACAAGTAGACTTGTGATAAATAATATCAACATATTTTTATTCAGAGTATTAACTGTATTCAAGAACAATACTATTTAGATTCAGTCCTGTGCCAGTGTTCCTGTCTCATATTCAC
>JAUBNQ010000028.1:18987472-18998590 GCA_032353495.1 Ctenopoma kingsleyae | reverse complement strand
TTGTTTCTTTTCCAAAAGGCCTGCATGAGGAAAAACATTTAGGAAAGTACACTCTGCAAATTATAAATGCTACATATTCCTTTTTCCTAATTTTACTTGACGTGAAAATGCAAATGCATGCACACTAAAACACTACCATAACACACACTACGTGGAGACCATGTTATCTCAAGTTCAAAGCACAGCCCGGCTGTTTTTTTTTTTTTTGTTTTTTTTTATCTGTGAAGAGGTTTACTCAACCCTAGAAAATGCTTTTATGATAAGACCTGAGTGTGCTTGATAGTTTGATATCAAACATTCAAGGACCGGACAGGCTGACCTTTTCTGTGAGGTGAAAACATTTGTACTACATTTAGTCAAAGTAAAGCAATAGTTGTTTTAGAATTTATACAATTCACCATCCAAATGTTAGGTTAGTAGAGCATCTGGACCACTCTTTAAAACAAAACATATTGGAAATTGTGGCCAAAACATATTGGAAATTAATTTTTTATGGTGCCATTCTGGCATAGCAAGCTATTGAGCCAAAGATTTGGTGTCACACAGTACGTTAGAAGCATGCATTAATTAAATCAAAACCAGACGCCATGCACTCTGTCTAAATATGACTCTCTGTCTTATATCCACTGAGAGAACATTTTCACCACCATATCAGGTGAGAAAGACACAAACGATAATGATAGTGACGCCTAAAATGGAGCCAAACTATGACTGAATAATGGACTTTTTCATAATGTGGCCAGAAACTAAATCTAAGTAGCCACAAAATGTATTAAATGAATCAATTAATATTGCTTGAAGTCTAAATCTTGAATCGCTAAGAAGAAAAGTCACAAAACTCATAAATTCCACATGTTTGTGAGGCTGCTATTATTGAACCAACATCAAATTAACAGAGCTGCTTCTTTAAACAAATCTATAAATCGTGTCAGTCCCTTGTCATTGTAATTTTCAACCACAGCAACAAGGCCAGATTTGTTTGTAACACTGGCAACAACTTTATTAAGTGAAGCTGAGTGTGCAGCTGTATTTCTGTCCTTTTCTAATTTTACCCGCCTGGCTTGGAGTGCCTAACATTTTTTACCTTAAAGGTTGTCTCAGCCAGCTAATAAGAGGAAACTGTCTACTTATGTTTACCGTCATTATCATGTCTTCTTCTGCATTCATCTAAATGTGCATCATAAGCCTTTGTAACACAAGAGACCCACTTATTTAATCCTTGAGTTCTGACTTTGAAACTCTGAGCTTATCGTTAGTGCTTTTGAGTATTCTCAGAAATACGACTGGAGGAGGTAGATAAAAGAAATCGGCAGGGGAAGAGAAAGGTCTTCAAGTTGACATTATCCAGCCATCTGTGCAGGGGGACTTTGAGATATTTCAATGTTGACTGATAAATCAGGCTCTGCTGTTCCCCTTTATCTTCATTTGGGGTGGACAGATTGAGACCGAAAGTATGTCTGGACAGAGAAGGCCAGAAGAAGGAGCAGATTGTTCGTCTGCTGTCGCAGATGGATCAGAGGTCTGCTGTCTGCTGGATGGGTGAGTGTGTTCACTGTGCCTTTGCACCATCTAAATGGACCCAGACTGTGAGACTCCAAACTTCAAGATGGCTTAGTCCAGGAAATGATTGTGATTACGCCAAATGTCCTCTTTGCCACAGTGTCTCTTGTGGTGATGGATATGGTATGTAATAGAAGGAGGGTGTGGCTTCACTGTTGGTCTGTTCTCAAGCATCAGTCTTCATTGTCCCCTGAGTTTTTTAAATTGACATACATTTCTTATGTCACTCGCTGCTGCATATATTCTTGAACGTGAATATGTATAGAAAAGACATGTTAATAAGTGAACGTCTTTGTACACAATATTTCAAGTCAGGTTTGGAAAGGTGACCCAAGGCACCCAAGGGTCACGAAAAAGCACCTCAAGCAAGCCACTGCACATCCCCAGTCACATTCCTACTAGCTCGGAGGACAACCAGAAGCTAAGGGTATGACTTACCAGAAAATGGCAGCACACAGAGTTGTAAACCTTTAACCACCACAGTGGGAAACACCTGCACTTTCATACAAAGACATGTCGGAATTACGGGTGCACACCTGGACTGAAAATGCAGCAACAAGAATCCAGGAGAGCTTCTCAATGTTTCCAACATTTTGAGAAAGTCTAAACTAAACGGTCTAAACAGATTCCAGTGGATCATATTACTCCTAATTTAGCTTTTATGTGGTGTTTGATTCACTTTTAATAGTTGTAAATTGTGATTTTAATAGTTCACTAACTTAATTTTAAGACTTGGTGCATTTTACCCCACAGACACCGGCAATGATTCCGTTTCTGTGCATAAAAGGTACTGAGTCCTTAATCAAACAAGCATGGATTTCACTGCGGCTCAAGATTCAAATCATTAGTGACATGTGAAATAACACTCAAGGAATGCAAACCTCCACAAAAGCTGCATCACAATAAACCAATATGCTTATTGTGCAGTGGTGTACCACATACCACAAACCTGTCCAGGAGATGTTGAGACTTTGAATTGTGCAAGATTTGATTGAAGTCATACTGTTGCACCATGCACTGTTATTGCAGTTATCACCTCTGAGTAACTTCTTAGTTAAATGTCGTCCAATTTTGCAGACAAAATATTAGTTCTAACTGAAGAAGTGGTATTAAGAGCTATAGTGGTATATGAAAAATGCTTAATTTAAGTTATTCTGCTAACTAAAATATTAATTCATTGGTATAAATTCATTTGGATGTCTTGGCCAACAAGTATTTGTAGTTACTAAGCTTTAAGCATTACTATTCCAAGCTTCTCCTTCCTGTGGATCAGTGTTAAATAAGCCATGAATTCTGTGTTATTACTTGTTTATATAAGATAAACCAAACAAACATGAACCACTGTAGCAATGATTCTAATGAGAATATCAAAGCGGTCCAGTGTGGGATGTGAAGTCATTCATTTTCTTGGCCTGCAGATGTTTTGTAGAATAAGCATAATAAGCCACAGGTTATATTTATGTTAACAATATTTTTTTAATGCTGCATTACAGAGTCAGTTTGTTAGACATTGCAAAAGAATGCTGCTTTAGGAAGAGCTTTCCTTTTAAAAATATTAATACTGATTGTTGGATATTTATTTTGAGCAGCCAGGAAACAGAGATATGAAAGAATATTGATGACATAGGTAGCACTCTAGACCAAGTTTGGAGCACTAAGTCTGCAAATCATCGTGTGGTTGTCTGGAAGTTGAGTCATGGCAACCGGACTTCTTTCTTGTCAGGTTGAAAAGTTTCACTAATCATTTAGATAGCTTCTACAGTCTGTTTGGCGCGATGAAATGACAGCAGGTGAAACATTTCAACCTTACAAGAAAGAAGTCCAGTTGCCATGACACAACTTTCAGATAACATCACCTGGATGACAACGACAACATATGGTGGTGCACAGGCAGAGATTTGTAAGAGCAGAACTAGACTTGAGTGTGAGGGAGGACAGAATCGAGAGCGTAACAGATGATTTGAACGCCCAACAGGAATTATGTATATTTTAAGTCGGCAGTAGGGGATTCTCATGCTCATAATAATGAAAGCTGCTCACGCTCACTTTTGACAGTCTGAATCCCCTACACACAAGCTGAGAGCATATTGAATATGAATAAGTATGAATAAACTCTGCAGGGAACATAACTTCATTTTGCTCCATCACAGAATTTTGTTGATGGTTCACAAAATTACCATCTCATTATAAAGATGTACCTTCGTGTCTCTAGGCTAGCCTATAATCTTACACGGGGCCTTGTTGATGAGATAGAAATAGATGCAGGTGATGCTATTGAGTCACTGACACTGACAAATGACCTCTTGTGATCTCAAGTGCTCTGAAGCTGCCAAGACACCTGGAGAAAACTGAGAGAGCAGACTCAGAAATAAGACAGCAAATGATCCACTAATTCTGCTTTTAAAAATCTGTGCCCACTCGCTCTCAAATGCTGAATTGCAGACTGAGTGGTGCTCAAATTTGGCAATATGCTTCATCAATCCTCTAGTAGTGCAGGATCATCCTCTCTGTGTGCTGCCCTGTTATGAGCTGCCCAGAGTGCTGAGTAATGAGACTACTGACTAGACTTTTGTCAGTTGTATGTATGATGTCACCACTTCATACAACACATGGAGTGAGAGCTTTATATGTCAGTGTGTGACCTGTGCACATAGCTACACACTTGGAAGAAGCCACAAACTGTGTCATAACCTCAGCCTGCACCGAGCAGAGAAAAAAGTCGGACAGACTTATTTTGCTCCTACCTGACACTGCTGAATTAGCTCAGGGCCTTGATGGATTACCTGCGACTGACCCGGGGTGTTAGTTGTGATGAATCTGTCCAAAGATATGTGGGGCCCCACTAGAGTTATTGGCTGGCTCTTATCGTCTGAAAGCAGACACTGATGGGGTGTGTTGTAGGAAAACATCAGCACTGAGGTGTCTTTTTGTTCAACATTTGCAAGTTTGGATTCTTACTCAGAAGATAAATGTTGGAAAGTCTGTGTTGTTGTACAGAAAGATAAAACTGTGAGTCCGTAGAGCATAAAAGTATAATGTAATAGTGAATCCACCTTATCGTATAAATTTCTGATTGCACAACAGTTATGATTAGCTTGTCTTTATGAAATGATTTAATGAGATGTTACAGGCACTGGAAATCCCAGATCATAATACACACGAGTGAAAGAAATGCATCAATGTTAAATCATCCCTTTACATTGTACATAGCTCATATTCATCTTGGTGATGTTGAGAAATAATTTGACAAATGCTTTTGTGCTGACCAGACCAACTGGCACATTACCACCACCATTGTCTTCTGACCAGAAAATTAGCGCTGTGTCTGATTCAACTTTAGACTGTTGATGGGTCTGTGTGTTTCTGTACTTGTTCGGCAGATGTGAACGCTATCTTTCACTGGAGATCCCATATTTCTCCTCTCTCGGGTGCTGCCTGAACACTTGTCAGTGATCTTGATATTCTGTCTACAATGAAACACGGTCTAGTTTGAGGCCTACGTGAATGAGACTTCAAGAAGGTGCCTTCATGTTTCTTTGTACGCAATATGTGGATTGGTCACATCATTCTTATCCTCAATAATCTCCTTTGAGTCAATAGTTCAGAGGATAGACGCATCTCTGATGCTATGTCAGACATGTGCTTTTTATTTGGTCACCAGGCAGCTGTGTTGCCTTATCAGCATAGCAGAACCAGCTGAGAATGCACTCCTACACTGCACTGTTGGGGACATTGGCAAGAAGTGATTGCAATGTTCTGACTTTTAAAACACATTTCCAGCTTATGTTTCATAGACATGTTTACATATCTTGATCATATTTTCAGTAGCTGCCAAACTCACTGTGTTTTTCCCTTTATAGCCAAAACTCCACATAGAAAAACAAAACGGCCTCAGAAAGTTGCTTTTTCCATGAAGGAACCAGGTTCTTTCTCTGCCTCGGTTCATATCGACTTCAAACAAAGCCGATAGTTTTCAGCGAGCCATAAACTTAGTTTTATTAAATGTTGCTTATTTTTCACAGGCAAGCTTTGTGTGAATCTTACACATCCAGTGTTTTTAAGTAGCGTAAACCAGTTGATTGAAAGCAGCAACAAAGAATACTACAAGAAAATCAACTCAAAGTCAATTTAATTTATATGGTATAACTCAGAGTTAACAAAACTCTGTATTTTGATGACAAACCCTGAAAATAGATGAAGAAAACCACTGATTAAAAATCTAACAGGTTAGTACCTGTTCCAGTATGTAGTGTCATACAAAAGCAATACTGTAATTTTCCTGAAACATTTAACAAAATAACACAAATATATAATTTACACCACCTCAAACATAAGAAAATAAGACTGTTTTGTGAAATAAACCACAATTCTTTCTTCTCACAATAGGAAACGTGTTTCTAGTATAAGTTTCACTTTTAACCAAATATAGAAAATATTTAAACCAGTGAACAGAGAGAATTGAAAAATATTTCACATTATCATTCTTAATTTTGAGGTAAGCTGCTTTTCATTAGCTAACTTGTGAATTATTTGGACTGGCCTTTTCTGAAATACCACAGTAATCTTTCATTGAGACTTAGATTTGATAGGAGTCCAGTACCAGCAGGACTGTGGTGAATTCATTTCCTCCATGTGAAGCATTGGAGGGGGATGGTGGGGGTACCTTTAGGGGGCTGCAAAGGGCCAACAGGCTTGAAGGAGTTAAGAATGACACGCAATTAGTAAGCCTGAGCAGTCGACCGATATATCACTTCAGCGTGGAAGCTGGAATAGAGGTCCATCTGTACTGAACAGCTGCAGGAGGAAACTGGCCCTCTGACTCTCTCACGTGTGGACAGAAAGAGGAAGAGAGAGTGAAGAAGTGTGTGTGTGTGTGAGGCCACTTACAGATGGGATGGAGGAGGGGAAAAAGAGAGAAAGAGGGAAAAAAATTAAGGTTTTAACAGCCTACGTACATCTGTTTATTTAGAAAAGAAACCATTGTGTCATTCAGTTATTCTAACAACCTACACCAGGGCCAATGTTAGTCCCACAATGACGGCTTTTTAAATACACAGTTTACACTCCTATGAAGTGGCCTCATAACTGCGTTGGAGCCTCAGGAACGTGCCAAATGGGGGAACATGCTTGGGTTTCACATTCCCTCCTGCACTACTTGACGTCTCTATAGCAGACTGTAATGCCAGAGGTTGTCCGGGGGAGATCTGGTGGGGGCCATTTGTCTTGGTCTTGTGTGCTTTTTCTGGGTCTAATCTCCTAAATTGGTGCTCATGGTTTGGAGGCCTGCCAACAAAACTGCAGGGGCTTCTGGGACATGAGTCTGATGTCCATGCAAGATGGTGAAATGGTTTTGTCCTGTTTATATCAGTGTCTTATACAAGCCTATCCAAATACTAGTTACCACAACTGTTAGAGATGCACATGAGGAGTTCAATAGAATGTATTGCTTAATGTCCAATTCAGAATCCTAAATTACAAAATAAGAGATAAAATAGCTGTATTATCAGGCAACAATGTTGATATTGAACAATTTAGCAGCACCCCCAAGTCGATGTGTTTTCTCTTTGTCTTGGCAAAATTGTATATATCAAATAACGGTTTGGGAACAGTCACAATGTGAAAAGAGGCCTCTGTCGTGATGAACCCGCAAAGAATAAACACCCAAATCTTTGCTTTATGGAACTGTTTAGCTGTCCAGACCCCACATTTACTTTTCCTCTAAAGCAGTGTCTGTCACTTCCAGTGGCGGCTGCTGAAATTATTTTAAGTCAGTTTTCAGAAGTACTCTAACCACATATCACCACTAGTATAAACCAAAGCACCATTATCATGCATTGCACTGCTTTAAAATATTAAATTAACGTGAAAATACACAGTCTGTGTTTTCAGTTATTTACTATTTATACGGAAATTTCACCCAACTCTCCTTCAACTGAGAACATGCAGTCAAGCAGCTCATTCTGCACTGTCTTAGATGATAAATGGTAAATGGTCTGCACTTAAATAGCACTTTTCTACCTATACTGGTACTCAAAGCGCTTTACACTGCTATGCAGCTGACCTGACACACCAGGGGCAACATGCCGGGATTTTCTGAATGTTCACTCATTGTGACCACGCAACACGAGCTCAAACGCACCACAGAATATAATGTAGTCTATAATCTTAGACAACATGTGTGGGTTTTTGTCGCCCCCCCATTATATCATCTCATTATACTCTATCCTGTAGCTTTCATTAAGCTGCGTAGCAATATTCACATTGCTAATCATTGTAAGACACATAGCAGTTAGCATTTTCCATGTAGCTGCTAGTCTGTTCATGTTTTCTGACTTTATCAGGACAATGTATTAAATCCGTATTACCTGTCTGAATCCAGACTTCTTCTTTTCCTGACAGCTGACAGAAGAGGCAGGAGAAACTCAGTACAGACAGTTAGCCAGGACTTCTTCTCAGACCAGTTTCTGGAGAAAGACCAAGTGCAATTTGTCCCTCTGTCTTGTTTGTTATTTGATTTTGATGTTCGGCTGGTGAGATCCAGAATCTTTAATCTTTTCCTGTGGGGTTCTTCTGTGGAACGGTTCACTTTTTAGCAACTGAATTAGCATTATCAATGACAAAAAACTGCTCCTCCGACTGACTGTAAACAAAACACAATCGCTGCTGTGAGTTTCCGGTTGAATTTCCTAGTCTGAAGCTGAAGGTCTTGTGGGCGGGTTTTGGGCGCAAAATTTTGTGCCCCAAGGTTCTCCTATACTTTGTGTTGGAAGGGGCTCCAGCGCGAATGCACCAGTTATTGTGTAGGTCTATGGTAAAGATTTTTGCACCCCAAAGGAACAGGAAATACGTCACACGACCATTCAGTCATGGTAAATGTGAGAGAATATTTTTAAACTACACTTGAATGCAGATTATACACAGTACTCATGGTCTGTATAATATATAGATCGTTTATTTACATTTTAATGTTTTTCTAAAATAATTTTATGGGATTCCTATCTTCTTCTTCTTCATGTGAGACAGGTGGGGCGGCACCCGAGCACCGTCTATTGACGGGCCACCACTGGTCACTTCTCTCCTTTTTTAGAAAGACATCCTGGCCTGTTGCAACAAATTGGTCTCTTTAATGACTTTAATAAGCTTTGCCTATTTTCAGTAAAAAGCTGAACATTGTCCCAGTTTTGCAGACATTGCAAATACAAATCATACTAGTGTTACTTTTAAAACGATAATGGCTCACGAACAGAGTAAAGGTGCACTTCTGCTAGTCTACACATTTAAAGCAAGATTCACCACTGACCCTCCATGATGAGCTCATACACTACATACAGAACAGCGTGGCGGAAAATTGCCGTAATGATCCTGCCTTGAGCAGGCAGTGTAAAAGGGTCCGTAATGAAGCTGAGCCTTTCATCAGCAGCAGATCAGGAATTTTTAGCACTTGTGGTCAAAGTGATTATGTGTATGTGTGCTTTGTTGTTTCTTTTTATTGTTAAATTCTTTCTTGCTATACTCCGCGCTTGGGGGATTAAGGTCATATGTCTGTGTCGGGAGTTCGGTCTTTACTGGTTTGTCCATATGTGCTGGTGTTTGTCTGCAGTGATATGAAAGGCCTTCAGGCCTGTATAAACAACCACTCATACAGGCTGATGGCTGAGCAGCATGTGTTGCAACAGCTGCTCGTGTGCCCTCAAGGTGTGGATCTGGAACCACCAAAAGTAAAGTCTGTTACAGGACACAACATGAGCAAAATGCAGCTGACAGTGCATTGACAGTAGTGTTGGTCTTAATACCACTTTCTGAAGGTCTTGGTCAAATCTCGTACTGGGGCACATTTCTACTCTGTCTTGCCTTGGCCTCAGGCAAGGTGGACTCTGGACTGTAACGATGTCGGTATACTGCCTGCGCAGTATCTGATTTATTTGTTAACACTATTACTGTGATCATCCTACTTCTAATGCGACCAACAGCTTGACAGAAGGAAAGCAGTAGCTGTCTGGAAGGAGATATTAGACAAATGCTGTGTAATAAAATTTGGCTACCTAAACCAGGAGTTTAACTGCGTTTAACTGTGTCTGGCCTTGTCGTCTTGTGGATTCGGTCTCGCCCTGCCTTGGTATTGACTAGTTAAAGTCTTGCCTTAGTCTCAATACACTCTGTTCTTGGTAATGACTGATGATTAGGTGGTCTTGACTACAACACTAATCTACAGTATAATGAAATGTATTTGAAATAGCACAAACCCATTTCTTTGTCTGTAGTTTTATGGGTATTTTTTTTCTTTATTTGCAGTAGAGAGACAGTAGAGAGAAGACAGGAAATTAGTGGAGAAAAGTAAAGGTCAGATGCAAACTGAGGATATTGTGGTTTATGAGCACATTATTCCTCAT
The DNA here is from genome assembly GCA_032353495.1 of Ctenopoma kingsleyae. Taxonomy (NCBI): domain Eukaryota; kingdom Metazoa; phylum Chordata; class Actinopteri; order Anabantiformes; family Anabantidae; genus Ctenopoma; species Ctenopoma kingsleyae. The sequence continues at coordinate 18,988,640 of JAUBNQ010000028.1, read as the reverse complement.
GCCAGCACAGCACCGCAACCCATGTTTTTAAAAAAAATGTATTTTGTTTTTTAACATCGACTGCTGGCTGTTCTTATATACTACATTTGGATATTTTGCAGTTTAATTTCATATTAAATAAGTTGGCGTGAAACTGTCAAACCTAGATTACACAAAGAACAAACTGACTTGAATTCATAAACTGCGACTCCTATTTCACTTGAAAATCTGTGATAATTACGTTGACACCTTGTTTCTTTAAATGTGTAGATCAGACTACGTTGAATCATGGAAATTACAGAGTGATAGACTGTGTTAAAAGGGTCGGGGGATTTTAAGTTTAATGTTAATTATTAAAGGAACACCCTACCCATAACACTTCATTTAGCCGAACTGGTTCCAAGAATAAGAGGGAAGGAAATCTTCCAAAAAACTCTTGGGTCGTGTAGTTTTTTACGTTTCTTGTTATTTAGTACTGCAGGGAATTTCTCTTTAATACTCTTTTATAAGCAAAGCCATTTCTAGCCAAAGTGCTCTAGACTTGGTTAAAAAATAGTTTATTTGTGGCTTTCTGCCATTGTCTGCCAAGTGTTGATGATAATAATCACTTGTGTGTCACTCTGCAGTTCCAAACTGAACAAATCAACGCAAATCCCCAGAAGATAACGAAACAGACGGAAATTAATTGGCAGACACAAGGAAGGAAACAAATCCTTAATCTTGTTTGGTTCTGTTACAAATAACTTGCTATTATCGCTTCTCTGAAATCCCAAAGAGGAAGCAATTTGAAAGGATAGTTCCTGCCATCACATTTCCTGTATTCTGATATTTCCGTTTCCAGACAGCATGGTGCAGGCCCACTGCTGCTGACCTGCTCTGCTGGGATTCAGCTCAGTCAGTGACTGATGAAATTCTCACAGCACAACTCTCTGCTACATGTCAACAGTCCTGTCACCAGTAGTTTAACATTTTAAAAAGGTAGCTCAAAAAATCAGGGAATAGAAATTGTGGCCTCCAACAATGTCGTTAATGTCAATAATGTTGTGTTTTGACCAGAATCTATCAGCACAAGAAATGTCACAAGTTTTTTCTTGTGTAAAGGCTTCTTGGTTCATTAACTATGACAAAAAAAGTTTCAGGCCTCTGACCATCGGGTAAATAAATACTAATGTATTGGTAATAAATTGAG
>JAUBNQ010000028.1:18945627-18962884 GCA_032353495.1 Ctenopoma kingsleyae | reverse complement strand
AAAAAAACAGATTAATGTGCATCAGTACTTTTTGAACATTTTCAGAATTTTTTAACAATTTTGTGAAAATACAGATAACCGTGATACTTTTGGTCACTATAATCATGATATTAAATGTACATACTATTTCATCTCTAATCCAGAAGTTGTGTATCAATATTATCATTCAAATGAAGTCACATTTCTGAAGTCCAGTTTTCACTCTTCTATAACTCGGATTTACTCTCCAGAGTCTCTTTATTGCTACACTATTTTCACCAGCAACTGTCTGCAGTTTGGTGCATAGCAGGTACTATACAGTAGAGTTTAAGAGCTTTTATGAATATGACAAGTATGATAACCACCATGAATGGGATATTTGTGTCTCATTGCCTGTGTTTCTTTTTTTGTGTTGTTGTTGTACCTCTGCACAACAGTTGAGAGAATGGAAAAACTGTCTTAAAAAGACATATAAGAGCTATTGTACTGTATGTGCTTTGCCCCCAAGTGATGTCATGTAAATTCCTCTGGCAGTGTATCATTTACTAGTGCCAGCTCTTATAATTCAGAGAAGGCAGCCCACCTGATATCACAAGTGACAACCTGTTGATGTGGTTTTACTGTGCAGTGAGGGAGTTGCTAGGCACTTTTTTAGTCAGCAATTAATTTCAGCTCTGGCCAAGGGTGGGTGTGACGGTCCAAATGGCTCGGAGGGTTTGACAGCCAGCCAAGGGAGTGTGAGAGAAAAACACAGAGAGAAGGAACGCAAGCAAGAGCGTTTCCTTCAGCCGACTTTATTTTTATGACTGGCAAACCGCAGTAAACAAACAAAAAAGCACATAAATTGTTCATGGACTACCCTCTAAAACCTAAACCTTAGAAGCAGTTTTGTATAGAAACTCGTCTGTTGCATGACTAAAGCAATGAGTGTCTTTAGTTTAATCTCTTTTTTTTATTAAACCACTGGAGATTTGCAGATTATGCAAAGTTTATAATTTATAAACTCTGCCTTGATATGGTGATCAACTTTAATTGTAACTTTGTGTTGTTTTAACAGCTTTACACAAACAATTAAAATTCGAAGAAATAATTCATAATGCAGAGTCCATCTCTTGCTTGTGACTATAACCTCAGGGGTCATCACACAAGCTCATTTTACTGTGAAATACAGATTTCACTTTTCTCTCCCTGCTAAACTGGGAAAATGTGTTTTAACACCAACACATCAACACCCTATGCTGTACATGGAAGTAAAGTTGTAATTGTAAGAGCAATTCATGTTATGTACTCTGTAGTCAGTAGCCAACTCCTGAACACTTTAATAAAATTTTGTGTAGGCATTTAACAGTTCTGCTTTTTACAGAAGTAAATCGTTCAAAAGCAGTAGATGAAACACAAAATGTTAAAAACCAAACAATGTTTTTCTTTGTTTTCATGTTTGAGCCTGATCCCTTTTGTTGCAAGTGCTGTGACTTTAACTAATGGAGACCAACAACATCTGGACTCACTAAAGCTCTATTAGCAGCTTGCTCATAATTGGCCTTGACCCCTTATTGTGAGAGGTCATTGGTCAGAAAAGGTTGGGTAGTTCTGGAACAGGAAAATTAACTTCCTGTTATTCAATGATAAAGACCCAATTAGGTGCAAAGTTAACAAAGGGTCATTAGAAAGAACATCTCACACAAACGGCTGCTTAGTTTTCTGAATAAAAAAGTTTAGAATTTTCTGAAATAGAAAACAGCTGTATTTCTTTTCTTAAATAGAAAAACATAAAAAGATGTTGACTAGCTTTGAAAATGTTTAGCCAAACCTCAATGGGAATTTAAATGTCTAACGTCAGTTTAGTGCCTGGTGATGTGCTGTCTACAGAAATACTTAAAATGCAGCAATTGAAGTGGACAAAACCACCTAAAACACAGTGTGTGTGTGTGTGTGTGTGTGTGTTTGTGTGTGTAGCTTTTTACTTAAATGTCAGACAACATAACCTACTTATGAATGACGTACAGCCACTATACCAAACCTAAATATTAACCTCGATCATACTTTTTGTAAATAAAGCACATTCTGAGCTTTTTGCTCTCAGTCCAAAAACCATAAACCTTATGTCTCACTGAGGTGACTGCTTGCTGCTGGTCTCATGAAGAGATAGAAAGTGATCGAGACTCGCCGCTCTGCCTCTAACTAACTCCATATGGTGCAGGTCTGGACATCCAACTGATTTCTAAGACTGTTGCAGACTGGTGCAATGCAAACCTAGAATCAATCTGAGCAGGGGCTATGGACAACCCCCCTCCCAGGCTCTAAGGAGAAGCATCTGTCCCCAGTTGCTCTCAATATCCATCTCGCCCATCGTTAAAGGCTCTGAGCACCGTGGCTTACATTTGAAATCTTATATTTAAAGAATTCAGTTTTCCATGTATTTACCTTCATACAGATCAAATCATCCTAAAGAATCAGAAAGGTCAGAAGTTTTAATAACTAATACTTAAGAGTTTAAACAAGAAGCACATAGAGGCTTCTTTTTGCAAGTTTTTGTCAAAGTGTAAGACACTTGGACGCGTCTTTCTGTGAGAAATTTTTGTTGAGAACTCTTTACTGAATGAGACGGTGAAAGGGACTGCTGGCACTGAGACTGGATTGGTGAATGAGCAGGGTAAGAAAGAGTACAACAGGTAACAAGGACCTACTGCTGAGAGACAGATGGCTGAGCTGCACAAAGAGAGGCCCGTTCACTAACGGGAAGCTCTGTCTCTCTGTGTGTGCGCGCATTAATGTGTGCGTGTAAGACCCTCTTTTATTCTCTGTATATCAATTTGTCCAATGAGCAATCAAAGAATGTCTCGTGAATGACTGTTTCACACAGCAGCTACTGACATTTCTTTGGGGGTTACTCACTCCATGCTCTCTAATGAGCAATGTAAATGTGGCTGCTTACAGGACAAAATACTCAACTATCTCACATCATCGCAATACCAAGCACAATAATTGAAAAAGGTAGAAATAAAAAATTATTTTGATAAATAATGAAAATATTTTGACTATAAGATTTTAATTGTAATTTGTTATACAACATATTGTTCCCATCTTCCTGTCACTTTTTTGATGGTTATATTATTGCAGCCCAGTTTTATTTTCTGTTAACACAATGATCACACATTCGCAATTAACGTAGATGAGTCGCAAATACAATGATACCTAACAATTAAACATATACAGGTACGTTTTTTTTGTCCCCCAAAATATCCCATCTACAATATCACATTTTTATTTTCCATTTTCAGTATCCAGTCTTGCAGTTCAACATCCTGTTTTGTAATGCCAATGTTTTTTTTTATGGTTAGTTTCAGACACTTGCTAAACTGGGTTAAGGTCCAGGTAAGGGAAAGATTGTGGGCTGGGTTAACAGAGAAAAATACAGAAAAACTCGCCAGTCACTTCTCACACAATGTCTGCATTAAAAAGCACATTCTTTTCTATCTCTGACCAAAGCATCCCTCCTGCCTAAACCTAACCTCACACAGGATTGTGAACTCAAACTTACCAGCTTGTGGTTTGTAAGTTGTGCACACTATACACACTCCGTCCACCACAGTCACCCCCTTGTGACTCACTTTACCTTAATAAATGTAGCATTTCAATAAGTCAAAAACTACCTTACGTTGCAACATGATGATTAAATGTGCTACATAAACGTAATTGTGGTTGCAGTTTAGTCCCTCGTCCCTAGACACAACCGTGCTGACTGAATTGTTGTTCTCATTCTGTTGTGCACGTGTGGAACTTGTCTGTGCAACATTATACACATATATACATATACTATTACAGAATCACTTTTTTGTGTCTCTGTCTGAATCTCTATTACATCAGGTCTCTTGCTTGCATCTTCTACACAAATAGGTTGACGGGTTAGACTTATTTCAACAAAAGCAGGGATTTAGCTGTTTTGGGTTTGGCACCTCTAGCAGTCTAACAATGATTTTCTAATGCAGATGTTTTAAATCATGAAAGAATGCTCTGTTTCAATCAAACTCCATCAAAACTGCACTGGAAATATGTTTGCATGACATCATGTCGTCTGACTGTGAGAAATGTACAAGCAGTGTGTTCAGAAAATGCAAAACACATTACAAACAGCTGTATTTAAACAGTAACAGTGTGTAGTAAAAAAAATGGCTGTGGAGTTTTAAAATCCTCTGCTCTTGCCATCTTCGATTCTTAAAATTTCTGGGATTATCAAGGACGCTATCAGCAACGTGAAACAACTTGACAATAGGCAACAAAATGACATCAGACATGACAGTTTTTTCATCTGTCTGGTGATTATTGCAAAGGAGCATGAATAGCAGTCAAGTGTGGATGAATCACAGAGGATCTCAGATTGCAGGGCTCCAGCCACTGTAATTGATAGTCAAACCACCATCCCCCCTTTGGGAGAAAATCTACAGCAAAGAGTCAAACCACATCCAGTTTGAATCTTTGCCAGTGAATTATTCATAGCTTCAGCTATCTGGGCCAATGCAGAATCATGTGGATTACAGACTCTCATACTCACACACACACACACACACACACACACACACACACACACACACACACACACACACACACACACACACACACACACGCTGGTGCCCTATCAGGGGCAGACTGAGCTATTTTCTGGAAGCGAACTGGCTGCGGTGGTTCTCCACACTAAATAGCGAGGCTAACCAGTGTTTGCTTTGTGGAAATCCCTTTAGCATTTGCAGAGTGACATGGGATGGATGTCTCACATAAGCCAGTTGCCCTCCTATCTGCAGTCGTGTAGCATGTCATATGGTTGTATGTTTTCCATAAAATATGCAGTAACTGTGCAAAATATATATACACATGATTACCTGTCGGAGTTGAGAAAATCTGCTATTTTGGTATAAAGAAATGAGTGAATCACATTATAAATGTTTCTGGGAACATTTCACAAGGTAGCAAATTATAGCTTTACAGCAGCATAATAATTGACTTTGTTTGCAGTTTGAGGTTGCTGTGTGCAGTTTTACAGATGTTTCTTCTACAACGATATTCTGTGGTAAAAAATGCTTCTTGAGCAGCAAGGGATTTTTCCAAATAAAAGTTTTTTTTCTGAAAGCTAAAATGAATGAATAGTTGAAATAATTAGTTAAAGCAATAAATTGTTGATGCATCCAGCTTCTGTTACTCCCAGTGATGACGGTAAACATGCAAACTTGACACAAACTGGAAACTGTATGAGAAAGTCATTGCAACATCCATCATCTGAAATGAGCACCCTTGGAAGATGAAGGGGGTACATGAGCTCATATGATAGAGATAGGAGTACGTTAGGAACCACTGACCTCAAAATATATATTTTTTTCCTTTTTACTCTATAATCCATGGAGGATGGGCTTCTCCCCTATGAGGATTCAACCTGGCAACCAGCAGGCCTTAAGTGTAAGCTCAGGCAGAGTTGGGGCCCAGCCTTCATATCATCTGGTTCCTATTCTCTCTGCCCTGTCCAATGAAATCTGACCTGCTTTAGAGGAAAACTGAATTATGGGCCTATCAATAAATACCATATTTCCCCCTTTGAAGTTGCATACGTGATGGAAAGTGGTAGATGTCATGTGTTAAAATTATTACCCAATTCCTTAGCACTAATCTACTGTGCTCCATGTTTCTGACTTTTGAAAACTGTTGCGGCTTTATCAGTTCTGACAGCAACCAGACTGACCGTTTTTTTCACTTTGCCCAAACGTCAGAACTACTTTCAATCTCCCTTCGACTTTATATGACCCCTACAGGGGTAGCCTATCCTGGCAGGAAGAGAGAAATGAGTGTGTGTTACTAGAAAAAGATTGGCTTTGAATGTTTCGTGACAATGGTGGATAATTTTACCAGCTGGTGAATAGTCTGTTCTTGAGTCATTTGGAGGTGCCTATAAAGCCTGTGTGTAATCTTCCTGCCTCCCACTCTTTAATTGTGCCTCTCACGGAAGAAGTTGCTTTTAGAAAAGATAGCCTAAGGTCCTGCTGATCCAATGGAAGGAAAAAAAGGCAGGACATGAGGATAATATATGGAGTCATCAGATTTATTGTTGTGCAGTATTCTTTGTATGCGTTTGCTTTTGCTTTTTTGCATTTGAAAGCAGGAAGAAAAGATAGCAACAAATGTCCTCCATCAGGTTTGAATCCAGAGTAAGTACGTTAGCTTAAAAAGAACTTATGTGTAGGATCAGGAGGAACGTCAGCATCCGCGGCGTCATTGTTCACACACTTCCTTGCATAATTTGTGTATATCTGGAGCCATGAGGGGGTAGACCCGGGCCTGATCATCCCTGACCAACAGAATTTCTTTTTTGCGAACTTCTGCCTTTGGACAACAAACAAGCCATGTAACCTCACGACTAGGCAAGAAATAATGCGTTACACAAATGTAGTAGCTCACATTTTCTGACAGTCTTTTCTTGAATACATTTGTGGCATTGTACTATTTGGACACAAGAAATTACCAAAGTAATTGTGCTAAATCCAAATCCTGCACACTCTCCTGCCTCTGCACATGCCGGCAATGGTGAATTGGCAGACTTGGTTTTGGAAAGTTACAAAAGTTGCTGGATTCAGCCTCACCACTTCAGACATTAGAAAGTTGTGCAGAGAGCATTTTAGATACTCCATGGCTATCTGACTCAAACTTTTAGATACATCAGCCACTGTCACAGTGCTTCTTATAATGCATTTTTTAAAATATTGTTCAGATTCAGATATTTTACTGATATTTTCATTGTGACAGTATAGCTAAAAGCAAAAGAACAGCCCCCAGAAACTGCATAAAAATCAGCACTGCAAAGGCCCCATCAGAGCTGTAATGACAGTCATTGGAGGAGGGCGACCTGCTTATTACCTGCACATGATCAGTGTCAATGAAGATCTCAAGTTAAGAAGCTGCCCTCTCTGACAGGTCAGAGAGAGATGAGGTTATCCATGTAGAAGCAGCTGTCTGGGATAATGAGTAACAGCACTCGTGCCATCCTGACTGGGTGAAAAATACCATGACCATTAAGAAGCCTCACGTGCATAAATGTGTGAGGGGGAGGATGATTGTGCTGCAGGGATCTTAGTGCAGTGTCTTATTTGCTGCAGTCTACTTGTGTATCTACTATATGAGAATATGTGCATGTACCGTGTATGCACAAGCAATGGCACACTTCTTTCAGAATAGCCTTTTATACTGCAGAGCATCTGTTGATATAGTCATTGTGTCATTTCAGTGGTGCGTAGGAGGAGGTGTGAAGATGTTGTCGGTGATATTCATTACAAGCAGGCGCATCAGCCCATCAAAGCTCTCCTTTGTGTAGGGGATCAAGCCAGAGGCAGGTTAAGGCTTTCCACAGAGACGCCTGTGGTTTGCTCTTCCTCTTGGTTTCCTTCTTTCTTATGCTGCCGTGTTCTTGATCATCTCATCAGGAGGGCTATCCAATCTGTGCTCAGAACTCTGTTGAAGTTAACCTCTTTTTTTTTTTTTTGCACAACCCCAGAGATACATACACACAAATGGATGTGCCACACAAACACACACTGGCATTTAATCCACATCAAAGAAACAAAGGGGAATTGGAGAAAGAGATCCAGAGAAAGATAGTATTCAGTCAGATGCAGAAGGTCTTCAGTTTGAGTGACTGAAGGCCTGTAGGGTCTTTTCCTGTCGAGCGCAGGTTGTGACCCTGCAGGACGGAGCAGCTGCTGCAGAATGATCTGTCTGTTGACAGAAACTGCTGAGCCATCAGAGATGCCGAAAACCAGAAGAAGCTGCCTCAAGACCTTTGACAGACTCAGATCAATCAGCCTACATCAACAATGCCCCAAGGGTCATCTCCAGTGAGATCATTCCACCTTGATGAGCAAAGATCACAGTTTTAATTAGAGTTTTCCTCACTAAATTGAAGGCATTGTCTTTTATATTGGGAAGAAATGGTAGAAAAATCAAATCCCAACATGGCTTTTTGACTACTTTCTTGAAGACTGAGGTTTAGAAGCTTTCAATGCTGTATTACTTTCATGTCTGAATGCCAACTACCAAAAAGCACTAGTATTTTCAAATTTACAGTACATTTTACATAAAAAAAGAAGATGAAGCAAGGTTTTCTTACACCCAGTGAGAATTGTGTTTTAGGTGTTAGTTGTTTTATTGATTTCATGCCACTGAGGTGGAGGTAATGTAATTCACCTAAACAGTTTTTTTCTCGGCTTCACTGCCTTTATAGAGTAACATACATTATGTCAAAGGCAGCTGAACTTAGATGATGACTTATGCATCAATTAAGATTACAGACTGGAATCATCCATCGATTATTCCGTCGAAAGGCAAGAAACAGTTGAAATGTGAGGAGAATTAGAGATAGTTTTCTTTTGGACACATTGCCGCAACATAACTCCCTCCCTCTTTTCCTTCAAGCTTAGTTATTGGTCCTTTTCACACCTCAGGACCTGAGCTCCCAACAGCAGGCTTCAACTTGTGCAGGGGCCTTGAAACCCTGGTGTAACTAGAAGAAAAGGGCATCTCTTTAAGACATAAAGTTTCAAACTCTCCAGCCTTTGTGTATTCATTCAGTGTGCTTAAGTTCACATATGATATTGTAAGTGGTGCATGAGTTTGCTTTCACCATGTATTTCAAGCCAAACAAGCCATAGATATAGAAATATTTTTGTATATAGTATTATTTAGTGACGCACTGAAAATTAAATATGATTAAATTAACAAATGTAATGGTACTTAATTGTAGATCCCCAAAGATTCCTACAAGCAGACATTAAGCATGTATGTAGCAGTGTGGTTAAGAGATTATAAGCAGGGGGAACAGGAAAAAGAGAAAGTATATATTGTATAGGCATTAATCTATCTTCAAGATGTACATACCTCCCTCCATCCATCTCTATCTTTCTCCTTGTCCGCCCGGATAGCTTTTTCTGTACATTGCAGGAAAGGTAGTGACTGGTGTGGACAAATCTTTCCTAACATACTGCTGACACCTGTCTGGAGCACAGTTAAAACTTTTACTGGTCCATTTCTCCAGGGTATACATGTAGAGAGGCAGGGATGTCCAGAAAGTGCATTTCTACTTGATAGAAATTGATGGAAATTGACCTCAGTCTGTTGCTCTTCTAGTCACAAGTATCACTGAAACTGGGTCATTTCTAAATCTCTCAGACTTTATGTTGCACCAATCTAAGGACATTATGTGTCTCATTGTCAGCCATCTGTATAAATTACAATGATTTTGACTGAGTTGTGAGGCACCAGGCTACATAAATTGCTTATCCATGTTCACACACATTGTAGACCTGTTTTAGGCAAATAAAGCCTTCTTGCTAGTGTCCAGTGTAAAATTGATTTGTGGAAGACCGTACTACACAATCACATATTTACTGTTATTTTTTATTATTTTATGTACCCACTATGCATATAAAAGGAATCAAATATACAATTTTAGCAGTGATCAGGAACAATGAAATGCCACCACAAAGACACATTCATGCATTAATCCTGCACATACACACAGGCATTAGAGGTTTAAGGAGGATAAAATACAGAACAAAGTTGGAATATCAAACCTATAAATACCACAACATGACTTGACAAGTGAAACATGAGGGCACTAGGTGGTTTTGCTAAAGGATATCAGAAACATGCATTCCAAAGTGAGTCAATTAGTTCTGTTGTCTTATTATTTTTCTTCTGTGTTTAGGTGCAACACTTACAAGTTTACAACTATCATTTTCTGGGTTGTCAATGTAGTCAGGTTTGTATATTTGTTACACCTATAATACTTTTACTAAAGTCACAAATCAACATTTTGTTATGTGACTAACCTGTACTGCAGTGTAGGTGTGTGACTTCATGCTATAGTGCATGTTTTGCACTGGCGCAACTCCTTAAATATAAATGAAGTATTTTGTGGGAGTACTGGGACCCCTCGGGCTCTTTAGTACCCACTTCAATCCTTTTTTTGTAATATAATCAAAAGTTCCCAACTCACTAGGGTTCAATGGGGGAGGGGGGTTTCTTGTGTTAAACAGCTCACTGCAATTAAAATTTATTTAAGGCTTACAAGGAATCCTTTCACTCTTGAACAAATCGGAATGAATTCCTCTGACTCTGACGAGGTTTTCCCTCCCTATAATTATACTGTGCTCAACCAGCGCTGAGAGAGTGGCTCTTCTTTAACCCCCTGCAATACCTCAGAGCTTTACACTTGTAATTAAATCATAAAATAACAACAACTGCAAATTCAGTGTTTTCAAACGAGCACTGTAAGACTGTGATTTGAGGAAGTGGGTGCACGCCAGATGACTTCACTGATGTCATTTCTTAAAACTTGTATCATAAATCGTGTTTTTATTGCACAGGCCTTGTGCCTTTAACTCTAAGTCCTGACTATGAGTACTGATATTCTGAGCTGAGTGCTGTCACAGTGTAATATGACACACTTGATGAGATTACAAGTTACAACAGGTTACCAGGTACACACTGGTTTTGCTGGTGTTACTAGCAAAATCTGATTCTGTTCTGCTGACTCAGACTTTTATTTGAAATGTTTTATGTTACAAAAATGTGTCATCCCAAATCTATTATCTTATAGTAGCCTGCCCCATTATGTATGCTGATTTTACAATCAGCATACTTAATTCAGGTATTGAACAAGAGCATGAGAATACCCGCATGACTCTCTGATGTACTGAGAATATTTCTAAGCCTGATATGCAACTTGCTTCCTGTTATAGCTGTTTTTAGTTTGGAGTTCATTCCAGATTTGGTGGCTAGGACATCAGTTTTCTTTCAAATACTCTTCTCCTTTCCAGTGCTGTACACTATTGTGCCCTATTGTAATCGAGCTCCAAATATAGTTTCTTGCTTCTCTCCTTGATTCTCAGTATTTTGTGGCTCAGCATTTCAATGAGTAATTTCTATGGGCTTATCTGACACTGTCTCCTCTTGTCTTTTTAAATATGTGTTTATGATTTCCTTCTGGTTACTTTGCCCTTATGACCGAGTGTTGAATTAAATGCCTAATTTAACATGGGTCTTTTGTTGCCTCCTCTTTGTTGGGAAGCTCTTTCTAATCGTTCAGTGGGGGGCTGTGGTGTTATTGACGGCTGGGGGCCTCTGAGTTTGCTCTTATTATACCTCGATGACAGCGTGTCCTTGGGCAAGGCAGCAGAGCTGTCAGGTCCCTCTGTCACACTTCTCTGCAGGCAGGACATGGCCAGCCCACAACACAGCTAGAGGTCCTAAAGACCCAGAGTAGCTTCACTCATCTCCAAGGATGCCTACCTTGGTTGTTTAGCAACCGATTCTGGCTGACAGCGTTTGTTCGATTGTGTTTGGCTGCAGGGTGATGAAGCAGTGGGTGTGGGGGGTAACAGCGAAACTAACCAAACAACATGATGGGCGCTTTTGTTGCCTCACTAAAGAGGAGGAGCTGTAAGGAGATTCCACTATGTGTCCTTTCATGGCTCCAAGTCATTGGAAGAGCAAGTGCGTGTACACACACATGCACTCACAAGCATGATATACAATGCATAGTACTGTACAATAAATGTCACAGAATGCTTGTAATTTCTCATTAATCACACGCTTCGACTATTAATTACTATGTTGTTGTTGGGGACACGACGGTGAGTGATGTGGAAAAAGTTCAAAGTCATTAACATAAAATGGTCTGTAATAGCCCGATTTGATTTAGATGATTTTTCTGTTAAATCATATTGTTTAACACCAAGACATGAGACCTGGTGTTGGTAGGGATTGTTGGATTCCTGAATGAATGAATATAAATATTATACAGAAGTAAATGAGAAGTGAAGTATTAATACTCTTACTTGAAATAATTAATTGAATATCTGAATAGTTTCAGATAATCAGATTTTCTGATATGATTAATTGAGACTGTCCTTCAACAACAACAGTCACTTTCCAACAATAACATCTGCTTAGATTAAAGTGACAAAACCTTAGTAACTGTAGTAACGTTTACTACTTTTGTGATGAGAGTAAAAGAGGAAGTCAGAGAGAGATAGAGACAAACTACATTGGGAGGAAGTTAGGCTGCAATTATTCTAATGGGTCAACTAAACATTGGACTTGGGAAACTGCCTGTTTACCTTTTCCAAATGTTAGTCAACATGTGTTTATTTTTGTTTTTTAAGAATAACATTGATCGTCCCATAACTACTTGTTAATTATTATAACAAAGTTGGTGCAGCTAGCAAGGTGCTTATTTTAACTCAAACCTTTTCATAAACCAAACCAAATGAAAAATTGGTAACAAATTGAAAACATTCTCTTCTTGTATTGTTAATGTACAGAAGTAATGTATGTTATTGTAAATATTAGTTTATTTTAAACAAAAATCCAAAATATACAGTATTAATTTGTCTCTAGTGCAGTGTTGAAAAACAAAATGCAGTATGATAATTGATCTTTGAAATAAAGCTTTTCATGAATTCAGATTTTGGATTTCAGTAAGTTCAGGTTTCACAACATTCCATCGGATACAGTAGTAAAAAGCCACAGACTGCTGGCAATGACTGACTGAACCGACTTCCTCTTTCTTTCATCTCCCCTCTAATCTTCTGTTTGCACAGCTCTCTGTCTTGTCAGCGTAGTTTGTTTAGGTTTTATGCCCATCAGTACAGCTGTATTCCTCCGTCTCAACACATATCTGAAAAGATCATCGGTGATAGATTTGTAGGCAGAACATTTCACCAGCCGCAATCCTGAGCTTTGTCTGGAAAATGATTAAGGCTAACAGCATGTTTCACCTTAAAGGACAGGAAGGAAAACATCCTTGTGCTGTACTAAAGGTCTGCAGATTCCCAAATTCACATGGTGTAATATGCTACATTTTGGGAAAATGGCTTATTTGCATTCTTGCTTAGTGTTAGAAACAACAATACCACACATGTCTATGTCTCTGTCTTCTTGCTAAACTGTATATCTTTATAATCTTCAACAAGAGCATTAGAGTTTTTCCCCAAATTACAGTTTAAAGCTACTTATAACAGAGAATATCTTTCTTTTGTTGTGCACTGACTGCAAAACTGAACGGCCAATCAGCTGGCTAATCAGCCTTAAAAAAATGAATGTCGTGTTATTATAGCTGTGCTGGGTTAAGCAATGATAAAGAAAAATCAAATATAAAAATATAGTTTAACAATTGAGCACCCAACCGGCACAAAGAGGAATGAATGCTAAGGTGTTCACTTTTCTTCTGTGCTGACCTGCCCTGCTCAGCAGAGAGAAAGAAGGTGTTGTTTTCCCTCAACCTCGGCAGTCTGACTCACGCTGGAACGTGTTGCCAACAGACATAGTTTGACAGTTTAATATTTATGCTGTCAATTTGAAAGGCTAAGCTCGATAATTAGGGGAGGTGATTCTGGACAGATGTGGACGGAGGGACACAGGGCCTTTTGTTTGGCTATTGCTAATGCAGTCACATCTGCCATGACAACATTAAAAAACACATGCCATAAGTCACTGGCAGCCTGTAGGTTCACTGTTAAACACGTTGAATGAAGTCACATTTCTTCATAGCATGATGTCACTTGCGTGGGACGGCACGTCAAATAGCATTAGAGACGTTTTGTTGACTGCTGAGAAATTAGCAGCATTTCATTCATGTGAAAACTGAAGATTACTCAAACTAAACTGAATAATTTCAACGTAGCAACTCAATATTTTGCCAACAGTGCAAACGTAAATACAAGCAGGTGTGCATTGTGGTTACGGAGACGGGTCTGTAAGCAAAGAGTCACAGGTGCGATTCTGTCAACAGCAATATTACCTGAGTGCAGACAGGACGCTGAACAACTGTAATTGCTTCACTGCAAGAGAATAACACACAACCTTTTATGCTTTTGTATTTTTATGTTACATTAATGTCTGTGTGTGCGCATACTGAAAACAATCATATGTACTGAAACAAAGACACCTTCTCCCAGCCTCATTCATGCTCGTGCTATCTTTAAATGCCATTATATCAGCTTTACAGCCGCAGTGGTTTCTCCCGGCTCTGTTAATGCTAAAATGGCATCTAAATCTAAAGTTCAAGCTTATGTCAAAACACACTCTATAGCATAATGTGATACTACCTTAAAGCAGCAAAAAAAAAGTCACGTTTGTCTTAAAAAATGATTTAAAAAATGATTTAACACACAGATTTACTGTATGGCACGTCTGTTAACTGGATCCATAACAAAACACAAACATACACAAGATTAAAATTAATTTAAGTCTAGAATTAAATTTCAGAACACTGTTTTATACCAACACTATATGTGCATAAGTACGCCACACAGTGTAGATCTTCTAAACACTGCATAATACATACGCATTAGATAGGCTGCTACTGAACTCTTTCTGCCATTTACACTAAGCTGTGGTCATTGGTCAGCCAGCTCTGCCTCTCCTCGTCTGACATGTCTGACCACTGACTGTAACTCTGTTTTCCATCCTAACAGATCACACACCACATACACCACAAACTGCTACTTGTCTACACTAACACATCAGGTAATTCATATATCCAACGTCAATCATACCTGATCTAAAATGAGTAAAATAAGGAAACAAACGGAAAAAAAAACAAAAAAACAATTGTAAGGTGCCCACATAAATAATGGTATTTTGGATTAAATATGGATTTTTTTTCCCCCACTATTCCACCCCTTAAATGTTTAAAACATGCAATTAGTGAACATTAGTGATCTGGACATTGAGCTTCTGTATTAAAACGAACAGTCAACACACACAAATTAGAAAAAGTATATTTTTTACAGCAGCTGATACTTTGACAAATCCATTAACTTCATTGCTGACATTAACCAAAAACATAAACCACAGACCAGGCTTGTCCTACTGCAACATTGCAAACATTGACATTTATTTTCATTTCCCCTCCTGGGCAGAGAGTGAGAGTGGAGTATAGGTAGTTGCCATAAACACTGTCTTTATCGTTCGGGCCAAACACAGCCAGGAGTCATTTTGTTGCACACTTAAATTTAACCCCAAGCCATTTATAGGCCATAAAGGACACCCTGTAGCAGCTTAAGTGCATCTGAACCAGAGGTTTCAGGCAGAGGTCGGGAGTGTACGGTCAGTTAAGACAGAAGACATGTCAACAGGTAGGAGGAGGTTTTCAGATGAAGGCTCTTAAAATGTTTGTAGTGAACTGACATTAGTTTGTCCTTCTTCAGATTCTCACTTTAGAGGAACAGGAAAGCACAGATTCATTTTCTGTGGATTGACCCATTGATTTATTGACCAATCCTTTTCATCTCTACAAATACAGCCTATTTGTAAAAGACCTATGTCCTAAATGTCCTAAGGCAGCTATTTCTATTTTTTATGTTTGTGAGATTTGTGACTTGTAGTGTCAAACCCACAGAATAATCACAATGATCACCCAACTCCTTAACTGTCTTCAACTGTTCTGCAGAACATTTCATGGTTTTTCAGCTAATTGTTTTTTTATTTTATGGCTTTTCCAGAAGCAGCAGGCAGCTGTTTGGAGCAAAAAGCTCTGAAAACATAATAAACTCACTGTATATCACCTACCAAGTACAAAAAAGCAGAAAAAGTTAGCAACTGGCTGGTGAGCACAGAGCTGAAGATATTTCTATCCATAAGACTGTATTAATTACAATGAGATCGATATCATTACAATAACCTGATGTCCCCTGATGTATGCTTATGCTTTCTTGCAGCACAAGAGTCATCTTGTGTGCAATAGTCACTGACTCTCAGACATACTAGAAACATGTAGAAAAACAGGGGTGGGGGGTTTCTACATTCACTCTCCACATGCATGGACAATCCCAATAGCCTGGGGCCCTTAAACCCAAGATAGAGTTTTGTCGTGCTAGACCCAGGGTTCCAGGCTTTGTTATTGAGCAATATGCTCTGCTTTGTGTGATGGGGGTCTGCCCCTCTCATGCTCTTGTGTTTTATCTCCCCTTTTACAAAGAAAGGGGCCCTGTAAACAGCCACCTTTACACCTCTCTTAGCCTCTCTGCTGAATGAGCTCAGGCACGTCCCCATTCATACATGGAAATACACCATACACAAAAACATCAGTGTGATGGTGAAAGAGGTGAAAACATATTCTACAACTTATTGAGATCCAAGTATGAAAGAGGAAAGTGCACAGGCTCCTGTTTGGTTATTGGCCTTGAAATGTTTATAGGTTTTTCCAAAAGGGCGACTGACGAGTGAAATGTTTGACAAAAGGCCTGAAAAAAACTCCAGCAGCTTGGAACCTTTATGAAAGTGCCAAATATGAATCACTGCTCTGCAGATGCCAGACTGGCCTTTCCTGTGTTGCTAAGAGAGCCCCTTGGACTGAAACAGGCCGGGCCGCCAGAGGGGGGTTAAGTGATTCGGATGGTTGTACAGTGCTGCACAGTAGATATGACTTGATGCTCCTATTCCTAGCCTGCAGCATGGGTGGTCTGCACTTGATTTTATACTGCCACCTATTAGCACCATGAGCTGCAGTGATTTATGCAGCTGTCAACTTCATCAGCTCTGTGAGCCACTAGTGAATTGTGGATATGCTGCCAAAACCTTCCCTCTCTGCACCTCCTACTTTGGGGCTAAAGTAAACCACCCTTGAGAGCAGAAAGAAGGGAAAAATGTTGTTAAAGAGAAAAATACAATTTAGATAACTAACAACCATACATACCACTGAGGCCTCCACAGTGGAGAACTTCCAGCCTAAACATCTGACTGGCTTCATATAAGGAAGAGACTGTGTTTGAGTTAAAGCAAGGTGAGAAAGGAGGAATTCATGGTGGAAACAGTTACCCAACAGTTGAACTACGTGGGGATCAGTAAGAGGCTGCACAGAATTATTAAGTATTAACCAAGAAAAAAGCTTCATAGAGGAAAGGAAAAAATAAATGCATTCATGGCCATATAATTTCTAAAAACACATCTACATACATCATCTTGCTTGTTGCTGAATACTGTCCTTGAGAACAGAATGTGTTTAAGGGAAAATCTGTTGAAAATCAGTCAATTGAATGTGCATTGTGTTATTTTGTATTGTGTCGCACAGTACAAAGTGATAAAAACTGTTAGTAGCAGCTCTTATTTGCTGGTTAAATGGAAAAAAGGTGTTATTCCCCATGGGCAGGGCAGAGTAATGGGCTGTTGCTCAGTTGTAATGAGGCTGATGTATTCGTGCTGGACTGGTGAATGAAAGGAAAGTGGACTGTGGACTGTG
>JAUBNQ010000028.1:18897876-18909171 GCA_032353495.1 Ctenopoma kingsleyae | reverse complement strand
TATATCTTTTGTAGGAATGTACTGTACAATTACTTAAAATATATACAGCATGTAAATATACAGTTTATTTGATCTATTTTAATTTATGATTATATTTTGTTTTATTTTCATCACTGGTTAATTTCACTAATAAATTACATTAATTAATCTTCTATGTCTATGTCTATTTTTTTGTCATTTTCTAATCTAGTGCTTGCTCAAGTGGGATTGTTGGGTTTTCTGCATTCATCAATATATAGTTAGACTTAGTTAGATCTTAAACCTTACACTGTTAAGTGTCTTGAGGTGACTTATTTGGTGCTATATAAATAGACCAAATTTAACTGAAATTGAATTGAACCAATACTCCAAACTGAAAAGTTGAAATCCCCAGCAGTGTGACAGTAAAAGCTGTTTTTTAACCTGTTGGCACTAAATACTTTGCATTTCTGACAGAGTAGCACTTTCAGTGATAGCATCTTTCTGCATGGGAGTGGAGTGATCAGTCTGTCGCCCTATTGGTTTTGCATCTGTGACAGTCTCTCTATCACTGCAAATAAACGACACTCACAGATGGCAACTGTGTTCCAGAGCTGTTTAATTTGCTGTTTTTACAACCTTGTCTAAGTTCTCCTCCAGTTCTCATCAGTACAGTTTTCTTAGTAACTTGACTGTTACGCCAACTGTAGTTGTCGAAGAATGTCTTTGCCAGAGGCTGTGCAGTGAAGACACTGGATATTTGAACTCCTAATAATGTCAAAAAACTACTTTCTCTACACAACCATCACTGACACTAATATGAGTGCTCTATCTGCTGTTTGTCTTTAAGTCAGGAATGATTTCCTTCATGGTGGTGGCATTTAAATCAGCTTTATTTTCACTTCACCAGTCTGAGTCACACAAACTTCTCTCTGCGAAAAAGACTCATTATTATTCTGAATTCCCTCTATCAGTTTTGCTGCTCGCAAATTTAATGACGCGGTTCCTATCATATTTTGCAATGCAGTCATGAGTGAAATGTGAATATAGAAGTGAACCAAGGATGCACCTCTGGAGTGCACCTGCGTTCATTACTACTGCAAATGAAGTGAAATTATCTATTCTCAGTGCTTGTTCTCACTCAGTAAAAGCAGACTGAAATCCAAGCTAACAAAATGTCTTCATTGTGTAATGCACTGTTTGATTTTTAATAGTTGATAGTAGTGATTAATTAATTGTTGAATTTGTATTGTGTATGTTTTATGATCCTTTATGTAAACTCACTTTGTATCAGATGAAATAAACAAAATGAATAAAACACAATTCTCTGTCTGTCTATCTTTATGAATCTACAGTATACAGCATGTGTCTGGTCTATGCCCTCCACAATGGAAAACATTTTTGACATGTCTACATTTCAACAGATCTTGTTTTTCTGATAACACTTATTTATCAGTATAGAATCTCTGTTTATTACTGTGATGATGGCTGAACACGCTGCAGAACTGACTAAGAAATTGGATCAGGCATAAGTTTTATCAGCTTGACAACGAGACAAAGATAAGATTACTCTCCATGTGTAATAATGCTGATAGAATTACTTATGCTTTTATATCGTTTCCACACTCTGACTTCAATACTCTGTATGTGACTGTCACAGTGCAGTATTCTGCTGCCTGTTATCACAAAATACAGTAGGCTTTAATGTCTCCCTATAACATTAAGTCCAACTTTCTCTTTCGCAGACAGGTCCTCACTCACTGTAGGAAATATCTGTGCTGTGATGTTCCTAAAACTGAGGTAAAATATTAAATGAATGTTAATAATTAATGAGTATACGTCTGACAGAAAACCTTTTTACACAAAATAATGTTTGCTTTTGCCAGGGTTTTGTCTAATGGTTGCTTGAATTCCTGTGATTTTGCCATGAGAGACCACTGTACAATTAACCTTTTTATACTGATACTAATTCTGTCAGTGTTGGTAGAGCTGCTCCATTATGGCAAAAATTATAATCACGATTATTTTGTTGACTACTGAGATTATGATTATTTAACAAGATCATGTATTAACTTGGGAAACATTGCAGGCCTTAATCTGAACCAACCCTAACCGTTACCTCTGCCCACTGCTGAGTTTTGGGATCTAATGTTGACTGTGTCACTTGTTTGTCTGCTAGACTTCTCTCACCAACAGATGTATTATGAGCTTTCACCTGATTGATGAAGGAACCACACATTTCTGCCAAGATGGCCACACTGCACCTGTCAACAAATCTTGTCAAAAGAAGGAACATTAACATTAAAACATTAAACTTTTTGGTTCTGATTTACTAAAATGTTTGTGGGTCTTTTGCAGGTGATCTAAGAAAAACTGAGAATGGCAACAGGTGAAAACATGGTGGAGGTGGCCGTATTTAAGTGAGGATTTTGTGTGTTTTACTTGTGTCTGTCATGGAGAATTTAAGAGACTGACCAGCATAAACACAGGAGCAAATTAGATTCAGATCCAGAAACCATCCGCATTAACGTCGGGTTTGGCATCACTCAGTGCGTCCTGTGCATACAGAAACAAGAGTCCTTCTCAGATGATCCCAGTAGGACGTTGTTTTGTGGTGCACTGCATGTCCATGGTCCAAAAGTCAGAGTCAGACTGAATGAAATCTCGCATTTTGCTGTGGATGCGACTAATGTAAAAGCGTGATGATGTGCTGATGTCCTATAGTTCATTCTTATGCGTCATCCAAGAATAGAGACAAAAGACATCTATGGTCCCATTGGTTGAAAGACTTATTGTAGATGACCTATGATTACACAGGTCATCTACACTTAAATTAGTTGCAATGTAAAAAACACTGATGTCAAATAAAATATTTTGCTGACATACTAATATTCCTGGATAGTTTAACATTTTCAGAACTCTGAAATGTATTCAAATGAGTCACACTTAAACAGAAAGATCACTCTTGAGCTGCTCGTATCTCAGAGGCAAATACATATTCATGTGAAAAGTGAGTCTCTTTTAGACACTACTGTGTTTTAAGGTGTAACCAGTGAAAAATGTTTAGAACCACTGGCTCACAGTAAGTGTTCTCCAAAAGAGAAAAGTTCACACAAGAAAATTGACGGGTTTGGAACCAAAAAAAAAAGAATGTGCAGGCTGGCTAAGAAAACCTGTGAAAATTTTCACCCCGCTTCTATGTTTTGTATTCATTTTTATCTTTGCGACCCACTTAACTTCCTTGTTTTTGGCTGCTTTCCGACATAATTTCCACCTGCACCATAACCAGATGTCACACCCTCAGCAAATGTGTTTGC
This sequence comes from Ctenopoma kingsleyae, assembly GCA_032353495.1. NCBI lineage: Eukaryota > Metazoa > Chordata > Actinopteri > Anabantiformes > Anabantidae > Ctenopoma > Ctenopoma kingsleyae. The sequence continues at coordinate 18,905,896 of JAUBNQ010000028.1, read as the reverse complement.
ACCCTGAATATGACTGAGAGACAATTGCAGGTGAACACGGTCTGCATGGGCTGATAATGTGGAACAAACCCAATTTTAAAAAAAGGCAGGTTTAATGCCAAAAAGCTCCATATTGCAGCTTAAGCAAATGTTGCTATTGGCTCAGAACTGGCATCTTTCCACTTTTAAAAAGCAGATTTTCTCAACTTGCAACTGTGCCATTATTAGCTCCCTGATTTGCAGGATAGCAGCACATTTTGTTACTGTCAAACACTGAGATGAAATTTGCTTTACAAAACTGGACATTTTCAGTGTAACAACACCACGCCATGTTCTCCAAAGAAGAACCCCCAGAAACAGCAGCAAGCTGTTCGGCGCTGACCAGATTCGACTCAGTGATTGACCCAACGTCCTGGGCTCCCCATCCCTCACCTCCCAAAGCAATATTTTGAGCCCCTAATTGGGAAGACTGTGGGCTTAAACCAAAGAATGAGCCAATCGAGATGTCTTCCTCTCCACAGGAGTGGAACTGCATGCTGGCTGTGGAGCTTGTTAAGGCATAGCTACTTGTAGCATCATGGGAGCAGCACCATACAAACAGACATACAGAGTACAATTCATCAAATCACCAACTACCTACACAATTAGAAAGCACCTAGTGGCAATTGTATGTGGTATATTTATATATATATATATATAAGTACATAAAATCATAGTCAAACTTTTAGATGTGTTCAAACATAAATCAGTGACAGTTGGCCAAGTCACATTGACACGTTGGGCTGATGGAGGAATGATGAAACACAAAGAAAGAAGGAAAAATGGCCACCATCTAATGACACAGTTAATTTAGTTGGATGCCAGTCAAATTAGTAAACGATGAGGAGAGTGGATACGGTGGAGCACAGGTGAATTGCGTGACCACGTGACTTAGGACATGTAACTGAGGACATACGCACGCAGCGAAGACAGGTAAGTTAATGGTGCATAAACATACAAAGAATGGCTTTGCCCTCATCAGAGAAAGATCAAAATAGATTATCAGGGAAAAACAGAATCAAAATCAATCCTCAATCTTCAAACTAATGGAACAAATCCAGATACATCCAGAAGTCTTCAATTATTACAGTATGAATCCAGAAACAGAGACATATTCAGAGACAGGGGCGATCCATGCAAGGACAGACTGAGCAGAGAAACAGGCGATTCACAGGAAGAGGCTGAAGAGTTACCACCATCAGAAGGCAGCAATCTGTGACAGGGCAGACAGGTCTCTTAAATACTCACACTCACAGTTGGAATCACTTACCTAATCACCAGCAGACAGGGAGACAGGCAGGAAACGAAACACACTAGGCTACTGGATTTCAAAATAAAATTTGATATAAAACTAGCTCGAACCAGGCTTCAGGGCTGAACCGTGACAGAGAAGTCTTCTGTTGTTATTTTTCACCACCAGCTCAGTTCCTGAAAATCAAACAAAGAAGAGTGGGTCTCTGATAATGCTGAAGCCTTTGTTGGATGTAAGGACAACAGTGCTTTGAACAAAATGCTAAAATTGGCATGTTAACATGCACACAGTGACAAAGCTAACATACTGATGTTTAGCAGGCCTATGTTTACTTCAGTTGATAATATGCCAATCACACAGTCTACAAATGAGCTAGACAGAAACATCATACCAACTAGCAGAAAATGAGTGAAGAATAAAAGTGAAGGATCACCAAAGTGAGCAGGTTCAAAGAAAAGAAAAGAAAAAGAAAAAACATTTGGACATCTTGTGGTGTGAGTGTAGCCTCTCTGGTCACAGGCGTCAGACATGAGTTTGACAATGAGTGACAGACACCCTGCGAAAAGATCACAGCACAGGTCACATCAGACACTTGCTTTTCAAAAGACAGCAATGATGAACGCCAGGGATGCTTGTTTTTATGATGCCTGTAACAGCAGTGGCGGAGCCAGACTTTATTTTATGGGGGTGGCCAGGCAGAGACCATTGCTATCTTTGGGGTGGCACGGAAACTGATGTCTAAGTTCAGAGTTTTTATTTGTTTTGGGTTATATTGTAGAACAGATAGTCACCATTTTGCTAAACGGTAGCGTGTGCATCATTCTTTTCCACAGTACAGTACTTGTTTGACAAAAACAAAGATGCACACAACAGTATCAATTATACGACACAATTACAAAACACTTAACATATTCCGCCACAGTACTTCACCTCATGACTACCATCACACATAACACAGATTTAGTCACATTGCTGTTGAGAAACGTAATAACTGGGGGATCAAGCTTTTACCAAAGTGGCCCTCCTGCACCTCATAGCTCTGTACCTGCGCCCAGAGGGTAAACACGACTTACTTCTGACTGCTTGTTGTACACAAGTTACATTCTAAACTGCTTTTATAATCAGCATTTCCTTTTTAACAAAACCTTCAATAAAACCGTGTGACTCCGTCTCCGAATCAAAACAAAGAAGCCGACCCGCTAGAGAAATGACTCAAAACCTTTTTGTCGTGCAACAGAAAATACATTTTACCTCTGGATGGTTAGAAGAGGTTCTAGGACTTCTCACAATATCACCTGAACAACAATACATATTTCTCAACAATAAAACATTTAAACATCACCACTAACTTTGGGGAATGAGATTTAACAGAACTGTTAAAACAAGAGTAATAAGATATATAACATTACTCTAAACTACATAAATGTGTTAAATATTTAAAGCTTACCTGTTTATAATGCCATGGTCGACTGTTATTTCACATTTCAAGAACGCAGAAACAGTTTTCTTTTCAACTTCAGTCAGCAGGCAGAGAGTAAACTGAATGCAAAGTAACAGGGGATGCACGCTCAATTGGGTAGGTGTGCTGCTTAAAGGCGTCCCCTCGGAAACGCTAGCAGAAGAATAGTTCTGCACAAACAAAAACAGTGCGGCTCGAAAAATAGGTGTTGTGTGGGGAGGCCAGTGGGGTGGCCGGACCTTTGTGATTGGTGGCCGCAGCCACCCCTGGCTCCGTCTCTGTGTAACAGGCATCGCACTTAACCACCAGTCAAAATGGCTATAGAATAATTTAACTGGATCTGAATACAGTACACTTTCTGCTATAGAACAATTACAAGGAGGTGGGAAAATGTAAGGCTGAATAAAAGATTAATAATAATAATAATAATAATGAAGTATGATTTTTCCTCGCGTTTACATGAAGGGGTTAATTAAATCTGCAAACTTGATAAACAATGTGAAGTACACACTCATCAGTAGTGAATGAAAACCTCAGCAGGTACAAAGTTTATTAAAGTTTGTTAAAAGTAATTAAGTTTTTTAATCATATAATTTAAAGTGATTTTCATAATTTCATAACACTCAGCAGCTGGCACAAGCCTACATGTGGTGTGCTGATAGGTTTGACTATTTAGCATAATGCAAAATGCCTCTGGGGGCAACAGGGAGACCAGATGTGTGTCATGATATGAAATAACTACTACACGCTAGAGGAAAATGCTTTTTAGCTCTCCAGCAATTATAAAGTGTAAGAACTTTTGGGAAAACTACAGTCTAACAGCAACATGTTTTTAGATCAGAAAATGAAAGGAGTGAGGAAAAATATCATTCTACAAGAGCACTTTGCAAAACAGTGAGAGTTGGTTTGTACATTTGAGCCATTACGCTCATTCTTGTGGACATGTGTAACAAAGCAACCTATGTTCAGAGCTCCATTAAGTCGTTTTGAAGCTTTCAAGCACATGTACATGTCAACAAATAAAAAAAAACATAAACTGCACTTTCAATTGACTATAATTTACAACTTACAGTAATCTTTTTTAAAAACTGTTAGGCATCAGGAGATTTCAATAAACGCTGCACTTAGGCCAAATCTTAAAACCTGTAACCTTCTACAAAATGAAAAATTTGGTAAAGTCAACTGGAAGGGTTTTGAAAAGAGATATGGCTAATTTGCACAGTATTTTAGCCATAATACAAACAACAGGTGTTGCATCAAAAAAAGAAGTATAGCCAAAAACACACATTCAAGTACAATCTAGAAATATTGCTCTTTACCTGAGCATTTCAGTTACTTACTACTTTATACTTCTACTTGACTACACGTAAGAGACTAGTTTTATAGTACTTATACTGTACATTTATCAGATAGGTATAATTGCAAGTTATATTTCTGATTTAATTTGTTTTGCTGCAAAAGATTGATGGGTTAAAATTATAATGCAATTTTGGGAATTGGACTAGTTAACACCATGTGTAATTATAATCCACAAATAGAGTATCATATCATTCTACTACCTGATATTTTAAACTTACCGGATATTACTACTGCTGTACATCTACTTAGTTAAATTGTCAATGTATGACTAATATTATAATAGTATTTTTACACTGGGATCTTGCTACTTTACTTAAACCTAATAATAACAGATTCTTTGTCCACTTGGGGGAGTTGAAATAAGATGTGGACACAACACTTGATATACAGTATCAGCACCCTTTAATTGAGACTTTATTGATCCCTTTGGGGAAAATAAAGCTATCATCACATGACAAGTCGTCATGACTGAACTTGTTAGCAAATTATTGATTTTTCAGACATCCAACACTAACAGAACAACGCTATCATTTATGTGGAGTTTTAGTTCAGCTAGGTACGCCTGGATAAATGCTCCACCATAGTAGCTAGAGGTTTGTAAAATATGATATTGCTTTTTACACCTCTGCACATGATCCAACTGTTCTTTTGAAGCAAAATGTGAATACTGATTTCATCAAGTCTTTCACTGCGTTTTAAGTTGTTAACTTGCATGAAACAATGGCCAACTTTAAAGAACTAAAAAACTGAGAGATCTGGCATCTCTATACTCACAACAGAGCGTTGACATTGAGCTGTGATAATTAAAGCTCCCAGCCTTCTGACCCACAGCAGTCAAATCTGAAACTCAAACTACAAGGACAAGAGCCCTTATTTTTGAAGTCGCAACATTATTGCATCTTAAACTGTCAGCATCATTAGCACTCCACAAACCCCGGGGCTTTTCATGCTTTTTAAAAGCCCGTCATCATTTGGTCCTGTATGACAGATGTCTGTGTGGGGATACACACTGTATATATCCACAACAGACTTTATTAAATCTCCCAGCACCAACATTCAGCCGATCCCTCTCTACACAGCATCTCAAATGTAGCATGACCTTTCTGGTCCCACCAGACTGCCAGGCTGTCTGCTTGATGTGTTTGGGTCCAGTATGTGCTGACAGGAACCCGGAGAAGGAGCAGAGTGCAGGCAAATCAGAGATGTGAAGCTATTTATTCAGATCCGCGCTGTTTTGACAGTTTTCTCCCCTTTATATACCTCTCTATTTAGGATTCACTTTAAAACCATGCTTAACTTAAATTTCATGTGACACTGAATGATCAGTATATAAAACAGTCAGACTTGTTAGAACCACAGTGTTCTACAAAGAACTTGTGATATGTACCATGTATGATGGTCTATGATTTGCCAGAACTAATTCATTCTTATCTCAGGGTAACAGGACCAAGGTGCTCATGGGACATGGAAGTTTGATAATTGGCATTCAGCATACACACGTCACAAAAGACTACATAATTAGACCCCTGCTACCATTTATGTGTGTATGTAATGCATTAGTGCATGGAGTCTGATGTGTATTTGATTTATCTAATTTCCGCTTTTACTACTTCAGGTTAATAGCTCACAAACCATTTCCAAATCTGGTGTATCAACCTAATAATCATGGATTATGCACAAAATAAAAATCCTTGGAAATACAGGTCATTATCGAAGCATTATGTGCTCTTGGTGTGAAACAATCTCCTCATATGGTATGATTTTCTGTGTAATCTTATATAATGATGTTGAAATAACTGTAAACTGGCCTTATGTTTGGCACCAGTGTGCTTACAAAAACAAACTCCACAGGTCATCTGAATTATTTCTATCACCACCAGATACATCTGTAATGTAATGAACAATTCCAGCTGAAGAAGAAGGGCATAATTAAAATCATTTCTCCATCTGATTTAATATGTAATGGTTCAAGTTCATAAAAAGTGTTTTTTTATGTCTTGGTGCCCTTTTATATTGTTCTTGTTGATCAAGATTTAAAAATGTTTGGTGTTTATTTCTATTTAAGTTGTATGTAATTATATATATGTTCATTTGCTTGTCTACAAACAAGACTAAATGCCTGTAACAATGCTAGTAGCTCTGTATTTAGGCAGCTTGAGTGTGCTATCATGCTCACAATGACATAATGCTGATGTGAATCACAAATATAAATCACAAATTCTGTATCAACATCATGAAGATGTCAAGTCAGGGTATCAGCAGCATCAGTAGGATTTATCCTCTGGGCACCTTGAGTGTCTGTATAAGATTTCATGGCTATCTGTCTATTAGTTGTTGAGAAACTTCAATCTGAACCAAAGTTGTGGACGGACCAATATCTCTAGGGGCACACTGCTATCAAATATATAGCAACTGTACAAGTAAGTAACTCACAAGTCCAAAAAATAACTAATGCAAGTAAATAAAACATTAAATTTAATACAGCAGCAACAAGGAGCCCTGAGGGACAGCAGGGCCACAGGATTTGTCCTGGGGAATTCTATATATCAACTGACTGCACACTGGGACCTGCACAGCTGCAGGTACTGGCTGCAAAGTGTGAAAGAGCAACTATCAGGAATAACTAGACAGGGCTGTGTCTTATCAATGTTCTGTTGAGATATTGTGCATTTATCTTTACACTGGCATTATACCACCAGTCAAATCACAAACAATAGTAGTGCATCAGCCCATTGACGGGTTGCAACACTATAGACTTTTTCTTGTCCTGTTAACCAGCATTCACTGCCGGGCTTGTTCCCCAGTACAGTATTTAACCTGCAGGCCTGAGTTCAGTAGCTGAGATAAAACCCAAGAGCCTACACTACAACCCCCCCCAACCAACACCCCCCACCCCCCACCCCCACCCCCTTAGTCTCTGTGCTGTTCGCTGTTGCAGTTACAGAAGAGTTTCTCTGCCGCCTCTAACGCAAAGCAGCAGTCACAACTTCATCTTCAACTCGATTTGCTCTCTTTCCTAACTTTTAATCTGCCTCATGGACATTCACTAATCTCTCATTTATATTTAAATCACAGCTTTATGCAGAATGTCTGGCTCATGAGGCAAATGAGGCTTGTTACTCTTTCAAGCTCAATTTAAGTGAGTGATACCATGATGAAGAAGAAGAAAAAGAAAAATGTCTTGCCCCATGATGGTTGTGTGGGAACACAACTTTGACATCTTCATAAAAAAATAAATGAGAAATTAGAAATAAGAGAGAAAAAATAAGAAATAATCAGCAGCCTCTGTATTTCCTGCAAAAAAAAAAAGGTCCAAGATATAGTTGATTCTCTATTAACTTAAACTTAAAGCTTATACTAACCTAGCATCATTATAGGACAGTGTATGCACCCCAGACTGCATCTGGTCCCATTAAATAGCCTCATACTTCCTAATTGCTATGCAATCGCGCAGAACAAACATTGGACCCTCACCAGATGGGTGCCCAGACCATTACAGATCGACTAACGTGCTTAATGACAGGCAACAGTCATTGCAGAGTAAATGCATCCTTTTGCTTTCTACAAATTTAAGCCATTCTGGAAGAAAAGTGGTGGAAAAATGACTCATCGTTAGTTCCCCAACAAATCGGCCCTTTAGCGTTTCTGCTCCTTAGATTGCATTGTGTTTTGTGTGACGACCTTGGACACGAACAGTGCTCCAACTGCACTTATTATTACGTAATTCCTGGATTTGGGATGTTTTCTATGTACTGTTTTTGACACTGAAGTACACAGCTAAAGTGAATCATTTTGGAGGCTAAACTGCAGTTTTCCAGCCATGTGTGGAATAAGTGCCAGAATTTTCAAGAGTGCTCCCTCTGCAGCTAACAATAGTTTTTTTGATACATGCACCTGCAGTCTGAGGTGCATCTATTGTTCGTCTTGATGAG
>JAUBNQ010000028.1:18875473-18897776 GCA_032353495.1 Ctenopoma kingsleyae | reverse complement strand
TCCCTCTGCAGCTAACAATAGTTTTTTTGATACATGCACCTGCAGTCTGAGGTGCATCTATTGTTCGTCTTGATGAGTGGTGTTGTCTAGCGCTGACTGTCTGTGTGGCTGCTTTGTATTTGTACTTTCATTCATTTATCTTTGTATTGGTGTATTTTAAAACATGACAAAACTTGTGGGTCTTTTTTCACTTAGACTTACCTGTAGAACATCACACAGTATATTTGTTCACATGCTGATGTGTGTTTCATACAATGTGGTATACAAACTTAACTCAGACGGGCTACCCTTTACTCCCCAGGGACATCAGTGAGCCTTGGGCACTTATGACCCTGTCGCTGGTTCCCCAGTTAGAGATGCTTGGACTCAGTTGTTTAGCCATCACAATTTGAGATCACATATCTCTTATCTGTTGTTCTTTTCTCTCTCTCCTCTTTCCACTCACCCCAACGGTCAAGGCAGATGGATCCGCTAAAGAGAGATTTTCCTCTCCACTGTTGGAGAGGGTGGGATTGTTGGGTTTTCTACAAATATTATGTATATATATATATTCTTCGGTCAGGTCCTTACGTTTGCCCATTTTTCCTGTTTCCAGCACATCAACTTCAAGAAGTGACTGCATATCCCACCCTTTGACAGATGACATTGTTACGACATAATCAATGTTTTTCACTTCATCTGTCAGTGGTGTGATTGATGTGTGCTGCACACCACAGCTTTTATACAGGTGTTTGACATCCTCTGAATGTGTTAAGAATCACAGTTTGTGTCAAGTACTCTCTTTATAAGATTTGATGAATACATTACAGTGCATCTATCCTGATGGCTTTGGCGATCCACTAACTTCTACTTTAGAAACAGCAGGTTTGATATTTGTGTTTTTTACAGAAATACCTTACTTTGTTGATTCCAACTTGACTCAACATCTGGTCAAATCTAGAATTGTACTTGTTTAGGATTAGCATCAGTACTATACTGTTTTTATTGCTTATTACCCAAACTACTTAGCATCAGCATGTTCACATTGTTGTTGTAAGCATGATACCATGGTGGCATTAGCCTTTAGCCCCAGGCATAGGAAAATAAAATAAAATGAATGCTGTAAAAACATTCAGTAGCAAAAATAATGTTTGGTATAACTTTTGGTACAGTGGCTCTGTACTCAGACTGAAATGGAGCTGAAATTTCCAGTGCTATAAGTTATGGTGTGTCAGAGTAATAATCCTGTTTCATATCTTAACCAAGAATCCATGAATACAAAGAAGATACTTGCTTTGATTGCATGTGTGATAGAAGTACAGGGATATGAACTGATTCACTTTATAAGACCTCATCATTTTGGTCTAATTTTCTTATTAAGTACAGTCACTGGCCTTTTATTCCCACCAAGAACTGCACTGTGCATTTTGAATACTGAGTCTATCACTATATAAATTTCCATTATTTATCTCATCATTGAAGTGGCAGGGGTGAGTGAGAAATGCTCTAAAATATATACAGCCTCACATAATGGTGCCTTGATTTAACCAGTGTTTCGTTTTGCATTTTATATTTCCTTTCCATAAAAATGGAATCCTTCCAGAGTAGTGTTTCATAATGTGGAAGAATCTCTCTATTTATGAGATAAGGAGAGCCATATACTATTTAATATATAGTTTTTGAGTGTTGTACCTCATTCAGTTTAAATCATTAATATTAGAAAATGAGAAAAATAATGAGCATAATGAACCAACACCATTTGACTACAGACATCTTTTTTCTTGTGTTCTTTCCCTTATGTACAGAGCACATGGAGTACATATATTAATGAAAGCACTTTAAATACCCTCCAGTGACCTCGTTCTATAACATTTTCATTCCAAGGCCACAAGAAGCACAGAGCGAAGAATCAGTGCATAATTAGCTGCAGCAGTTCTGATAGACATGGAGAATTTTTTTCCTCCTCTATCTTACCCTGTAAATAAATGCTTTACTTGCAAAGCTTGAATACAAAATGGTGATTAGGTCACTGGGGTGACAGCATGGGTGTTTATTTTGTGTGAGAAGACTTTCTCTGGTTTATTGTCAATTCACAGCTTAATCATACAGTAAACTCACATGAACAAAATGCAGTTCATGTTTATTTAAATATTCTTAAATCTGGGATAACTGGATTTTTGGCTCACTTGGGAGAAGAGGAAACAAATTGCGAACAGAGCATTCATATACTGTATCACCACTGTTTAAGATGATATGGTGGACTTCTTAGCAAATAGTCGCTTATATTTACATATCTGAAAGTTAGAGAACAACATGATTATTTATTTGGAGTCATGTTTATGTGCGCTTCGTGAATGAAAGCTCAATAATCGCTCTCTCTTAGCTCTGTTAGGAAATATCTGGCTCTTTAGCTTCTAAATGCTCCACTATGTTCACTGCTAACTGTGTCTGTGTTTTTCAAGTGAACAAAAAAAAACTGAAGAAGCATATTTTTTATTTTTTAAACTATTCTTTTAAAGGTTGTGTTGACATTTTGTGCGAGGTCAAGGCCAGGTTACCTCGTGGTACAGTACTGTATGTACACTTGTGAAAACATCAGTTCTTTCATCTTTTCTGAAGGAATCTGACAAAAAAAAAAGACCTGGTGTGCACACAGAATGATAAATACCAAGGAGCTGCTGATAGAACACACCTAATAAGGAACAAAGCAAAGAGTCATAAAACTCTCACAGCTCTGCTTTTCTTTACAGGAAAGAGAGAGACTACACACTGACAGTATGCTCTGAAGCTGCCTTCATGCTGCTGCTCTGTAGGAGAATTATTTATCTCTTGCTCTATTCCTGGGAGGATGCTGTTGACAGCATCTCATCTCACTGTCTGAGTACCACTGGCTTCCATTAGAGCCAAGAATTGCAATATGATGTCTTTGTAGGTGGTTCACCAGTTGCACTGCATTTAAAAGCCTTGAAAGCAGAAATAATACTGAGGCAAAGAAAGAAAACATTTATTGTTTATGAATGTGGTGTCACACAGGTCCTGTCAGAAAAGAACAGGGAGGTGATGTCTTGGTTTGAGGTCTCTGAAATAATCCTGCCTCCCCCTCTTCTCTTTAAACAGGCAGCTGGACTTTGGAATTCTTGTTCCCGTCAAGAACAATCAGCACATTCGTGTAAAAGCAATACATTTCAATTGCAAAAGACAGTCTAACATTCCACATGACAACTAGGTTTTACATTTGTGATGCCCACTGTAGTTTATATTGTTATAAAAATTTACAGAATAACATTTTTGTGTCTCAGTGCAAAAGATATATTCCAAAAGAATTTCAGAAAAGCCGTGCCCTTGATAAATGTCCCCCCACATCTTCCCCCTGATTTGTGCCCCAACAATAAAATAATTGGCCTCTTTACAAGACCACAAATAAATAACCAACAGAAGCAGTTTTACAGTCACCGTCAGATAGCAGCAGTGTTTCAGCTTTGTCTTTAAATACATATTCACAAACAACAGTGTGTCACTGTACACCCACAATTCATCAGAACAACTTTAACTATAGATAATAATAATTACAGTTGTATTGATAGTAGTTGCAATGACAATAACAACAGAAAAGATCCAATGTGTCACATCTGCATTACAGTATTTACATTGCTTTTTCAAGTTCTGTGGCTTAATTTCCCGTGTGTGAATTTCCCAAGTAAAAGAAGGCAATGAAGTGTCTCTAAGGTAAAAGGCTGAGAGTGGGGAGTTTATCAGCTGGTGCAGATGCTATTAATGGAGATGATGGCTGGGTCCACCAGGCCCAGCTCCTCATGCTCGTTCACACACAGCTGATAGCCGCAGCCCCGCCTACGCTTCAGCGGGGTCACCTTGGCGTCGGGCTTGGCGCGCGGCGGCAGGAGGAAACCCACGCTCCCTGCAATTAGCATGTGCCAGATACTATGGATGTAGAAGTAGTTCTCCTCCGTCTCCACGAAGGCGTAGAGGGCCACGGCAGATGTAGCGATCATGGTTCCCGGAAAGAGGAAGAACACCCAGCGCTTCCAGGTGGGTGGGTAGCAACGCCGCCGACGTATAGTGCGCACCGTCTGACAGTACAACAGACACAAAAAGCATTTAGCATTTTCATTTTCACCATTTAGACTAATTTCTTACTAACTTATGTTTTCTAATGAATTCCTTTAAAGAAAAGAAAAATGATTCAAATACAGTATGTTAGATAACATGTCCAGTGTAACCTTCACGATTACCCGCTACCTTATTTGACCTACGACATATCAGTTATAAGCAGTTTGGAAAAAGAGAGAAATTTCCAGGAAAGAATTACACAGTGCCACAAATATTGACATAAATTTGTAAATCCCAATAAATACTTATTTATTATCTTATTTATATTTAAAAATATATATAAAATAAAAAAAATATTTATGTTTGTATGTACTAAATGTTCACTTGACTTCATTATTGAGTAAAACCAGAATCGGATTTCTCTGGGATGCACATAAGCACACCTACACAGGTGTCATTTGGACATGTTCACACTTCATTTATGATTAGGAGCCTAATGTACTGTCCGCTAGAAAGAAGTGTGACAGTGTGCCAGCCGCAATGTCAGAAGAGTGAGTTGCAAGGAAGTGGTTGGGGTGGATGGCGGGTGTATAAATTGCAGGCCTTACAAATCACAGTCCTGTGTGAGTCCCGTGTGGTTAGGTTTAGGCAACAAAAGCACTTTGGTTAAGGTTAGAGAGAGGTTTTGTTTATGCATGTGCATTTCTCTATTAAGCCAGATCATACCTTAACCTTTTATAACACTGTAATCACAAAACAGGATGTTGTACTGCAAGATCTGATGTTCTTGTGGAAAGGTTACGTTAATTGTCAACATATTCACATTATGTAAAAAAAAAGTAATCTGGATGCAATCACAGTCGTCACAAAAACATGTTTGTGATTGTGCAATTTAATTGTATAGAAATGTAATTTAGGAAGGTTGCTCTTGCTAGAGCATTAAAAAAAGAGGAAATTTAATTATTTCCTGTAATGAATCTCAAATTAGAAAGTCAATTTTGAAAAATATAAAAAATAATAGTTACTTATCAATTTCTATGATGAAAATTATTCTGAAACTAAGAGGCCCATAAAAATCGTTTTACTGCTAATTTTTTCTTAGAATTGATCTCCGAGGCCTTATATTTATCGTTCTCACGTCTTTAATTTAATGAACACATTTCACGTAGAAACAGGATATTGGAGTGGAACATCACACAGTGAAAACTGGAGCCCAGTGGGATTTCATGGAGGGGGCAGCAGGCAGTTTACTTCGACTGGAGGAATAGAAAGATGGTACATAACTCTCCATCACAATTATCATAACAAGCTGATAGAGGTTTGGAATTGATCTTCAGCGATAGTCCAGTGACCACTTCAGCAGTCATGTATGCTCATGTTCTCTTTGACAGTAACTGGTTTATTTGTTTAATCTGGAAAATGTGCTCATTCCTTCTATAAGTGGTGCAGAGTGGCACAGCTAGATTTGGACATTTCGTTTAACATCTTTCTAAATAGCGTTTAGAGAGGGCTTGTTTATTGTATTTGCTCTCTATTTTTGTTGGTTCATAAACACTAATTGCTTGCATTATATGTTTTTTCTTCCCAAAACATTACTATAAAGATTCCCTCCACTATAAAGGGAAATGTAAGCCATTCATGAATGACAAAAATAATTACATGTTTTCTAGCACGAAAATGGCTCTGATTGAGTTATTATGTTGTGCATTTTTTATGTTAAAGACTAATAATCTACTGCATGTGAAACCAAGTGAAGAAAAACATTTAATGTGTTATTACTATTCCAATCAGTTTGGAGCTGCATATTTTCTGGTAAAGACAAACAATTTAATGCAGTTTTTCGACCATAAGTCAGGAATCTCATTTAGCGTGGAGAATTAGGAATTTTTGGCATTGACAGATTTGAACTTCTCCTCTTCTTCTCACAGCTCATGACACCCCTGCAAAGCAGCAGACACTCTGTGCCCTCCGCTTGACTGATCTAATTCGGTTGTGTCTGGGAACATTCAGAATGCCAGGCTTTGCAGAAACATGACAAGCTGAAATGAAAGGGCTCTTGTAGAAAATGTGCGTCGCTCAAACTCAGAGGTGCTGCACTGAGGAGAGAATTCTGAAATGCAGGCATATGCTGCTGAACAGCAGATAAATTATGAAGTGTCAAGTAATCAAAGCGTGAATGCAGGTTTATCTTTTAAAAAAAACTGGAACATTACCATGAGATCCAAGTAATTTTTATGGAAAACATTTGTTGCTATAGGAAGATTGTTTCCCTCTTTTAGTCATCCTGACACTGTATTTGCATATACTTCCTTTTTATAGATATTGTCACAGTATACCAGACCATGATATTTACCTTTTATATTCATTTAAACAATCCACTCATAATTGAATTACAAAAGCATCAAAACCAGCAAAATAGTGGAAGCCAGTGTTTTTATGTAAATCTCTACATACACTCACATTTGAATCATGCAGTAGTGCCATACATAAATTCTGAAGCACTGTTGTTAATCTCAGAACAAACAAATTTAGTCTATAGTAAAATATACTGCCTCCTACCATCAGAGTTAAAGCTGGAGAGTTTACATGGTGGAATTAAACCGTACTTCATCTTCCACAGTTTCTCCAGCTCACAGAAAGATAAAACTCAGCGCTACAACTCCCACACTTTATTCAATGCAAAGCTTTCTCCAAGGAGGCCACAAACCTTGTTTTCAAACTTATGTCAGAGGTTTGGTGTTAGAGGCTTTTTTTCAAGAACCTTGCCTGAAAGACTATTATTTTTTATCTTTTCAGTTCAGGGAGCACATTATGACTCAGAGAAGAGTCAGTGAAAGTACAAGCTGACTTATAATGGAACTACAAGCCATGACTAATACCCACAGGCTGCAAAACTTTTAAAGACCCTTCCATGCTAATGTAAAAGAGCTTCCTTGGTCAGAAACCCACAGTTTTTAGCCATGCACATGTTCCAGTCCTATGTTAGCTTAAATGACAGATTAAGTCCTTTTACACTTACTTGTGTGAGGAACAATAGAGGGACAGTGCTGACATGTTTCAAGTGCGTGTTTGAACAAGCTTGTCAATGCATGTCAAACTAAATAAAACATTGGATTCAGCAGTCAAAATTGTTATTAATTCTGTCATACAAAAACACTCTGTAACAGTGACATACAGTGACTGTTACTCAATTTCTTCATTATTCCTATAATAGTTTTTTGGTGCAGTAGCTTTCTCAAGTATGTTTGCACAAATAGTTGCAGAAGAAAGAATTGCCCAGGTCTTTCATAAGTTTTGTAATGTATAACATTTTGTAATACAAAATAATAAAATTGTATTTATTTTCTTCAAACTCTTGTGCTGCTGCCACATCTGAGTTACTCCAGTAAAATCAATAAGCTGTCCTACAGTGCAGTAAATATATGAATCCTTACCCATGCCACAGCCATGATGCCCAGAGCAAACAGACTGGGTCCCAGCAGATTCCACAGACCGTGACGGTCCAGCTGCAAAGCCATAGACAGGGACATCGCCCCCAGCAGATACAGCACCTTTACAAAAAACCACATGGATCAGTAATAGCACTCCACAGACACTGTCAACATTGCTCCCCTGTAACTAAGAAGATGAGTGTGTGGTCAAGAAACAGCACATCTATAACAGCACTAAAGACTGGCTTTGATTTGTCAAAATTGTAATGTTCTCCCCACATGAAAAATGGTGCCAAAAGCGTTATGGTTACATCATAAAACTTTTAGCAATGATTGAAGGTTACTAAAGGCGGAAGGAGATTTAGTAATTTTATTTTTCATTTTTTATTGTAGAGATTTTTTCCAGGCTTGCACCTGTGTCCTGTTTTTTGGCTGTGAGAGCTCTACTTTTTTATCTGGGTTTAAATCCACCAGCCAGCTGGTACTTCCTGTGTGAAGTTTGCACATTATCTGTGTGGCTTTCCTCAAGGTACTACAGCTTCCTCCCACAGTCCATAGACAATAACCACTGGTGACTCTAAATTACCCATAGGTCTGGATATGAGTGTGAACAGTTGTCTGTCTCTATATGTCAGCCCTGTGATGCACTAGTGACCTGTCCAGGTTGTACCCTGAAAAAGAAAGATATGCCTTACTGTTGCAGTGCTGTGGGTACAGTGAGCAGAATTTATATATATATATTTATATATATAATATTAGTTTGTAGTTTTCTAGACCTAATCAATGTGGTAGGGCACAAACTCCAGTTTAGGTAAAGGTTTATTGTTGGATTTGTTCTGTTAACTACCCAGAACTACCCTTTTTTATTTAGAAGCCATATATAGTATATTAATGTATATTAGTAAATAGTATAATAGTATTACCACTGGAAGTATTCTATGTCTTTTTTTTTATATCAACAAATCCCAAGAAAAGACCAACACCAACAAAGGTGTATAGTCAAAGTACATATTTTCTGTATTTTCTAGTTGTATTCTAATAAAGAGACTAAGAAATAAATAAATATATACATGGTTATAATAGCACTGTCAAAACAACAAATCTAATGGTTGCTTTTGCACAGTACTGTACATTATGTCATAGTAATGCACTAATGTGTATTAACCTGTAGCTGAAAATAGTCCTCAATAAATGTACTACGTACTGCCGTTTGAGTAAAGTTGGCTAAAAACCACAATGAACTGTTTTAGAAGCTTTTTTAAAATTTTTATAAAAATTTTTTTTTTTTGAATAGAAAATATTTCTGATACACTGAGTACCACAAACAGGGCGGTGAAGCTAGAAGATAATTTAACATACCCTTTCTCAGGGTTTTCATGGGGCAAACAATGCCAGCTTTATCCTCTAATGTTAACACCCACTACAAGAGCTGGCTTTCGCAGATAGCAAGCAAATCTATATTAAAAAGTAAAAGCCTGACATTATGTAAAAAACACATCACTGAAATGTATCAGCGGGAAAATGATCAGTACAAATACTGTGTCCAGTGAGTTGAGCTGAAAACACTTACAATTTCAAAGTGAAAGCCATATACAGAACCCGAACTCTATCGATGTGAGTGAGAGCCAAAATATAACACAACTCTAACAATAGAGAACCATGCTATGAATGATAGCACTTTAAATTTTTCTTTGGCCAACCTCACAATTTGACACAAAGCCATAGGATATTAAAGAGATAAAGTGAGGGAAAAAAAATCAATAAGCTGTGCTATACATGCTCTGGGAGAACTCCAGCCTGTCCAGAACGCTTGGGGTCTGCATTCTTCTGTCTGGTAGGAAATGTGAGGATAAAAATTGGAGATTTTTGAGCAGGAAAGGGATGACCCGCCTGCAGGGGAGCAGTACTAATTGGCACAGACCAAGGAGGAAAGGAGCAGTGTGGTGCAGCTGGAGGACTCTGTGCAGCAACAATCATCAGTCATACTGCACTGCTGGATCATACAATAGCAGCCAGACATGCATGTATACATGCATTGTATGTAGACATGAATGCATTGATGCTCACAGGCAGAGGTTTGACTGTAATTTATCATTATCTGTCATTGTGAGAGATGAGCTTCTGGTAGCAAGTCTATTTTTATCTGCAACATATATTTTCATGCTTTCCTTATTACAGACTTACAGATTATTGTATGTGTGGGTTACAACCAGCGTTGTGTAAGTGCTACAAAAAAAAACAAAACTGAGCAAATATGCTAAAACGTGTTTGTAGCACTATGTGGTGAAAAGAATATAAAAAAAACAAAGGGCTGCTCGCTTCATTTACTAAATATAAAAACTTGACCTTTAATTCATTGCCAATTATAATTGTTTAGTCGGCTGCATGCAACATCAAGGTGGATGTTCAAATTTTCTGTCTGCTTCCAGCATTTTATTGCAACTTACGACTTACTTTTAGAGTTGGTGCCATCACTCATACCAGTAATTGTAACATTTTAATTGCTAAAATCTCAGAAAGAGGCAACATCACTAAAACTGAGTTTGACAGGACAAAACACACAAGCAGTGAAGCAGACATGTTTAAAATCCCACAGGGGATTTTACTACTACTACTACCATTTCAAATAAAACAAATCCAAAGAAAAAAATCAGTGCTTCTGTGCAACACAGATTCCAGGTAGGATTGCTTTCAGTTTAAACTCGTTGGTTAAAGTTGGTTAAGATCATCTGGCCAAACTTTGATCATGTTTGAAATATAAAAAACACTTTTTTTCTGGGTGATTTGGGGCACAACTAGTCTTACAAATGAGAAAAAAGATATATGACGCTGATGCAATAACCTTCAGCAATTTGAGGTAAATAAATCTCCCTGAAGCTCATTTTTATGTGAACCAGTAAAAAAGTCCTTGCAAGGTATTCTGCTTACATATTTGTAAGGACCCTCTGAGGTTTAAATTCATGCTATACACATACACTATGAGGTGTTTCACCCTCTTCTGCTCCTGCTGTGGTCATGGACACAAGCAAACACACACATATACTAATAAACAAACAGACGCACACACATTCTCTCTCTAGTACGCAAACACACACAGTTCCACTTGCCAGTCTTGACATGTGTGATTTGATTAGTGACTGCGTACTGCAGCGCTCAGCAAAACTGAAAACTCTAGAGTACAGCAGATGTTCGTATACTCTCTCTCCCTCCCACTTCTCTGCGCCCTCTACTTCCCCTCCCCTTCTCTCCATCTCATTTATGGACACAGACATAGACATTTACACATACAGGACACACACACAGTCTATCCCTGACACTGCTCCATCTTGGTGTGCAGCCAGGGAGTGACCCGGGGAGAAGGTGCACCTGTTAGTGTTTACTGTTATCCACCGCAATATGTCAGCAACCAGAAAATTTAACGCAGAGCATTACTTATTCTAGCACATTGATTTAGTGATTTATAGCTAAATATTGGGGCATATGGGGGAGTCATTTATAGCTCTCTACAGCTCCTCCTCTCTATCCTCTAATCCCTCTTTTCCTATCTCAAATTGTTGACCACTAACATGGAGCTTTTGGCATAGGTGCTGCAAGTCTGCAACGTGTCGCAGTGGGCATGCGTTATGATCAGAACACGGTTGAATCCATACTCACATCTAAGGTTCTGTCAAGCAAGTCAGATCTGGAGTTTCTCTTGTGAACTGCTACTTGTGAATTGCTCCATTTATAAACACAATTGAGCCAGTCAGAGCCTTTGTGAGTGTAGCTAAAGGTGGTGATATGGAAGTGAGGAAACCCGCGACATATGGTGGAATATATGATGCTAACTCACAATCAGCTAATCATAAAACACTATAGATGACAGCAGCACTGTACTGAAGCTTTATAGGTTCAGATCAGATCTCTAGTTTTAAAGGTTGAAGCAGAAACTACTGTATCTGATAGATCCTTCACCAACTCTCCAACTTTCCAGTCAAAATCAAAAATAGGTTTTATTGAATATAATGACATTCACTCACTTCACTGTGCTCACTAGATGGAATTACAGTAGCATTTTACCTGTTTGATGATAGACTTTAGCCTGGCCATCGCAATCACAGTGACCCAGACTGACATGAGTGACCCGAGGAAGTCACAGAACTGTAGGACATCATACTCCATGATGCAGAAAACCACAATACCCGGCTGGTCGCATGCATGGTAGAACTGCATGGACAAAAAGACAGTGGTTAGGCCAACAAACATAAAGACAGAAAGAAATATACTGAACAGCTATTCTATTAAAATGATATGTTCAGTAGAACTAAAACTCATTTTTACAGTAAAACTAGGTGCATGGTGTTTTCTTCTTTTTCTAACATCTAACATTATTAACTGACTATTTCAACATAGAATGTGTCATGCTCTGGTTGTTGGCATAGTCAAAATATTTCACACAAAATTAGAAGTCTGGTTGGGTCTAAATCTTATAAAGTGCATATTTTGCCAGCCTGACCACAGTTGCTTTTTTAATTTCTAAAAACTGTGACTTGTTAGTGCATTTAGTAAATACTTATCAGACAACAAAACACTTTATAGTACTCACAGAAGTCAAGTAATCTACCAGGACTGACTGGTCAATGCAGTATTTTGTTGCAGCATAATGTGAGCTACATACGTTTTGTAAGATGATCCTGTTTTGTTTTGACAAACCTCCGTGTGTTGGCATTCCCACTGCGCTGACAGCCTGCCCCCATTCAAATAAATGAGTGATGTGTGTTTTTTCATGCAGTGCACAAGTCAGTGTGAACACTGCCTAACAAACATGATGAGTGCACTGCCTTCCTCATTAAATATTTGCAGAGGGAAGTTGAACATTTTTTAAATTGTATATTTTTGTATATCTTTCTGTGTAAAAAACTTTTACACAGCTTCATAGCATGAATAGTGGTCAAAAACCCATGTTTCAAGAAAAGTAGATACAGATGAAGCAGTAATGCAGCTTTCCAGTTAATTGTGCTGGTTTCACACCCAGAGATATTTTAAAGCTTAACTTGAGGGTAGATCGTACACCACTTTATTTTTGTGTCTTTCACTCACAGTGGAGAAGAACATGGTGAAGATGTAGACTGAAGCCTCCAGCAGGTAGTGGCTTCGGATGGCAATAGCCACAGGAGGTACAAACATCAAGTTACTGAGACACAACAGCAGAGTGGAGAGGAGCTGGAAACTATAGGAGTAGGCCTCTGAGTTGTCTGTGCATCCCCAGCCTTCCCAGCCTAATACACAGACACAGACACACACAAGTAATGTTGATCTAAGAAAGTAAATACAGTAACTAAGAGTTTTCAGACTTTATAGGTTGGAAAAAAATGTAGTTAAAGCTATGTTGCTGTCTTGTTTAAACTCTAAATAAACTTTAGAATATTAAATATTCTGACTATGGGAATAAAAAGAAACCACTACAGATGAATCAATTTGTTTCAAAAGCTTTTCTTTACAGTGTCTGAATGAATAAAATATTAATCTCTTGACAATATGAATCTCTCGTCAAGCCTTTATTATAAACAGACATTTTTCTCTGGGAAAAATAATCAAAAACAGATATGCGTGAAGTTGTTTATCCTGCACAGTAGAGACTAGTAGTGTGAACACCTTGCTATGTTAAAACACAGCTGCTTTGCCACTTGAATTGGATCCTAATCAAGTGGTGGATTGGATAAGACAGTGTGAATTAAATATTCGTGAGCACAGTTGAACGGAGGCTTTGCAGTGTGAGACAGGCCAAGGGCAAGCGCTGAATGCAAAGTGCCTGCCAGGAAGGAGTCACACATATGAAGTATGACAATGAATTTAACTGCAGAGAAACCAGCTCTGATAAAAGAAGATCAAAGACAGGATTAGAAAAGCCTCAGAGGACATGCTTTGTTTAGTTTCATAAGCTCATCTTTTATTGAAAAGCTGTTCGTAATTAAGAGCGTGTTTTATTGTCTTATCAAAAAGGCTTATATTAGAAGATTAATACCAGACCGCTGTATGACTCACTGGAGAGCGCACATACAATTTAATCATTGTATTGTCAGTTCAGTTCTGGAAAATGACCTGTGCCATCCCACCTTCCTCTCTTCCATTTTCTTGTCACTCTGAATGATGTATTTTCCAACAAACCAGACATTCTCTGCAGCGGGGATGACCCAGTTTCTTCATAAATGTTTTATCTTATCTTGTCTTTTTATACATTTTCTTCAGAAAATCATTTCAATTATTAATTCATGGTCATGCTTTTTGCTAATTATTCAATTGTTGATTAATAATAAAAGATACTGTTGAGTGTACACCACATTTACACGATTATGTCTCTACTTCTATCAAAAAATATGTTTTGTTAGTAACTGTCTTCCACAGTTTAGTGAATGTAAATGTAATGTGAAAATAAAGTGGACATTAAGAGAGAAATTGAAAGAACTAATCTGAATTTAGCTCACATTCACATTGGGCACGAATTCTAACCAACACACCACAAGAGGAAAGCAAAGAAATATATACACAGTATTATAACAGAGTAAATTTAAAAAAGGAAATTGTTACCTGCTTTGCATTCACATGCAGCATAAAGGTAGTTGTTGGTTCGCAGGAGCTTGCACTGCCCATATGTCCCACAGTCATTGATGCATGGAGTCAGGTATGAGCGCATATACACCTCAGCGGTGACATTGGTGCATGCCTCAAATCTGGAAAAGTCACAGACAGACAAAATATTGGATTGAGGTGAGCATGAGGAGAACAACTGGAGTATAAATGGTGGATTTAAGTACTTTTTAAACTTGGTACTGTGTCACCTTTAAAATGTATTTCAAATGACATTTCCCACACTCAAGATAGACCTCTGATATGTTGGTAGGTGTTTTTGAACATGCTAACTGCATAGACTGCAGTTCTCTGTGGTTATTCTGCCCGCCACTTGAAATATTTTATTCTGGTTATCCATTGATCCCTTCAGGTCCAGTAGTTTATGTTCAAATGTGAAAAAAGAACTACTCACATTCACATTAGTCTCAGCTGTACTTTCTACTTAGTCCAAATTAATAAATATCAATATGCTAAATGAAAGTAAAAATGGTAAATATAAATATATATTATAAATATCAGTATGTTCGCATGTTGACATTCACATTTCAATCAAAGTTCTGCCAATTTACATCCTCACAGAGCAGCTAGCTCTGGCTGTAGACTCTGAGACATTGCTGATTTCTGCACTCTCATCACCTCAGCACTCTGGAGATTAAAAGGTAGTTTTAGTATCGTCAGATGTCATAAAACCTTACTGTGCTACACCGTGTGATCGCCAAATATACATAGCAATTAGAAAAGTAATTTTCCCTAAATGATCTCTGTGCGTTAGAGACCAACAAAGAACGTAGAGTTCTACCCTGATAGATTAACCTTCATTACATATGTTAATTAGGTACCATAACTTCCTAACTGTCTACTGAATTTCCAGCTTCTTTTGTGCCTTTTGTTGTATATCTAGGGATGTAGTTTAGCAAAAAAATCCATGCATGGTTTAGTGCAGTTTGTGTTTTTATGCATCTAGCTATTCTGGAAACTAGGAACTGCTCAGTGAACCTGTATATAATTTGTTTATCTCTGACACCGTATGAGATAAAAGAAAATGTTGTATGTTTGTGCTTATATTGTTGCTTTCCTAATTGCTAGCTCCTACAATCAGTCACAGAGAATGAAACTCCAGATGGTCATAGTGTAAATGTGTTTCTCTGCATTTTGCCAGAATCCATTTTTTAAAATTGAGACAGCTGTTCACTTCTTTATTCTTAAGTGAAATCAATCGACTTAATTGTAGCCTTAAAGAGCACCTGTCATTCACACTACCTCTTTTCTTCTCTAACAAGACCTGACTGATTTAGCATGAGTGATGAGTATCTATGTGAATGTTTCAGACATTGTCATACCTCAGCAATGCTCTCTATGTGAGGATGAGTCCACGTCCCACACCATCTGTTATTATCTGTTATTCAAATTCAATTGGAAGTCCCAAGTGGCCCGGAAAAAATCTGCTTAATTTCATTCTGTTCACATTTTCGTGCCATTAAGGGTTCGGCAAAACAGCTCAATCCGCTGAATGGCTAATACTTCAGAACTCATGAAAAACACTGCGTTAGACAACTTGATGGAAACATTCTTCCCATGTTCACTTTCTAACATCTAACAGTATATACTCATTGCATTTATATGTAGATTCAACTGTAGATGGAAAGAACAACAGAGATTAGAAGATATTTTCTAGACAAGCAAAGAAAAGAGCTGTGTCCTTTACAAAAAACATGTCTTGTAGCTGCAATGCAGTATGGTCTTAGTACACTAAAGGTGGAAAAACTACAGTATTTTTACATGAATGATCAAATAACATTATAAGGAAAATGCAGTTGAGCCTAAAAGACTGATTTTTATCATTCATGTCACAGAAAGATGCAACATTTTTTTTACAGTTAGACTGATGGTAGCTGCCATGGAAATAACTCAAAATAATAACTTTTGTTAACAAAACAGAAAAAACTGCACACCAAATAACACAGACACATGAATTCATGGCACGCTGATACACATTTTAATGACTTTGTTAAAAATGTCTAATATGCAAATGTGGTAAAATGAAAAATCAAATTTTTTTCCCCTGTCATATGCTAGGTGTGCACCAGAGGCACATTTAGGAAGCTAATCTGAAATTAATCTGCTGTGTGACAGATGGTAGAGGACGTGGCTGAATGAGGGCGGCTGCACTGTTTAAACAGTGAGCATGGCGTCTTCATTATTCATTTTGGTAAACAAACTAGTGATTGTTATATGAATATGAGTTTTTAAGAAATATTGAATGTTCTATTTTGCAATTGTCTTCCTGTAATTGACAGCAAATACTGTCTCACAGAGGTTGCTTTGGGGAATGGGGACTAAGCCAAAGAACTCATTATGAGACTGTCAAAAATTTATGAAGAACAGTCATTCAACTGGTTTCAGTGAATTTCTGCTTGTAAATGTCTTAAAGACATTTTGGGGTGACTACTTCAGAGCATTAACACAGCTGTTTACATGTTATAGGAATAGTTCAACATTTTGTACTTTGTGTTTTTCTTCCCAGAGTTAGATGAGGAGATATACACCACTGTCATGCATGTATGCAAAATATGAAACTACAGTAGTTAACTTAGCTTAGCACAAAGACAGGAAACAGCTAGCCTGGCTGTGTCTAAAAAATCCACTTACTGGTAAAGCTCTAAAGCTTGTTTTTTGCAGTTTGTTGTTTTTACACTTGAGTAGATAACAAATGAGAATTACAGAGACTCCGGGAAATGACTGGCCTCAATGTAATATGTCCCTTAATAAAACAAATGTAAACAAATGCCTGGAGTAATTCATAAACATTGTGACTGTCTTACCCATGTTCAGTGGCACACAGAGAGCGCAGGCTGAGGTACCAGGTTCCTGTTTGTGGGTAAGGAATCCTCAGTTTGGTGATATTAGCTGAGGCATTTACAGAAAGGAAAAACCCGGCCATCGATTCTGCAACAGAAGAAAACAATGACAGAGCAGTGAAACAGAGTTGAAACAGTTGACGTTACTGTTGGAAGAATAACTAGATAGATTGATAGATATGCACATAGCTAGATCTACATAACTAGACTGCAATCAATTCGTTAAGATTAAATTATTGCAATCTAGTTATGGAACAATAAAACATTAATCTGGGGTTTACAAAAAGTTCAATTTGCCATACCTGATTCACATTTCAGTGATGAGTTTTCCCGTAAGAAAAGAGGCATCCCATGGTTCAGACAGCCAAACACTGTGACATTAGCTCCTTTCAGCGTAGACTGCCGGAGGAAACACAACCAAATGTCAATCATTCATCCAACCATCAGCCATCTGTTGTCATCACGCTGGCGAGCAAACACACTTCATGATTACCTCAGGTCTAATGTACCCTGTAACAGTAAACTTTAAAACCGACAAATCAAGTGAAACTGCTCTCCCTCTGTCTGCCTGAGGCGCCTAAATGAAGATGTTGGCAGTTTATCTCCTTAAAGCATCAATTATACGTTAACACGCTCATGCATAAAAAAAAAGTATTGGAGAATTATTCGAGCGTTGGGAACTGCATATGCTTATACAAATTGATTCATTCTGCAGAGAGGTGATCAGAGGCCACTACAGCCCAATTTGGTGTTTCTGTAAATGAACACCAGGAGCACAAATAGCAGGAAGAAATAGTGAATGTGTTCAAAGCGTCATTGTGAACTCAAGCACCAAATCTGACACTTCATAAGCTTCAAGATCCTTCCTAATTTATTCACAGTGTCTCTGTCAGGAATGAAGAGCACTGTAGGTTCAGCACAGTGCTGAAATGTTTCACTGCTATTGTAAAAAGTGTCCAACTAAGTCACTAAACCTAAAACTGACAGTCAACGCATAAATAGAACTTTTATGTTTTCAATAAAAGCCCTATGGCAGACAGATACTTCATAAAACAAGATCCAGCTCATTACATGAATTTGCTTTGTGTCCAGAGGGAAACAGACTTGGTGGTGAGGATAACACAAGGCAATTAATACTTGAATAAATAAGATTTCTATCACCCCCTTAGCACAAAATGGGCATAATGTATGTGCAGAGAGGTGGCAAAGCTGCTGATTAATACAAGGAATCAACAAACACTTTGCCAGGTGCTGAAGTTTCAAGCCTCCTAAACTCACCATGTAGCCTGTAGCCTGGTAGCAATATTCAATCACGACCACTGGCTTTTGCAAAGCACCAAGATGAGGGATTAAGAAAGACTCAGGGATGGTACCAATTAGGTCTACCAGACACAAGCCTCGAAGACAGGCTCAGAGCTCAGTCAAACCAGAGATGTTTTAATCCTAGGAGCATGTATGTGTCAGTCTGTGTTGGTCAGTCCACCACTTTGGTTCAGACTGAAGTATCTATCATCGTGACTGTGGTGATCCTCTGACTTTTTCTAAAACCAGCAGCAGGTCTAAGCTTTCAGTTACATTCCCAGCCACTCAGAACTGCTGCTCCCAGCAAGCCAGTCAATTCCCAGATGGTTTCCAGTCAACCCCCTTCTCATTGTGGCTTCACATAGCGTGTCTAGATTCCACAGTAAACACGCTCGTTCTTTGCGCAGTACCATTAGATCTTTAATCACGAAATTAGATTTTGTGATCATTGAGATTGCTGACATGTCCACTCATATTTCTTTTTTTTGTACAGTAGTGTTCTGTAGTGTGTAATAGTGTAGTAGTGTTGTACAGTGTTCTAAAATATTGTGTTTTTTAGACTTGATGTACTGACACACCCCTGACACTATCCCACCGGTTAACATCTTGACAAATTATCCTTTCATGTTATGCGCTCATACACATCCTGGTTCACCAGGAAACACATGAAATTAAGGAAGCAAGATGGAGATGATTATTTTGTGATATATTTGATTCTTAAATCTATCATCTGAACCACTGGTGTGCTGTAGAAACCGTCTGTCTGCATGGAGCTGAAATTAAGATATTACTGATAACTTTGGAGACTCAATCTGACTTCATCTCACTCTGTATCACTTTGCCTACAAGCTCACTGCAGCACCCTGCATCTTTTCTGTCCAGTAAGCAGTGAATCAAAGTGAATTTCTATTACTTCTTAAACCTTTCTGTTGTCAGGGCATTGTTGTTAATATATGTTAATTTCTTGTTGTGCTTGCCTGCCTTTTGTAGCCATTTTAAATTCATGTCTGTAGTTTTAATGTTAATTTTGTTTGGGGTTTTATTTATTGTTGTTACTTGTAAAGCACCGTGTTACACTGTTGTGAACATTGCGACATTAATCACATTTAATATAGTGATTTATATGCCTGATCCATTATGCAGCTGTCGGTTATGATTGTGGAATGTGAGTGGTAGGGCATAATTCAATCAGGAGCACTATCTTTCAGGATTGCAATGCTCAAGCAAACTGCAGAAAGACATACGAAACTTAATAAACTTACTAGACTTAATAAACATATTTTTAAAAGCACCACTACAACAACAACAACAACACACGGACACTTCAACCCTGATTACAAAAATGCTACAGACTATAAAAAAAACAAAAAAGTCTGATGAATGCCAGCTTATTTCCGCTTATCTCTGCTGTGTACTCATGTGGCTTTTGCTTCGCTGAATTTCCCAGGAGTTATGCTGATGACGTGCCAGGTAAGACACAAAGCCAGCTGATTCAACACCATGGTTGAACCTGGCATATGTAATAAATTCTGAACATCCCAGTGACCAAACTAATTAAACTGAAGATGATTTTAATTTTGATCACATTGGACATTATGAGTAAAAAAGTTTTGAAGCAGCTTATCCTTTGAACATACCAATGCAGTTTAGCAACAGCAAACACAGACACTTTTTAGTATTCCCAATCAAATTACAAAAATAGTTCTCATATACGGAAGCCCAAAAGTGACACAGGTGCTCACCCATTTTAATTCACTTTATTTTATTGCTGTCTGCTGCGGTACTATTGGGATCTTAAAATTGTTAGACTTTTTTTCAAAAGTAACAAAGGAGGTAAGTAAATAAACACCTTAATAAAGGGAGACTTACTGCAGGACTGTTTTATTAGACTGCACTACTTTTATCTAGGTGTGCCAAATAAACTGCTGTGTCTATATATATATATTCGAGATGACTTTGTTGTGAATTGGCGCTATATAAATAAAATTGAATTGAATATATGGGAATGTGAAAATACATATTTAAATGAATGCAGGGATGAAGGAATATATGCATAAAATATAATATTCTTGATTTATTAATTGCTAATTAGTAAATATGTAAATAATTTTTTTTATGGATCAAACTAATTTATTTTTTAATTTCTTGTTCTTTTGGGCCCCCGTAGTCCTTCCCAGCATTGTGTCTTAAAAGATAACAAGGCATACATTGATAGTGTCTTAAAGACTAATGTTCAGGTCTTACAATTTCTCTCCCTGCAAAAGCCTTAAGAAACCTTAAGAAAACTTTGAAAAATGGATCTAAAACGATAAAACTGATACACTGCCAGTTGAGGAATCACTAAAAATAAAAGCCTAATGCGTTTCTTTCACACTCTCTCACAGAGAATGATGTAAGGTAGACGAGCAGCTCCAGCTATTGTCTCCTAAAGCCCTGCAAATCTGCCACAGCCCGCCACTGGCAGCAGCTGACTGGATTCTTCGCCTCTGACAAGCAAGTGACAGATCATCGCTGAGGGGGGAGAAATCTGTCCATAGAATAATATAGCATGACAGTCTCTCTGAAGAATACATCTCACAGCTCATACAACAATCACAACCACGTTTCATCCCAGCATACCATCTCTGCGATATCTGCAGAATCCACAGATGATAAATCAATCAACTTTAGAGACATATGGCTATACTGTGGCTTTAAAAGGAGGCTACTGTTCAAGTCAGCAGAATAAACAACATCAAATTCATTATTTTAACATGTACTGTAGGGTATAACTAATAATTATATTTATCATCATGACAATATTTTCTGAATCTTGGAAAATAGTAAAAATAAATTTATCTGACACCTTCCCAGAGCCTTAGTTTACATTCTATTCAGGATTCTTGCTTTCTTAATAAAATTAAAAACCAAAGAAGTTTAGTATAATAGAAAGGTAAAGTAGCAGTAGCAACTATTTGGGTTTTAGAAAGTTGAATCTTCCAGTCAAATTCATAAACAAATCCTTTCAGCTCTTTTTACATGTATTTCTGTAAGTCTGTGGGCAGTAGAAACACTGCATGTAGCCATGTAAAGTTGCTCTTTTACACTAGCTCAGCACACATTCCTAAAACTAAACAAAATGCAGGTGATTTATTGGAGGCGAGTTTGCCGGAAAACATGACACAACATTTGAGATCATTTAAAATTGATGAACAGTAATTGACAAAGCAATCTCGCCGCTGGGTCTGTTCAGCAGCTGTCAAAAATGAATTCAACTTTTAACCAAAAGTGGAAAAAACAACAGCTAAAAGAATTTTGTGCTGAAATAGTTCTGTCAATCTTAAAATTGTTGCAAAGCTATATTTGTTCTGCCATCTATTTCCACCTGCTTTCATCTTTTGTGTCAGGCTACAGGTACTGTAGGCTAAAGATGCCCTTGACCAGTATCTTTTCTGAATGCAGAGATATGAATTTGATATTAATCTAACTCCCAGGAAGATAGAGAAAAAAGCATTTCCCAAAATGTCAGGGTATTCCTTTGAACTGAACAATCACAGATATCTGTCAGAGTTATCCTTCATCCTCTGCTTATTTCAACACTGGCTGGCATGTTTCTATTACAAGGAAAATCTTTAAAAGTCCATCTGGCAGCCTGTAGCTCTCCGGTTTCTGGCTCCCTGTAGATTTCTAGAGCCACTGCAGGTGCATACCTAATGCCATTACTATGTGAAGGACAGCTTAACAAAGACATATCAGATCCTGCTTGGCTGATTTTTGTATTTTGTTTGCTCTCAATTAGAGACATATGTCACCAGCCCAAACACTGGCGCCCGTTTCATTGTGAACTTTTTCAGCTCTCACAGCAAAGTCTACAGCCATATGAGCATCCATATTTAGCAGGGTAGCTCAGCCAGACACTTTGTGAGCCCAATTATTTGCCCTTGCTAGCTGGAGATTTTCCCTTCACTAAGTTTTTACTTTCCTGAATACAATGTATTGCTAATAGATAGATAGATAGATAGATAGATAGATAGATAGATAGATAGATAGATAGATAGATAGATAGATAGATAGATA
>JAUBNQ010000028.1:18864619-18875373 GCA_032353495.1 Ctenopoma kingsleyae | reverse complement strand
ATAGATAGATAGATAGATAGATAGATAGATAGATAGATAGATAGATACTTTATTCATCCCCATGGGGAAATTCACAACTAATGTTTAAAATGCTTCATAGTTTTGGCCATTTCCAAATTTATTTGCTGAATTTCTGTTTTGAATTTGGATTGAGCCATGAACAGCAACAAATAGCAGCACAGTAGTGTAAACTAAGGAACTCACCATGTTGAGCTTTAGCTCCATGTTGAGGACTCCTCCGCTGTCTAAAACTGGCATTAAATTGATGG
Source organism: Ctenopoma kingsleyae (assembly GCA_032353495.1). Lineage (NCBI taxonomy): Eukaryota > Metazoa > Chordata > Actinopteri > Anabantiformes > Anabantidae > Ctenopoma > Ctenopoma kingsleyae. The sequence continues at coordinate 18,875,104 of JAUBNQ010000028.1, read as the reverse complement.
CAAACACAGCAGCCCTGTCCGGTGGAATCGATATATTTGGACCAAAGAAAACATAGAAGTGCACAGAAAAGGTGTCCAGCTCATTGCGCAGAGTCGGACGGATGGGCCAGCACTTGTTCGTGCCGGTGGTGGGGGCAAGGTAAATGATGCTGTCCTCTGAAGTGTGCAGGTGACTGGCGTTCTGTGACAGGCTGGGCAGGGCTGCCACTGACAGCGTATCAGACAAGGAGAAACCCATCGCTGTTCCAAAAGACTGAGGCATGTTCATGGAGGAGCTGGGCTGTGCTTGATCCTTAGACAAATTGGGCTTGGAACAATCTGAGAAGAAAGATCAAATTCACAGATAAAGCAAATCAAACTGATCCCTGCATTACCTTAACATTCTGATGGCCAGATGCAGGAGGTTTAAAAATGCACCTTGCATCATCTTGTGTAATGTTATTATCTGCAAGTCAATATCAAAAAAAAAACACAGTCAAGTCAACAAAAAACAACCAATCCCTGGCTCTCAGTTATGCGTTATTATACACGCTAAGCAACCACTTCTTTTGCAAATGTTTGAAATGATCCCCTTCGGCTTCGACTACCACAATGCAAACAGCAAGGTTCAGCACTGTACATGCTTTTTAATGAGACAAATATTCACAGTAATTGTGCAGAGTATGTTTTAACTAAGCACAAAGAAACTCACTGCAAAATGGTCACTGGCAATGTACCATAAAATACCACCAATCCCCAAGGGAAAAGGATTTCAAAGGCTTTTATAGCTCAGCCGTGTTTGCATAGTGTTGTCTTTGAAAGGGTTTGAAGTATTCTGATGCCTGTTCAGGCAGCTGAAACACTCCTAAAATACCGAAATACCAAAATACCAAATGTAATTTAGGTAAAAACAAACAAAATATGTGTAAATCAGTAAATACACAATTATATTGCACATATCTGGGTATGTAAACTTGGGTTAGGGTTTGGGTTGCGGGAAAGGTGGGGCTGTGTAAACACACTGTTTCTTAACAATCACAATCTAAAGAATTGGCTTTCATAAAAACTTAAACTCTCTTCAGTGCACAATAATCTATTGAGGGCAAGACACCTACAGTGAAAATACTACATAAACAACAATAATAAATAATACAGTGCAACCTAGTTTTACCACTCTCTGTCTTGCCAGCAGTCGTGATACCTGTAAATTGGAGTGATTTCAAATAAGGCCACATATTGCTGAGACACCTCTTAACAACAATAACCAATAACAGCGTGAAAGCAGGAGAAGGTGAAGACTCCAGATGGTATTTTTCCCTGAACCTGAGGTGTTCTTCAATTTAAATCCACAAAAGGTCAAGTAAGATCTGCCTGGCAGTAAGGGGAATAGACAAAGTGTGAATAATTAGTGTCTGTGTTGCTATGGTGACAAAGTGCACGGTACAGTGTTGAACAGAGGGAGGTGTTTTCTACATGGGAGTGGACTTCCCACTGATTTGTGAACTATCCCTGTGGAGAGAGCATAAAGAATATCTCAGCTCTCCACAAGCCAAAATCAGCATGTAGCACTTAAGCGTGGTATCACTGGCCTCTTAGCAAACCCATATGAATTGCCTCGGTTTGGGCTCTGGTCTTTTCTTGAACAAGCCTCTTAATGGTCTGGCTGTGCCTGGTCTCCCTTTTCATTTTTTTAAACATGTGTCCGGAATTCAATTTCTGCCCCACGTATCAGTGATAGGAGGACACAATTACAGAAAGAATTACACCATTCAAAGAATCTGCCATTTTTTTCCCCAAGCATGTCTGTGCAAATTAAAAGCCATAAGCCTTCATATTTTCACAGTTTCATTTTGGATATTGGAAATAACATGCCACAGAGATCTACCTTGAGCTTTTGTTTGGCCTAATGAGTTCTCAGGTTTATAGAAACACACAATACTATGATCTTAAATTACAAATCAAGAGCAGCAGGGAGAAAAATAATGAACCCTGGAAGTACAACAGTTAAAAGGTTGTGGTGTTAAACGTTATCACAATTTATTTGAAAATTATGAGAGAAAAAAAAGAAAATCCAACACATTACTTTCATAAATAATTCATTTAGTTTTAATTGGCAAAATTGGTAAAACACCCTTATTTATACAGTGGCTTACATGTCACAACAGGAAAAGTCTTGATTAAACTTACAGTAGAAGCTAAGATTTCACTTTGGGATGCAAAGGACTGAAGGTCATGACACAGTACAGTAATTCTGTCTCTGAGTTTGTGGAATAATATTTCTTTTCCTTGACGTTCTGTGTTTTCAGTTCGATGGCACAAATTAAAATGAAATATATTTGTTCTACAGTTGCAATCCACTCCTTTTAATTGCAATTGTTTCTTTTCTGCTCTCCTCCACATAAACTAGCTGATCAAATTGGAAAAAAAACGCTGTAATGCAATATTATAATTAAAATATTTTGATGAGTTGGGCTGTTACCACACCATATGGTGACCTTAAATGTTCTCTTTTTGTGATTTAAAGTTTAAAGTTATACAGAAGAGCCCATATACTCTTCAAATGAATTGAAATTAACAGTAGAGTTGTTTTGTAATGTGGTTATTGTTTCATTTTCTACTTTGAATAAAGAATTATTGCAGCTTTAAATTAGGAAAAGTAAAGGTAAATTAACACACATACCTGTGACCTGCACCCCAATACGGAAGTAGACGTCAGAGTTGCTTAGATATCTCTCCACCAGGATGTAGTACCATTGTTCCCAGGCAGGTATGAGGGTTTCTAATTCACAAGGGTTCCACTCCCTGCAGTCGAGGGCACTTGAGTTATGCACCGGTGGCGCGCGTGCTCTTATCTTCAGAACCACAGGACAACTGTCACTACTCTTGTTCTTGGTGCTGCAGTTTACCAGCTGAACCTTCACCTTTGATATATAATTGGGGATGAACACTCTGCACAGACAGACACACACACACACACACACGCACACACACACACACACACAGATGAGCACACACAGACGTGTTTTACCATTGAGCTGAAAGCTATACTCTAGCCAGGAAACAGTAACATAGAAGAGTGCTGTACTGTACATTATGTTTACTTAACAAAATGTAAAAACGACAACACATTATTGTTAGAAATTAACACTATGCATCAGCTACAACTGTTTTACGTATAGAAACTTCTTTATAGTATCAGGTAAGTCTTTGCAGTAACATTAAGCAGTATTCTAAAAGATCAATAAATGAAAATAAACCTTGGAAAAAAATTCACAATGCTCTGCTCACAACACTGAGGTGAATTCTAGAGTAGGGGAAGTTAATAAAGGGACTCAGACTATAAACACACACTGAGAAATTGCATTTTTTTAAAATGAAAATGCAACATAAGAATATAGAGAACTTCATAACTTATGATGAGGATGTGGCCTGAGGAGATAGACTGTGCCAGAAAAAGTTTATCTTTATTTTCAACAGTCCACAATTAGGTATGTAATTTCAAAGTCAAACCAATAAAAACTTTTGAATTTTGGAAGACTTACTTATAAAGTGCTGATCTGTTATGGACAGGGATCATCTGGTCAATGAAATATCCTGGATAGAGCACTGAAATCCCAATTAACCTCTGGACAATCAGCTGAGGCTGGAACAGATACTGGCATTCTTCAGACAAACCCTGCAAAGATAACACGGCAGTAGTTTAGATGTCCTTTAGTGGTTAACTCAGCAATATTTCTTAAAGCTAGTAAAGATGTCTTTGATGTCCATTACCCTGTGAGATGAGCTGAGCAGACAGAGCGACTTAGAGGCAGGAGGCCGTGTGTTGATTTTACACATGATCTGTTGTAAAATTTGTTTTTTTTTAAAAAAAAAGGAACAGGTCGCTTTTGCACCTGATGCAAAAGGACAGGTGTGAATGCCAAATTAGGTCCTTCACTGCTGCCAACTAACCTCTCCTGCTCAAGTCACAATTACTGTGGCATGTCATTACTCCAGGAGCTGCTGAGGTGACCCCTTGATTTATTACAGCCTGTCAGTTGGACCTGCACGTGTGTCTCGAAGAGCAAGTTGTGTTTTAATTAAGTTTCAGTGAATATGGGTTTTTGGAGGCCAATGTTTTTACAGTATAACTGCAGGCGTCCACTATCCTTTGATGGTGTTCAATACATTTCAATTTGACCATTTTTATGCCAAAAAAGATATAAAAATTAATTTATTTTCCAAAAAAGGATTTCAGTCTTGGCAGGATGTTAAACCCTCTAAAACTACATTGAGGCTATAGAGCACTAAAACTCCCCACTGAGACCCTGACTAATAGCATTATTTTAGCTCCTTCAGTGAGAATGACCCATTGAGACTATACAACTTTAGGGAAATCCCTGCCTCACTGACGTCGCAGTTTATTAAGTACACTTGAAGAATCTAATGCAACCCATGGCAATAGGACTACAATAAATGCAACCTTTTATGAGCGCTTTGCGTTAGTTAGTCTTGTTGTTGCATTGTACTGCATTTCCTTCATATTCTAATGTAATGAAACAAAAATATACACTAGGTTTAATTGGAAGTCACACAAAGGAAGGATTTATTGCAGCAATAGTAGGTCACAACACACTACGTGATTGTAAAGATACTTATACTGTATGTTTGGTGTTTAGATGAAGAATTATATTTAAATATAGAACAAACAAAGACTCAAGTAGTGAATAATAATGTGCAAAATGTGAAATATATTTAACTGCAGTTTCTATTGACTGTACTGACAGTAGGCAATACTGCCTGGCCACTATCCAGCATTTAATAAAAGGCTAACGCACACTGGCAAACCACTATGTCAAATTGTGAATTTAATGATCATCATAAAACTGTAATTTGTCTTTAATTAATGTATAAGTGAGAGACACGTGACTGAAACATTTTCCAGCTGTAAATTAGATGAGTTGCCCTAGTATTGTGGCAGGTTATGTAACAGGAAGATTTTTGTCTTCTTCCCACAATACTTGCTTTTTGTCACTACAGCCTAATAGCAGTCAGTGTCACCCAGATGCAAGTTAAATTTTAGCACAACACTTTGATGAAGTCATACCAGAAAACATCTAGGAGCACTAAGACATTTGCATGGATGGGTAAACATTTAATATTCTTTTCTGCTCTTATCACTTCACATCAATTTCCTCAGTCACGCTAAGCTTTGTATGATACGTAATGACTTCAAATCAGTCTTGCAACCCAGTACATCATGCAACCAAGCATGCAAATGAAATACTGTCAACAACATTATTTAATGTTGCTTTTTGTTGTCTTAGAAGCATAATGAGGTAAAACAAATCTGTAAAAGAATGAAAGAAAAACCTACAGTGGTTATAACAAAAACAGACAGAAATAATTTACAGAAAGTTACAAGAGACAATTACAGCAAGTTAAACTACATATGGAGATAATTTGTTTGATAGCAAACACAGCTTATCACTGCTTCTTTGCTTTTGGTTGCTAAATCTTTACGTGCTGTGTGCTAAATCCAGTATTTAACTGAGATTGTTAGAAATGCCCTATATATTCCCTGTTCTGCTTGCATTGCTTTCACCCATGTTTCCTGAAAATATCTTGGTTGCTAGAAAATTGCTTCAGAAAGCAGAATTTGTGAAAGGTATGCTCTTTCCATCTATACAGTGTGTTAGTGGAATCCGGTCACATTTTAGCCACAGTGGCCTTTATCCCCAGTGCCCCTACAGCAAACCAATTCTTTTGTACATGCAATGTTTATGGCAACTTTTTGATGATATTTTTGATTGTTGTGCAGGTGCAGTTTGACCGCCAGGGGAAACCACACAGGAAGCACAACTGAACACCATGCCAGGGACAAATAAATTGCCTGAAATGGAAATCAGCAGGTGTTTATGTGGCCAAACAGGAGAACAAGATGAGATGAAGGAAAATTCTCCAACACTGTTCTGCCTCTTTAAGCTCTGCAACACAAGCTGGAATACTAATGCCAACCAATGCTTACATCACATTTATTTGATTTTTTTCTATCACGAAGAGGAGTTAAGGAACCATGAAGAACATATTTTAGATGTAAATTGCATTTAAATTATGGTACATAACACGTTGATATAAATAAGCTTCCGTTTCACCAGTTTCCATTAGTGAGTGATGTATGACACAATAGTAGTTCAAGCGTTTCATTTACTGCCCAAACAAGCAGATGCTGGATGAGATTTCCTTCTGTGCGTTGTGGCTCTGTATATAGCAATGTTGGTCTACTGGTCAGCTCCTCCAAATATTTGGTCCAAACTGACACATCTCGATTGTATGCTGTACAGTATATAGTTCTCAGAGAATGAATCTTACTGACTGTGAGAATCTCCTGATTCTTCCAGAAAGACATATTTTCATTTATCCATCGGAATGTCTTTCAGATATACAGAAATTTATGATGTATTCTAATTGCTAAGTTTTTTTAACTTGTCAATATGTTGCTGTGAAGATAACATTTTACAAATGTGCTTATGTACAGCCTCGCAGAGGGTTGCAGACTATCAAGCTTAAGCAGCAAAAGCGACTATGTCTTAACATGCAACAAGCATTGCCTTCAGAATGATGGCTTCATTTGAATCTGTTTTTATAAGTGGGCCTGTGGCCCAGGAAACAGGAAATGCAGACAAAACACAGGTGTAATTTAAAACATTAAAAATAACTGCTTTCTATTTAGAGGAAAGTGTCCTGATATTGTGTGTGCTGGGTCACTGGCATAGTTTATTGGGGCACCTGATGGAATTAAGCCATTTTAAAAATATTTTTCACCTGTGCTTTTCCTGCTGTGACAGGTCAAAAGGTCTGCTGTGTAAGAGCAGTGTAAAAACAACAATGTTGACTACAATAAATTACAACTGATGGATTCAACTTCTAACATGAACAACAAAGATGTGTATTGGTCGTAAATGGTTCAGGCTCACCTTGACTGAGATTTTGCCTTCATCCTTGGGTAAATGTGCAGCTAGGAACCAGTCTCCAGGGAGTGGGCTGGTCACATTGAATGCTCCTGTTGTACGGTTTGGAAGAGTCCAGGTCAGAGTCACAGCAAAGGATCCTGGAACAACTGTATCCCGTGGGAAGCGGGTATACAGGGGGTTGATTACTGGTGGTGCCCCAGACCTGAAGTACCTATTAATCACAAAACCAACATTCAATTCTTGTTAGGGCTAATGTTTTCATACACAACAGAGGCATCTGGCAAATGTGAAATTCATCCACACAAACAGCTGACAATATGAGCACAGATGGCATCTTCTGTTTAAAATATGAAATAATCATATCCAGCCTTACATATTTGAATATAATGAATACGTCAATCACAACATCGCAGGTACACAGAAGAGCCAACTGAGAAACCAGCTCTCACCACAAACACTGCTAATATAATAATAAGAGACAGGCAAAATTAAAAGCTAAATGCAGCTAATGCAGCTTTAACAGCAGCTCCTACATATGCAGGCTGCTTGTAATAGCTGGCATTGCTCAGGTTTAACTAGCTGCTATAACCTTTCCCAAAGGCAAAAGATATAAGATGTGTATCATTATCTATTTATATCCTGCAGAAGAAGCTTCTAAATGTAACTAAAGAACAAAAGAAAGGCTTTTCATGAAATACTTTGACGTTGTGACAGACTCAGTGTCTTACACAGTCACGTTGCGGTTTGGGCAGCTGTCTCCAAACGTGCCCCCTTGCTCCTTGAAAGTGATGAGGTTCCATACGGCCATCATGGTGTCGTCAGGCACATTGAAGTGGAACAGTTCCACACTGGCGAAGGAGTTGAAAGCATTCAGCTTACGAGGCGTGCGGGTGAAGTATTCAGTCACAAAAAGGCAATCTGCAGAGAACAGAGCCAGAGGAAAGTGTCCCTGAATATTTCGGAGGATAAGTAACACGACATATTCTCATTTCGAAAATGAAAGTGCCATCTACTGCACACATGAGCAATAAGACAAAGAGCCTATGGAAACGCTGCTCTGAACAGAACGCTAACATCAGCATCCTAACATTGTGACACACTAATGTTAATGGTATTCATAGCAGGTACAATGTTTATCATGTTTACCATTTAGTTAGTTCAGTAGCTGTGTTAGTGTACTAAAATGCTCACAATATGCTCACATTATCCTAATATGCTACGATTAAGAACAATTAAAGGGCACCATGTTTACTATGGCTCTGTGAAGTAGTAGTAGTAGTGCAGATGAGGATAGTGGGAACAAATGTACAAGACAGATGCAAGCTGACCTGATGATGGTGTCGTTGCTGAGCAATAAAAACTCTGACCTACTTGTGATTCCAGAAAAAATATCATGAAAATGTATTATTATTGGGGGACCACTGAAATCTGCACAAAATGTCCAATAGGTGTCATTTGAACGAAAGGGCTGCACCAAAAAAGACAGATTGACACTGCCCTCCCTAGCCATGCTGCTACTGCCACTAACAATGGCTTATCATTAAGTATAAGCAAGTACAAACATTTTCTAATTTGCCAGCACCATAATTTCTGTATACTGAATAAAATCACAAGAGATCTCTCTGTCCACAATGACAAACTTCTCCTTGTACCCAGAAAACAGTTTGAAGAGAGCTAGATCATCTGTAATCACAGACCTTAACTCCTTTTAAAGCAGCTGAGGGAGACGCAGCCTCACTCGCGTCCTGTATAATGTCAAATCCTTGGATTACATCCAGTGAAGGTTCTGCATATAAAAGCAGCAGAACAAGTGACAGGTGTAATCTGCCATATTACCTACATGAGCCAGGCTGGCATCGAGCACAGCCAGCGGGTGGGTAAAATCTGGGGGAAATTGTGTGCGAGTCAGTAAATTGCTGTACTAGAGCACACTATTGTATCACTTAGATAAGTATCATCATAAATATTAACACACAGTAAGTAGATAAGAAACAAGGTAGGGGCATTTCATGGGAACAATGTGGAGGCACTTTGATGTTTCACTGGAGGAGAATGCTTTACATTTATAGCACACTCTCTTTGTGAGTGTGCGTGTCAACCATTTCCACCATCTGTACCTCAAATATATGTGGTGATGTCTTACGAAGGACCTTTTATTTTATTCTTATCCCAGCCTTCCTCATGTCTGCTATCTGCATTATATGCAAATGTCCTTTACATTAAAGTTCTCCTTTGTCCTTGCATTATGTGGATAACTGTGACAGAGGCGAGACTGGTCACATACCACAGACTAAAGTACTATAACTGAATAAATGGAACGCGGCACTAACACTGCTAGAAACCTACCGAATGTTTTGATGTCTGATTAGGAAAAAAGAAAGAGACTTTCTACCAGCTACAGATCACAGCTTAGATCACTAAAAGTTAACGACATACTGTAAATAGTTGATTCCTTATTGGTTGGACAGATGTTTGAAAGGAAAAAGCCACTAATGTTGCACATATGGATATAAGACTGGTTATGATTGGTGATTACACAATTCAAAGACATCTTTAAATTAGGATTAATCACTCAACACCACTTTGTTCAGGAACCATTTATTACATCATTATTAAGCTTCCTCAGACTCTCTGACTTAAAGTGGTTCCCAGCCTTAGGGTCAGGAATCCCCCAAAGGGACTGTAAGATGATTTCCAGGGCTATAAACTAAGAAAATCTTTTTTATTTGTCAGACTTTTCTCCAAGCCCGGCTTTTTATTTATACTTTTACCTCTTCGGGGAACAACAATATTCTAATAGTTTTCAAATTATTCAAGAGCTCAATGCACCTAAAGCGTGCAGTGTATTATTAGCCTTAAGATCTTTAGTCATCATTTATTCTCCTACAGGTCTGTATACAGACTGAATACACTTGTCACAAACGTGTGTTTTCGAGATTCCACACAGTTATGATTCTTAGTGTCTACATTTCAAACATATCGGCATCTGGGATCGGTGTGACAAATAATGCATGTGACTGAAAGATATTATTAAGAAATCTGAACAATAAACATGCATATTTAAGTGATCTGTATGTAAAAGCAAGATTCTGCGAATGACATGTATCTGAAAGCAGCACACAGCATTCTCAGCGACAATCCAGCAGCTACACAGTGCGAATACACTCACACTTGAAGGTGTAATAACGTCATCATTTCTAAGCATGTTTGTTTACCACCTAAATAAAGACATTTCATTTTAAGATTAAAAAATGGCAGCAGAGTGCTTATAAGCTTTCTTACAGCATGGTTCCAATTTCACTAATCTCTTCAATGAGCACCTCCCAACCACTGTTCTACTCTGTTAGAGGCTTAATATAGACATAATCCTGCTTTTTGTCATCTCAACTAGAGATTTATCCTTGACTGCTTAGCTCGATCGTCTTTAAACTTTTTTTGTTTTCAGGCTTTTTTTTTTCTTTTTTTTTGCCAACGACAAGGCTACACTTGAAGGATTCCTAAGTCATAAAAACAGCTTTTAAAGAGGAGACATCTATAACACTCAGAATTTAAG
>JAUBNQ010000028.1:18838028-18848672 GCA_032353495.1 Ctenopoma kingsleyae | reverse complement strand
TCAGTGTAATGTGGGAGGTCCCCCAGCAGACTAAATCTATAGCAGCATAACTAAGAGATGGTTCAGAGTCACCTGAGTCATTCCTGATTTTTTTTTTTTTTTTTCAGATTTGTCACACTTAAATAATTCAGATAATCAAACAAATTTTAATATTTCACAGAGATAACCAGAGTAAATGCAAAATGCAGTTTCTAAATGATTAATTCATTTATTAAGTGAAAAAAGATGTTTAAACCTGCCTGTCCACATGTGAAAAAGTAATTGATTCCCCTTGATAAATCATGAATGAACTGTGATTAACCACAGTTTTAGAAAGCTGATTTCAGTTTCACTTGCCACACTCAGGCATGATTACTGCCAGACCTGTTGAATCAATAAAACACTTACATAGAAGCTGACAAAGTGAAGCCTGTTAAAAGTTCTCAAAAAGCATCATGCCAACATCTAAAGGAATTTAAGTACAGATGACAAACAAATTAACTGACATGTATCAGTCTGGAGAAGGTTACAAAGCCATTTCTAAGGCTTTTGGACTCCAGTTTAACCACGGTGACAACCATTATCCACAAATGGAGAAAACCTGGAACAGTGGTGAATCTTCTCAGGAGTGGACGGCCTACAAGAATTACTCCAAGAGCACAACGACAAGTCATCCAGGAAATCATAAAACAATCCAGAACATATAAAGAAATGCAGACCTCACTTGTCTCAGTTAAAGCCAGCATTCATGATTCAACAATAAGATAGACTGGACATTCATGGGAAGTTCTCAAACAAAAGCCTCCGCTGACCAAAAAGAGCACAAAGGCTCACCTCACATTTTCTAAAAAACATTGATTATCCCCAAGACTTTTGGGAAAATATTCTGTGGACTGATGAGACAAAAATGTAACTTTTTGGAATGCGTCTGTGCCGTTACATCTGGCATAAAACTAACTTTTCATAAAAACGACATCATATCGTTAAGATGGTGGAGACAGTCAAAGATGGCGGTGGTAGTGTGATGGGCTGCTTTGCTGCTTCAGGACCTGGATGACTTGCCATAATTGATGGAGCCATGAATTCTGTGCTCTACCAGAAAATCCTGAAGGAGAATGACTGACCATCAGTTTGTGACCTCAAGCTCAAGCACACTTTGGTTATGCAGCAGGAGAATAATCCAAAACACACCAGGAAGTCCATTTCTGAAAAAGGACAAAAAACTAAATTAAAGTTTTGGACTTGCTTAGTCAAAGTCAAGACTTAAATTCGACTGAGATGCTGTGGCATGACTTCAAACAGGCCGTTCATGCTCGAAAGCCCTCCAATGTGGCTGAATTAAAACAATTCTACAATGATTCCTCAACGTGAAAGACTCACTGATAAATGCAAAGACTTGTAGTTGTTCCTGCTAAGGATGGCACAACCAGTTATTAGGTTTAGGGGGCAATCACCTTTTCACATAAATGATATCATAATTTAAAAACTGCATTTTGTATTTACTTACTCTGTGTAAACAATTGTTTGATGATGTGAATAAAGTGTAACTAACATAAAAAAATCAGGAAGAAGGCAAATATGTTAAACAACACTGTTTCTCAAGTTAGAAATACTACATATATCTTATATATATATATCCCCCCCCCCCCCCAACCCGTATACAAAGTCAACAGAGAAAAGAGAAAAAGTAGACTAAATAAATAGTAAATATTAGGAAAAAGATAGAATCACTGGATAAAGTGCACAGTGCCTGATGACATACAGTAACAGTCAAATATAAAAATTAAAATTCTGAACTGCTTTATGGGATTTGTGGTTGAAGCAAAGATAGGCAGATTACCATCTTGTACATCCAAGCTGCCACCATGTGGATTTTATTTGCATTACACTATTAAAATCAGTGTGTTCACATGTTAGGCTGGAAAATATGGGTTAAAATTTTGACTGGCTAAAATGTAATTTCTGAAATCTTAAACCAAAGTTTTGAGATAGCCATATGAAAATATATTGCTGCTGTTTTTGGACCTTGCACTAGTGCACTAAAATTCAGAATGTAATTAATAAGAAAATAAAATAAAATACATTTTCAAATTTCTATTTTACTGCCTGTAAATTTGCTTTTAATACAGGGACATCACTCTCATTTGTAATGGTAGTTAATTTGACTTATCATAGGTCAAAGTCAGAGCATCACTGCCATACATTTTGAGAATTGAGAGTGTATTTCACGAATAATTCAATGTTTTTTTAGAGTCTCATAAAATGTGTGTGCATGTAAGATCCATCATATTGTACTCATGTACAATACCAACAATCACAGGCTTCTCACAATGTGCAGACTGAAATGTCTTTTTCACTGTGAAATGCTAGAGTAACACTGAAACTGATGCAGAGAAAAGGCCCTGTCTCCTTTAGAAATGGGAACTAAAGTTGGTTTTAAGTGGAAATCAGAGTTAGCCTAAAAGCTTCAAAAAGCACCTCTTCTGACCTGAGTGCTTTATTCGAGGTAGAGTACATTTGGCAGAGTATAAGCTGAAGAGCATTCAAACCAAGAGCTTTTAGTTCATTTGGTTTTAAGAGGCCTTTCTCCTCCAACGCTTCCACCTATTCTATCAGTATGCATAGAAATGTCCATGACCTCCACTCAAATGGCTGCTCCTGTTTTCTTAGGATATATAAAATCCTCCACTCTCCATGTGAACCTAAACCCTCTCACTCATTCAGCTCTCTCTACTTTGCCGTGACCCTTGAACCCTTCTCACTGCCGCTGCAGTGAAGTGACAGAATAGATGTAGAGCCATGAAAAACCACTTAAAAGTAAAAAAAATAATAAAATATTTTGATTACTGGGAATTGCGTACAGGAAAGTGGTTGAATAGCGTGCATGGGTTGGATAAAAAAAAAAAAGAACAAAGTAATTTGACATGCAATTTTTGGAAAAACCAAAGGGTCTGACAAAGACTGTTACCAAGTTTCTGAGTGTAAAGGAGTATCAGGGATTTCTGGAAACACATCGCTTATTGTAATGACATTATTTAAGCCAGAATTAATTATATAATTTTAAAATATTTGTTTGTTTTTCTTAGTTTTTTTCAAACGTTTGACCATATTGCAGCAAAGATGTGAGATATTTTGACTTGGCCATGTGCTGTTATACTCTAATCCTATCATCAGATGCTCCTATCCAATGCCTTATTGGGCATCAATTCATTTTATTCCACATATGAAGACCCAGACATGTCAATTTGCAGTTTATGGACATTCAATTCAATTCAGTTTTATTTATATAGAGCCAATTCACAACAAAGTCATCTCGAGGCACTTTACATTTTAAGGTTTAAGACCTTGCAAAATATAAGTAAATATAGAATAATGTAGAAGGACATATATTCAGCTGCACAGGTTGTAAACAGGAGGGCTGTGTACCAAACCACAATACTATGTTTTACCCTTGTGTACAGTATCAGACACAGGTGGTATTGAATGTCTGGTTACAGCTGTAATCTTACATACTGGAGTGTTTCAGAGAGTATTTTAAATAACCCTGTTGATAACATGACGGTTATTTCAGCTTGTGTTTGAAGTTAACTCATTATAAGACTCATGCAGAAACGGTGGCAGACTATTGCTTATACCACAGGCTAAAAGTCATGAAGTCTCTGTCTCTGGATCAATTTATACCATTCATTTCAAGTCCTCCTAATTTTTAGTAAAGGAACATAAAATTAATCTAAAGATGCACAATTTTTATAGTAGATACTCACATTAAACTTTATTTAGTGAAACATGTTTAACTGCAATAATTAGTGTTTGGGTGAGACTGTACAAAGAAAAGCTGCTGCTTAGATGCAGGTTGCAGTGAAAGGTAAGTCTCTCTCTCCTTCTCTCTGTCTCTCTCTCTCTCTCTCTCTCACACACACACACACACACATTACATACTGTCTAACACACACACATACTCAGCTGAAATCTCTCAACCTTCCCTTTTTGGGAAGAGATAATGATGCTCGTTTCACAGCTCAAATGAGTCATTAATGTGTGACACAGCCTTGAATGTAGGATATCAAAGCACCACAGAGTGCACCCCCCTCACACCCACCAACAGGCACAACCTCGTTAAGATGGTGGAGACATGAATTAATCATCAGTCCACCCTGTAACAAGGGAGGAAATTGTTGCGAGAAATGTCCCTTTGAATTGCTTGAAAGTATAAAGCTCCTTAGAAATCTTTCATCTCATTATAGGATCACTGTCAAATTTACTTTACCAGATAAGCTGATGGACATGCTCCCTCCTATGTACTCTCATCCAATCTCTTTCACAGATGTGATGGGACAGGCAAGGTGAAAAATGGAGGAGATGAAAATTATTGTCAGATATGAGGACAGATTTTTGTGAGTTCAAACGCAATACAAGACCATGAAAAGAATACTAAGAGCCTTATAGCTGTGACATAACCCTATTAAAACTACACTAAAGTACATTCCCAATAACATAACCTGTCCCTCCAAATACCGAAGGAACAAATCTCTCTTCACATGAATTACATCTCATGAGTTTAATCTTCCTGGTGTACAAAGATGGATTTTAGCAGAATGGAAGGCACTGCCAGAAATGTGCTTTTCATCCTCAAGTCCCATTAATATGAATAGGTGAGCAGACATGATAAAAAATGCTACATTGCTATATTAGGCTGTTGTATCACTTGTTTGCTGTTTGTTTATTAACATGATTAGACTTCTTAGGTTATTATGACTTTATTACTATCTGAGAGCAGATGCTCTGATTCTGGGTTGTAATTGAAAATCATGCGCTTGGAAGGAGTTATTAAGTTGCCCGGAGTGTGCTGTTACTCACAACCTTTGAAAAGAGTATAAAAAACATCTTGTATTGTGAAGAGATGGTATAGCAATTCATACGTATTATTTAAGTGGAAACTGCACTTCCAGAGGTAATTGTCCCTTTTGTGCAGAAGGAATAAAAGACCAGAGATACACTGCAGCATATCCACTGCTGTCTCCTAAGCTTTTGTGTACCCCATTAGAAAATAACCTGTGATTTTAAGCTCAAACGATGTTGTTCACTCACCAGTTGTTTAAGTCTGGTTAAAAATTCTCATAGTGGCCACAACTATATGTCCTAACACTTTTACAGAGTTAATCTGTCTTTAGAGGGCAAAAATGCTCACTCCACACAAAAATCATGTTATTTTTTAATTGGTGATAACAAATTTGGTCTCTTATGCTGTGGGGCTCAGGTTTGTACATAAAGGTTTGTAGTGAGCTGTGGTGGAGAACTTCATATTATTTGCTTTTAGCTTTGCTAAAAATGGTAGTGGCAATGGGATGGCAATGTCTATCTGTCCTCCACTTTGATCTGTCTCAAATATCTCAGCAACTGGGATGAATGGATTGAATTGAATATTAGAATAGACATTTGTGACTCTCAGCAGAAGAAGCCTGCAGACTTTAGTTATTCCAGAAGTCAGCAGTGTTTCCTCATAGTGGCGCTAGAGGAAACACCAGGGGCCATGACCATTTGGCTGACTTCTGAGATTGCACTTTAGAATCAAATACACCACCAAGCCATGTAAAAAGTGAAAGGATCACTGTTTACACACCATCATCAGGTTATTTTTTATTCTGTCCATTACATTGATTTATGACATTGACATTATGACATTTTGTACCTGCAAAACTAACTAAATCTAACATTCACATGTAATTCTAAAACATTATTATGATGGTGAACGTAGCCAATCTGTTAAACGTCAGCATGGTGGCATTGTTATTGCCAACATGTTAGCACACTGACATTACCATTTAACATGCTGTGCTATTGCTGTGCATAAGTAGCCACTAACACGGCTATAGACTCTTGTTCAATGCTTCTGTGCTCTAAAGAAAAGCTTCACATTTACTGTAGTACTTGTTTTGAACTGCAGTAATTATTCATTCTGTTGCATCCATAATCCTCTTCCAGAGTGTGCTGTCAGTCCTCTGAAACAGTGAATTAATTAAGAGCGATTCTGACGGTGCTCTGAAGTTAGTAGAGTATTGTAATGGTTCTGTAAAGTGGCACTTTACAAACATTATGCCAGCAGACTGTGAGGTTACCAACATGGTCACGAAGAGTTTTCGGAAGGACAAAAATTGTGACAGCTGTGGTCACAAGAATCCATACTTTTAACATCCATACATGATGTCTCGTTATCAAGTAAATTCATCTTTGCAGCATTGTGAACTAAATTTACCAGCAATGAGAAGCCACATATGGAAGCTAATGCCATCTTGCTATTGTGTTTGTTTAATCCAACTTCTATGCCTGTCAGGAAAGTGGGCAATTTGCAAGCCACAAGTGCTCTTAATATAAAATGCTGAAGTAGGGTGGCTCATTCCCACATTGCATCCCCACCTTTCCTCCTTCTCTCCCACTTTTGGTAGTTTGAAGAGCTGGCTGGAGAGCTGTAACAGGAGTATCATTCACTGTAATGGTGGAGCGTCCTCCTCCACAGCCCTCACTTAGATCACTTAATCCACTTCAGCAGTCCAGTGCTGTGCTCTGTATGAACACAGCACATTCACAATAGGAGGTTAGACAGAGACTAGCTCTGACCTGTCAGCTTGCACTAAAATGCCACACTAAAACACTTTGTTTCTCACAGCTCACTTAATATGGATGTGGAGTATGCCTGCCACAAACTACAAGTCAAAATCTAAAGCTTCTTTGGCAAAAAAAAAGTTTGTCACACCAAGCTTCACAATGAGAACAGGATTTATTGTGATAATTATTGTCGTTTTTGTATGTTGTTAATATCATCCTCTACTGATACTACATGCTACTACTTTTTAATACAAAGCTTTTGGTATGGAAATATGGTACGTAATAATTTGTTTAAACCTCCACAGGGAAGAGGTGAAGGAATCACAATTCACCGTTTGAAAAATGGATGTAAATGGACATATGAGACATAGATTAACCTCTACCAAAGTGAACAGAAAGGCCAAAGTGTGGAGAAAGAGAGGATCTGCTCGTGAACCAGTTCACCATGAACAAGCACGGTGGAGGCAGTGTCATGACTTGGGCTACCATTGCTGCTTCTGGAACAGGCACATGTATCATCCTCATACAGCAAGAAAATGATTTAAAGTACACTGCCAACTCAACAAAGGACTTAAATAAACAGCAAACCCTTAAATCTTATTTCTAAGATTAATTAGGTGGAAAAAAGCTAAAAACTAGTAAAAACTGGACCAACTTCATTACTAACTGTTAACTTGAAGAACTTGCTGTCATAATTGTAGTAATTATGTGCATGTGACTTCTAACTACTAGAGAAACCTAAGAATTAGGGTTTATTTGACCAATAATTAAATATGTGGTATATTGCATTTATGTCTAGCATAAAAGTTAATTGCCTTCACATGATGTTTTTGTTGGTTCAAATTAATTTCACCAATGTAGTCATAACTTAAAAGCTTGACATAATTTTCTTTGTTGAGTCAAACCATTTGTTTTTAGAGTTCACAGAGGAGTTGGCAACTTAGATGTTCTGTCATGAACAGTTACTTTTTGTCAGATGCAATAAATCTGCTTTCACTGACACCAGGTTAACCTGTGTCACAAGTCCACCGCATTCACACTTTTTCATTTCTTTTTCTAACCAATGATCAAATGCCATAGATAACCTTTAAAAATACAGAAAATCCTTGCAGACTGTAACAGCATCAACAAGAACCAAGGTCATTTTCTTCAGCCAATCAGAGAGCAGTCAAAGGATACTAGCAAAATGTTTTTCAGTTGAAGATGGAGCAAAAGCTGCCTAGTAAGGCCACCATATGTTTATTCAACATCACTCTTGCAGTACTGTTGTACTGTTATAACATGCAGTAACGACATTTTCTCAGATGGCTTTGTAATGCCCTACAGTTTGGTTTAACCATAACATAAATACTAAATAAGAAAAAGATGATTAGTTTGGACAATGAAAGAGTCTCAGACACAATAGTCCACACAATAATTTAATAAAATCAACCACAGATTAGAAAAAAAGAGAGCAAAGGCATTTTGTATAAAAGAAAAGAAGCTCAACTAGCAACAGGAAGTTTCACCTTAAGTTTTAATTATTACATGTTTACAGTAAATTTATAATACCTTCGTGGGTCCAGTCAAGCTCAATGCTCTACACATCATTACTGTATGTTACACAGTTTCTGTTTCAGGTCACGTTAGCCAGCTAACCAGCAGTCAGATGAGACAAGAAACATTCAGGTTTGACTCTTAGCTTGAGCATGAGTACAACTGTATTTTAAGTTTTCCATTATTAATAGGGATGAAGCTTTCAAAGTGTTAGTTACAGAGCAAGGAGGTGCCACCAGATATTATAATTCCTTGGGGATCAGAAAGCACATCATAGCAGTCAATGAAAGCAGCGAATAAATTATCATTTTAAGTTGAAAGCATAGCTGAATGCAACAAACATAGACATGTTTCAGATTTAGACAAAAAAACACACACAAGGCAAAGTGAAAAACAAACCAATACCATGACGAATTCTTCAAATGTACAGTGTGTGAGTTTGATGTCACAAAAATATCAGTGGTGACAAAGTAATATCATTCATGGGGCCTCTCCTGTATTGAACTTGTTAGACTCTTTTTCTAAAGATGTGGCTACAATACACCATTTCCCTTTCCATTTACAGCAGTTATTATCTGTACTCTGTACTTATCTGACTCATACATATTCGTACAGATGCGTCATAGTAAAATTGAATAAATGTATGAAAGCATCTGTAGCATGAATTCTGAAACTTGTAGATAGATCTGTTTGCATCAAGGCTGCAAAAAATAGCACTCTAAAATTCAATAGAGTATCAAGCATTTACAAACATTATTTGATGTGCCTTTATTTTATGCAAAGAACTTTACGTCCTGAGAAACATAAAGAGGAGTTAATACTTGTGGGAGACAGTCCTAGACACAAACAGATTTTAATATCTATTCAAATTAGTAACATTAGTTCTCTTCATCAGTTGAAAAAGTAAATCACTGTGATAAACCATTAACTAATTCTTTGGTTGTATTTGTCAATTTTATCTGTTGTAACACAGTCATTACTGTCAGTGGCTCTTGTGAAAGGAAACAGAAAGGAAGAAACAGTGTCAGTGAAACAGTTTGTAGGGTATATCACATATAATTCAAATGGCAAACGGTGATGTTAGCAATACCGCAGCTGCAGCACTTGGTAACATCACAGTAACATAGTCCAGTACATACAGTATGAGATGAGTTATATTAACTGAAATTGTTCATATACACCCTAGATCCACTAGAAAACCTCCCTGTTTAGTACTAGCTTCTCATTTTGCCATCTAAATAAGCATCTTTTTACACTCAGTGTGCTTCAAGTTGAAGTTTGAAGTTAAAGCTAAAATATGAACGTTGTGGCATTACAGTAACGATACATGTGACACCAGTATCTGTCTGTTTGCACATTTCTGATTTTGCTCACTCAGCTGGTGCGAAAAGAAAAACTTTTAGCGATTGAATAGTATTGATCCCACAAGGGTTGTGAGCAGTAGCTAAACCAGAAAGTTGTGTTAAGATTGTAGATAATCAATATTAGGCTTATAGATGGACACCTAAGACACCTAAAACTGTGTCCGTATCTCATGATGTGCTGCACTGTATATGTTTCTTCCTGCTGATGAGCGTCATATGCGCCACGTATAACAGAACTGCAGTATCATCAAGAACCAATTTTCCAAGCAGAACTAAAAACACAACAAAGAATAATACACTGTAGCTTTAGAAAACTACAGTGTATGAAAAACATTTCAGTTTTTCATGTAGCTGAACACTCAGCAGGACGAAATGGAGCCTGAAGCGTAGCTGCATAAAGGCACTGTGTTATTTCTACAAGCCTACAGAAATAAATCCAAGACATATCATAACCATATCACTGATCACGTGTTTTCAAACAGTTTTACTGAAATCTGTCAGACAGCATCCAGTGAGCATCCAGAGGAGTCTGAACTGAGGGGGCACAGAACCAAGTGCAAATGTCAGTCCGTAGAGAGGACACAGAGCGCAATCTTGTTTGTTCGCTCAATGTCCAAAGGGACAAAAACCAGCAACCTCACACATACACACACCTCACTCAAAAGTTGAATTCTGAAATAAAAATTATAAAAATACTTAAACACTGGCAGAAAATAAATACTGGAGGTAACATAAACTTCATTTAGAGGAATATTTCCAAATTTGGGAATTTTTAGGACGGTTTAGATGAGGATAAATATTAATATGCCTACCACTCTAACGTTTATCGGTTAGATATGAAACCATAGCCAGAAGCTGGTTAGCTTAGCTTAGCATAAAGAGTGAAAGTAAGGGGAAAGAACTAGTCTAGCTTTTTCCAAAGGTAAAAAAAAACAAAAAACGGCTGCAACTCCTGTAACTTCCTGTAATCATGGATGACAAAATAGCACGCTGTTAGTAAGCATTCAGAATTTTGTTTTGGACAGAGTAAGAGCAGCAGCTTTTCTTTGAGTCTTATGCTAAACTAACTGTAGCTGCAGTTACAGCACACACACACACACACACACACACACAGTGTCATATATGAACCTAACTCTGCAAGACAGCCTGCACATTTTCCCAA
>JAUBNQ010000028.1:18789781-18820136 GCA_032353495.1 Ctenopoma kingsleyae | reverse complement strand
AGCTGTGATTGCAAATCAGGGTTATTCCACCAAATATTGATTTCTGAGCACTTCCTAAGTTAAAACATTAGTAATGTCTTGTGTAAAAATGAATATGAACTTGTTTTGTTTGCATTATTTGAGGTCTGAAAACACTGGACCTTTTCTGCAAATAAATGCTCTAAATGACAATATTTGTATTTTGAATTTAGGAGTTATGTTGTCAGTAGTTTATAGAATAAAACAAAAATATAAATTTTACTCAAACATATACCTTTAAATTGCAAAATCAAAGAAACTCATTTTGCAGTGGTCTCTTAATTTTTTACAGAGCTGTATTCCTCCTACACAATTAAATAAAATGAAAATACATTAAAATAGACTCTCTGCACACATGTGAGTCACCCACTACCTCACATCTGTCTCTTTTCTATCAAATATGAATCACAACTACTGTCATTTTCAGCTTTCACCTGTCACAGGTGTCACACATCAAAACTTTAAATTTCATATGGACACATGATTGCAAATGAGCAAAGCTGATTATTTTGTCCTCACCAGCAAAACCCACAATGCTATTGAAATCCAAGGCTCTGACCAAATTTATTTTAAATGCCATCAGACAAGAACCAGAGACACCTCTGAGTCATCACTGCGGTTTGCTCTTTATTGGGAAAGCAAGTGCCGCTCCCGACAATTTGATAGTCAGCAGTGCTTACATTAAAACTCACCAGATAGAGAAAATGCAGTTAATTAGGGTGTTCAAGCTGGTCAAGTGTAATTTTGTACAGGCCAGTTAATTCCTTTTTCAAGATACATGTCTGCTAATTTGTCCAAGATGTAGTGTAGTACAAGCAGCCAAACACCCAGCGTGTAAGAGTTCCTGTGAGCTCTCAGAGTAGATCATCATGCTGGAGATGTTTCACTTTTGTGATGGTTAAACATTTTCTATCCATCATTTTTTCATTTAAAATGTTTATAGCACAGCAGCTACAAATTAGCCACTGCTGTTTTGTCTGTTGTGAGTTTTTTGTCCAGCTGGCTCACACATCTCAAAATGGTGTAGCTGCAAAAAATCGTCATTGTAGAAACAGTAGAGAAAAGGGAAACAGACAGACACGCAGACAGAAAGACATCTAACAGGGCAAAGTCATCCAAAGGGTACAGAGAGAAAGACGGATATAGACAGTGTGAGAGTGCAGCAAGATTCATCCAGGAGCGCAGAACATCAAAGTAGGCCAGAGATGAAAGAGCTTATCAGGTGTGGAAATGAACCTGACCATCAAGTTCAGCTACAACTTCGCAGACTTGAGTCTAACCTGCCTGAACGTGACATGCACGCATGAAACTATCCATTACTGTGATGCATACTGGCATATAGCTTTCATATCATTATTATCAATACTGTCATTCTTCATTACAGACCTGGCATTGACAATACAAAAAGCTTTTGCACAGATTCAGCAGCACATATTGACATTAGAGGTTATCTGTGATATATGGCCCCTTTGCTCAGATTCAGGTTTATTGTAATTTCATACAACAGATATTAAGGATGAATGAAAAACAATACATAGTTGCAAAAAGCTAAATAACAGTAGACTTCCAGGGTAACCTGGAAAAATAATCTGTAATGGGTAAAAAAAAAAAGTTATCTATATTATAGTGCAAGTACAGGTAAAAATTGACTAATGTGGGTGCGTAGCAGATGAAAGAAAGAGGATATAAACAGAAATGAATTTTTATTATCGCATGTAATTAGGGTTCTATAGACTAGATTCTACACTCAGGTCGGGTGTGGATTTCATTTAGAGATAAGTGTGGATAATGCTTCAGGTCCAGTAGTGAACTAGGTGGGAGCTACAAAACCTAAACCCATCACAACATATCCATAATTGCAAAACTGTATAAGTATTATGCATAATTCTATGCTGACATTGGGCTTTATAATATACATATTTCAGCACAATCATTGCTTGATACAGCAGGCTGACATCCTATTAGTGACAACAATGCTACTGTCAAAGAAATTTACAAACTGTGGAACAGAACAACATCAGAAATGGACAAAAATTAAAAGAAAAAGAAAGCTCCCAGAAACACATGCAAACACAGTCAATGTGATTTACTGCACAACGATAATATGACTGTGTTAGCTTTCATATGTGCACCCTGTAAAAGACGCTGTGCATCAAAACAAAGCAGTAAAAGCTGCTTCCCCTCCCTGCCTCCCCTCTCTGCGGGCCTCAGGGCTGTGTAGCAGCACCACAGTCTAATGCCATTATTCCTAATCCACCCTAAACCCTCCTAATCCATGGCTAATCTGGAGGAGAGCTTTGGACTCCACACTCACTCCTTCCTGCTGTTCCCACCCCTCAGCACGCACACACACACACACATACACTTTCAACTCCTCCAGAGGAAGGATTTATCAGCTAAACACACAGGCACCTAAAGATTTCAAAATCACACTGTATAAAACAAACCTCCAGTACGTGCGCATATTATGTACAGTGTCTTTTAACACAGTATGTGCATACAGGTGACACAAAACCAATGCAAATTTTGTGTTTTCTCTCTCTTATACACACACAGACTCCTGCATATGTTAGTGGAAGACATTTAATAAGTTCAGAGCATATCTGCCTATCCCGAGCAAGGAGGATTAGCCCGGGATAATCTTTGCGTATGTGTGTGCACACACACGCGTGTGAATATGTGTGTGTGTGTGTGTGTGTCTCTATCTGTCTGTTTTGCCTCACAATCCACCACACACTTCTTCTCCTCCTTCTACGAGTCCTATCTGTCTTCTTTCCTCCTTCTTTCTCTCACCCACGCCCACCTCCAGCTTAACTCACAGTGACAGGAACCTTTGAGTCTTACCTCTTGAGAGAGGAAGGGGATGACTTGGGCGCAGATTGCATTCAGCCGTTTGACGATCTCCGCCTGCAAGACAGAGAAGTGGGCGCACAGGACGAATCATCTTCAAATTCACCAACAGACACAAAGGCGTCATCACCTTCACACAATGTATAAATGCTCACATCGTGTGAGTTTAATGTGTATTAAATTAAAGTAATAGCCTGCAGTGTTTTAATATAATAGTCTGTCAAATGAAATAATAGATGATGTAAGAAATGTGATGTAAGAAAAAGACATTAAATTCCCACCTACACTGTTGTTTTGAAGATGATCCCACTCACTAATAGTTTGTAAGTGGAATCATCTTGGGCACAGACAAATTCAAATTTAAGGGATCTCTGTGAAGAACAAAAAAAAACAATGACACCTTGTTGTTATCCTTAATCACTGGAAGGTTACTCTACTGCTATACTCCCTAAACATCAATCAGCTTCAGCCTGATGGATGATTTGGGAATATAAATCCAGGATTTAGCCCTCTTGAGAACTCAGAGTTGTCCACTTGAGCCAAGAGCTGGAGGAAAACATAAAGTCATCTGTGAGATCAGGTAAATTAAGACCAACTAATAAAAAAACAATCATGATCTGATGTAATTCCACCAGGAACAACACAAAAGCAGTAGCTGTTACATCTATAACCTTGTCAAGCACTTATTTCATGTATATAACCTTGACAGAAGTGAACTTTGCTCTGATATCAGCAGTAACAGATGCCCCCAGAGGCCACGAGAGTAAACCCACACACACTGATACAAACCCTTCAGACAGAAGCACAAGCAACACTGCGGCAAGATGCTGCAAACATAAACACAACCGTGTGCACACAGACACAAGCAGGTACACCTCTCCACAGGCTTCTCTGTATTCATCAGATGTTTTTACTGAACCCAAGGGTTGGCTTTTAAAGATTATACAGCACTCTCTCTCTCTCTCTCTCTCTCTCTCTCTCTCTCTCTCCACATCAGGTAGGATTTTTTTTTGAACAGGAAATTGCCTGATCCACTGTCCCATAGGGAGTGCTAGTAGTGCAACTCAAATCCAAACACAAACCCAAACAAAAGATACAGACTCACACAAAACACACAGTAACAGACGCACAGGGACAAACATCAACATCTTTCTTAAGACTAAACACGTAAAACTAGATAACAGAGTTGTTTCATTTGTGTTAAACTGTGACGACCATTATGATGATACCTGCTGCAGATCATAGTGTCATTGTGGCGCACTCTTCTATATGTGTATGTATATGTATATACTGTATATCTGGATTTATGTATATGGATCTTTACATCTCTACCCTTGCTGCAACTAATGATAGTTTCCTTGATAAGTCAATATATTGTGTTCTGTGAAAGTGCAGAACACAGTAAGAAAAATCACAAATTTAATGTGATATGTGTTGTTTTTTCCAAACAGTAGTACAAAACCCATACATTTTCAGATTACACATATTCACATAACAAAAATTTTTACTTCTGATAGGCTAGAACCAGAGAAGATTTGGCATTACTTCTACACTGAATATCTATAACAGATTTTAAATTTCAAAACAATATTTGTAAGAAGTTAAGAATATCTGTCTATCTTGTTTCAGAGACACAGCAGCAGTAAAAAGGTTGCATGAATTTACAATGAAGGCAAAGTAAACATTATTTATGTTCATTTACACATTTCCAGTGGCTTTTAAATACAAACAGTTCCATGTGAATGATGTCTGTTATTATTATATATCACATCTAATGGTAAATGTTCTGCACTTATATAGCGCTTTTCTACCTATACTGGTACTCAAAGCATTTTACACTGCTTCGCATTCACCCATTCACCCATTCACACATCGATGGCAGAGCTGCTATGCAGCTGACCTGACACACTGGGGGCAACTTGGGGTTCAGCATCTTGCCCAAGGACACTTTGACATATGACAGGAGGAGCCGGGAATCGAACCACTGATCTCACAATTGGCAGGCGACTGCTCTACATCCTGATCCACAGCCACCTAATGCTTTGGAAGTGTATGCATCTTACAAATTAACACTCCGGGGCTGAAAGTTGGCTTCTTCACATCTGACTTTGTTTTTACTGAGGCAGAAAAGCAGCAGCAGCAGCTGTTTGAGCAGTGCCGGCTTTGACAGTTTAGCAGAAAAGAGGCAGCCATGTTCAGACGGAAAACCAAACAAAGCAGCAGAAACATAACTTGAAACTAAGCCTTATTCACTCTTTAGACAACTAAAGTCATTCCCAGAGATTTGAAGAGTAACACTGTTTACTCAAGAGGTTCCACTGAGTACTTCGATCTATTCAATGTTCACGCTTGATTTTTTACTTACTGACAACTATCTCACAAACTGTGAATATCAGAAAATAACCTAAAACATCTTTGCCCTCCAATGGATCTCATTCTTTTAGTTGTCTTTCTTGAATAGTCCTGAATGTTGAAACTCTTGGGAGTTGCCCATCTGCAGTTCAACTTAGATGAAACATGCATTGCAGAGCTGCAGTTGCCCACACTCCCACACAACCTAAAACACTGACATTTTCATTTTATATTTAACGTTTATCCAGGGAAGACTTGCTCTGCACACATGCCCTTTTTCAGCTTGGTTCTATTTCACATTCATACACACCAGGGAGCCGCCCAGTACATATTAGCCTTTGAGAAACTGCACTGTTTTAGATGGTTGGGGTTTAAGTACCTTGCTCAAGGGCACCTTAGTTTTAAGAGTTGAAGGAAAAGGGGGCCATGCTAAGTATTTTACAGCTGGGAAATAAGTTGGTGATCCTCCATAAGGTTAACACCAACCTTTGCTGCAGCTTAAGAAGTAAATGTATAAAAGAAGTGCTTCCTCTGTTCTGGCGTAAGGAAATGGATTCAAGGAGAGGATCTGGATGTATGAGATGTTGCTGGATGAACGTGCAAGCTGCCAGGCGCCACCACAAGAACATCGCCTATCAAACCTCTTGACATTGGCTAAAAATGGATCACAGACGATGCCACCGGTTTGGGTTGAATTTTATGAACCTGTTAGAGAGTAGACTACAATGTGGCTGAAAATGTGGATAGAGAGGGAGGACAAATGACAAGCAACAAAAACATTTGATGTGACTGAACAGTGGACATAGAAATTTAAGCCGTATGGCTACAAAGGTAGAGCAGCTCCAAGTTCTCAGTGTTATTTTTTCTGCCATTACAGCCATTGGTTTTCATTCACTTTTTATTACAGTACATGGCAATGAAGTGTTGACTTATACAATTAATTTGCAGTTGATGACATGATGTCACAACCATTTTGATGGTTTGCGCATGGAGTCCAATAAAGAGTGTAAATTTATTCAGGAATCAAATTTATCCAGGAATGTTACTGCATGGTTGGTAAATCTTCAGTGACTATACAAATATACGTGTAGTCATTCAGCAAAGACTCTATTGGCAAATATCATTTTTCAAATAAAAATTAAAACTATTCATATGATCATGTTTCATTTTAGTGATATTAAACTAATTATCTTTGCTTTGTTTATTTTTTTTACTGTTTTTTTTTTTTAGATTTTATGGCCTAAACAATAAATAACACATTAAGAAAATATTCAGCAGATTTGTTGATAATGACAATAATCATTATTTGTAGGTCTAATCTACTTAATGGCAAATAACATGCAAAACCTCTAAACTGCAATGGCTTTATTTTGAAAGATATTCAGACAAAAAAACATCAAGGTAAAAATAAATCTTAGGCTACAAGATGTCTTGAAATAAAGGGTAGATGCACATCTCCACTAACAACCCTACAACCTGAACATCCAATCAATTCATTTTAAAGAGATGACCCTGAGATGTTAGCTCACAAATGGAAACAAAAGCACTGGAGCAGAAAAGGAAATGGAGATGCTTTTCCACAAGGCAACACAACCAATTTCAGGTGACATTTTACATCAATGGCAAACAATCGTGATGGCCAGAGTGCAGAGCTGTCAGCCTGTTTGGCCAACAAATCTGTTCACGCTGCAGAGACCAAAGCGAAAAAGCAAGGCTCCTTTATTTCTCGAAAAGTGTCCTGTGATTTGTTCAAACCTGGAGAATCTGTTTCTGCAGCAAGCAAGCCTCAACCTCGACCTGGACCTGTCACCGTTTTGACAGTGAATAAATAATAGGAAACAACGGGCTAGAGAGTCCTCTAAGGTTAGGACTCCAACCAGGTCGATCCATGGAGCTTATTGCTAGATTAGAGAACTCTGTGGTCACATGAAGCCCAGAAAGCGCTGAGATGAGATCGTGTGCACTGAATTTATCTTTGACCCTGTATTTGAGTCACTGGAAAATTGTTCCTCCAGTTAGAAAAGGAGAAAAATGAGTCAACTGTAGTTTATAGAGGAGATGTACAATATTGAACTTCTTATCTTATGTTTTGCCCCTTATGATCAGATCAACAACATGCAATAAATTGTGTGAATTTCATGTGAAGATACGTTAACCCAGAATTTACCACTGAATATGCTTTCATTATTTAGCTGACCTCACCTTCTTGTATCTTTTAGCATGTCATACTACAGTGAGATAACACCATGTTGAGCTTCTGCAGCACAAAGATGCCACAGCAAAAATCAATTTGCAACAAAGATATTGCCCAAAAAGAATGAAAAACAGCTCAAATGCTGCCACTTTAACTCATAACAACAAAGAAATTAGATCAGACAGGAGCCCTGGAGCCAGATTGGGTCAGATAGAAGATCAAATGTCCATCTCCCCTGTGGAGCTTTGTAAGCACCACATCAGCACCACTTTTCACCACCAGCTAATACACCTAATGGACCCAATCATATAGAGGCTGTATTCCTCTGTGACTGTATGTGTGTGAGTAGGTGTGTGAAAGACACAGCTAGAGAGGTAGGAAAGGAGGAAAAACAAATTGCACTATGCAGACAGCTCAAGCTGCAAAATGAGCGCTAAATTTAAAGCTGAATTCAGTTTTACTTTGCACCTTAATAAAGTTTAAAATATGCTCTGAGTGCATTCAATATTTACATATATGAAAACACAAATAAATGTGGCAGTTGTCTATGTGTGACCTGGTCACAGTTGCATTTGTTCATAATTTATAAGCAGGGGAGCTTTTCATTGACTTTATAACATGCAACAGGTGACTTGCAACATGAGATTATTTTCTCCCCTCTTAATTTTTCATCAGTCAAAACAAACATACTTATGCCCCATGCATGAGCTGGAGGATATGGTCAATATGTGAGCAACATTCACATATGAAATGTGATGTTACCACCACTTGTTAAATGCAGGTATGTTACACTCACAAATTGCAGTTTTCTGTGATAACATTTTTAAAATAACTATAAATTACATGATCATTGACAACAAAAAAAGCTTTAATGTATTTAATGTAAACCTGAATCTGAAGGCTAAAATACTTTAAAGTTACATCTGTCAGAATATATAAAGAAATAATTACATAACTGTCATTTAAAATCATCCTTACTGTAATGTAAAGCTTCCAGGCTGCTTTTAATCTTGTTCTAAATGCATTTCCTAAAAGTAAGCCCAAAATATTAAACTTGGATAAATTACGTGACCAAAAGCCTATAAATGAGACAAATGGCTTCTTATCCACTGCAGTAAAATGAGTTGTCAGACTTAGTTGGAAACGCTGCCATTCTTCAGGATCAAAACATCTTATTACTTCATTCTTTCACCACTTTCTCCTCCCTCCTCCTTCCCCTTCTTCTCCCCATCCTTCACTTGCTTTATTTCTCTCAGCCTCACTAATTTGCAATTGATTAGCTGTCCTTTCGCAGCTCAGTCCTGTGCTCTACACCACTCTTACCCTCCTCCCTCCTTATCCCTCTTCACCCCTCCCTACCTCCCCACCTTCCCGCTCGTCCTCTCCTCCGTCTATGAGTCAATTTCTCTTTAACGAGCGTTGGTACATTTCACTCCCCTGGCACCAGAGCCCTTCTGTGTAAATAAAACAGGGAGCAGAGCCAAAAATCAATGGACCTATTACCCTCAGAAAATGCTAAACAAGCAATATTAGCAATTCGGTTGGTAGCACAGGCCAAGTCCCTTAATGAGACCGTAGCTCGACACCCCCCACCCCAACACTGCCACCATCACTCTCTTCAATCTTGTCATCCACTCAACACGCCACACACGTTGTATCATCATACTAAATGCTGTGGATATAAACCACATACACTCCTGTGCACACTGAAAATAGAGCGCACGCACACACACTGCACACAGCCTGCACGTCAAATTCATTTGCTTGCGCCACTCACACACACAAACAAACATGCACACACACTGCTGGCAGAAATTAGAGATTCACTCTCTAAAACTGTTTCCTGACAGAAATCACTGGGCACCACACACATCCACATTTAATGTCTTTTTATTTTTCCTCTCTTTCTCCCCAATACACACACTCTAATTCACTCTCTCTCTCTCACACACACACACACACACACACACAAACACACGCGCACAGAATAGCAGCAGCAGACAGCAGGATTTATAGTAGACAAGTAGACACCCAATATTTCATCAGACAAGTCTGATTTGTGTGCCAGTGAAAAGCTTTGTGTGTGTGTGTGTGTGTGTGTATACACGTGTATGTACACACACACACAATAAAACAAATAAACACAAAGAACACACTCCTCCAAGTAAACATATACAATATATGAGCACACACACAACATGCAAATACTACACACAAAAACAGTGTGCATACAGACAAATCAACACAAACACACACGCGCACACACTCAGTAAACATGTACAGTATACATACAGGCTGTTATACTGACACAACACGTACACCCACACACACAGCAAAGTAAACCCACAGTATGGATACGCACACATACAAAAATCACATACACATGACAAGACAAAAGGCAAAGTATTTATCACGTCCTCTCATACAGACTACACACACCATTTATCTGGAAATGAATGTGTAGCTGGTTGTGTAGCTGTGGCCCATTTAGTCTGGCAGCTGATGTGTGGTTAACACAGACATTTATGCTAATGACCGCCCATGTTTAAAAAAGGCAGCAGTAATGTAAAGGCTCGTTAAAGGCCAAATCCTCGCTCACTCGAGTCATTTTTCAGCCCGTTTTCTCATTCAATTAAACTGATGAAATTATTATTCACATGTGAAATTCCTACTCAACCTCACAAGGCAACCAAACATGCTAAAATAGAACAAGTGGGGTCAAATTCCTAAGTACTGCTTTTTTTACCCAGTAAATGTGTCAGATTTTTATTAGGAAATATATGACCTTTAACATATATTCTGGGATGATTTTACACCAGCCTCAGTTTGTGTCTCTCATGTTTCACCATCTTGTTTCTCTGATTTTTGAAACAGAAAACTGCTCAATAAAATATAACACATTATCAGTTCCTTTTGGTTTGCACTGCTTGTGTGAAAGAAGACTGCTTTTTAGATTCTGTGCATTTATTTGTGAGATATTTAAAGTGAAATTTAAGAATGAACTCAGATCTCAGATTCTCATGTTTTAGCTCCAGTGAACTGCATCTCCTCTCAACCTACTACAAACGCCTTAATAAGCTCTACTTAATTGCTTGCAAGTGCTTGCTGCACAAATGGATCAAAGACACCTCACCTAATGTTTCCCTCTGGTGCAGAGAGATGCACAGCATCCTCCCTCATGAACAAATACAGGCTGTTATAAAATAAGACGATGGGCTGTTTCTGAAGTTTTGGGCATTGCTTACCTGCAGACCTGAAGGCCTCCCAAAACTCACCTTCAGGCACTACATTATACAAATTGTATCTACTTATGACTTGTAAATCTAAGCCATCATAGTGGATCAGAAATGATATTTTATTTAATTTCATTTTTACATGTTTCTGTTTCTCTACTTCTGTTTGACCTCTGTGACTCTGATTTTGTTTTCCCCCTAAGTTGTGCAGAGTTGTGGTGGAGGTTGGAGTGGATGTGGTGGCGTGGTTGTTGTGCACCTGTTCTCTGTGTTATACTCAATAAGATAAACTACAAAGCAAAAAAAACGTTCCACATATTTCCAGACTCTTCAAAGACTCGTCGAAACATCTGATGAAAAAATATATTCTGTATGATGTACTTTTAACCTGTTTCTCAAATCGTAACTCTATTCCTTGATAGTAGGCACCCAGAAAGTGGTAGCTTCTAAAAGGTAAGCAAAATATTAACACACTATTTTGACGGAAATATTGGAAATAGTCATCAATATATGTCACTGCATTATAAGCACTGCATAATGTATTTAAAATGCAACATACAGATCATTGTTTCATCCAGGTGTTTAGAGGAACCTTTGAAGGTTCTGTAAAATACTTTCATAACAGCAGTTATCATGTTAAATGAAAGGGGCTAACACTAGTTTATGTTGGCCAAAAAAGGGGATCGTCATACATAAAAACAATTAAAAGCTGCATTTAAAAATCTTAAAAGATGTGTTTCTGTCATTAAATTCAAATCTACCAAAAATAGTTTGGCCCTTCTAGTGATAACCTTGTAGCAGTGGTGTTGCAAACTTATCTGATCTTAATTACTATATCCTTTCCTCTGACACCTACCACAGTGTGGGTTGAATCAATTTTACGCTCAAGTAAAAAAAAAGTTTCCTACCTGCTTGTGCATCTCAATGTTGAGTCCGTATGACATTTCATAGTACTGAAAAAACAAATATCAAAGTCAGAATCATGCCCTCTCTGTTCCTCTTTTTGCACACACCAAAAATAAAAATTCATTCATGCATGCACACATACAGTACACACTCACACACATGGTCAGTGAAACTCACCATAACATAGTGTCTTTGCATCTCAGTTTTCTCACTGGCTAGTTTCTCACACTCCAGTTTCAGACTGTGAGGTAGAGGGAAAATAATATGTCAGTGTGTGCATGACCAAACAGCACCCAGCACACACACACACACACATTCAAAAACAGAAAAAAGGAAATCATTTATGACATTAACTTATGACACTATAAGATAGCTTCTGTTTCTTATCATCAAACAAATAATCATAAAACATGCAAAACATGAAAAACAAAAAATGTGAGATGTCACTTGCAGACTACTGAGCCTACAAGTACATACATCCTGTTACTTTAAATTTACATTTCTAAATCTGAGTACAACAAAGCAATACAAAAAAAGGAACTGATTGGATCACACTAGTTTCTACTCCAGACACAGACACTTACTCAGCATGTACAGTGCAGTGATTATTGGATTAATAGAACACAAACCCCATCATATATTCTTACAGTGAGTGTAAGCCGAAACTGCACCATCAACAAAAAGGCATTCACATAATGAGGATCCTTTTTACAACTGTGATTATGCAAAATGTATGCAGGAACTCTTGCAAATCTTGTGTGTTACTGGTAAGCTTTAAAATATCACAATAGAAAGCATACAGTCAAACTGGTGTAACTAAAGTTAGGACACTGCCATGCTATATGCTGCAAACCTGAGACAGCTTAAAGGTTGGAATCTACTAAATAAGTCTGCCATTGCATATAAAGTCTACAACTCTTAAGAGAAAAAGCATACTTTTTAAATAGAAAGCTTTAATTTAAGGTGGATGTCAGTGCATCTTTGACATTGTCTAGTTGGCTTAATCAACTCAGGAGCTTGGAGATGTTTCTCTGCCAACAGATCAATTATACAGTCCTTTAAATGAAGTCAAAAGGTGAATCATCAACATTGTAATCACATCTTTACGTACTGTAAGTGAAAGTCATTAAGAAGGACATTTAAAATTAGACTGAGTGCAACGGGAGATTAAATAATTATGTTTTCAGCTCAAAGAAAGTTTTAGAAGACACTGTTTTTCTTCTAAAGACTGAATATGTATATTCCGCACGTACATTTGACTCCCTTTTTTTTTTTTAAAAAAGAGTGTCTCCCTGCAGATAGGACGTCATGCAGTAGTTTGATCACACACATGCAACAGACATGGCCCATGGTTCAGCTTGTTCAGTCCCATGATTGGCCAGCAAACAGTTCATCTCACCAGGTGACTGGGCAATAATTACGAAGTGGCCAGTGTGCGATTACTATGCATTGGCATCATGCTTATGGTTCTGCCTTGAGCACTGTATTTCACACTTCATCGTGTCGGCTAAAAAAGTATTTCACACCACTTGCACTTGCAAAAAGAGACGTGCACACCAAGGCTGATGGGCTTTACCTATGGTTAGTCAACAGTAAGTGATGGACCAGAAGCAAAAGGTGGGCCACCATTCTGTTAGCTCCACACAAAAGATCTGAAGAAAATAATTTCATTGAACGTCCAGATGGATATTTACTTCACACTGAGAGTTTTATGTCTCAGTCAAATCCTAAACAAAAATCTGCTTCTGACTTGTATTTCATGTCATTGCGTCATGTATTTCTCTAATAGTTTGACTCATACATGACTGGTGCAAGGCAAGTTAACACCACAGAAATTCTCTTCCTACCCTAATCTGGAGGTTTCAGTTGAAGACAGACTGGGGATACACTACCAGTTATTTTCATTATTTGATTAATCTATCTATCTCATCTATATTCAGATATTCGATAATCTCTTTTTTACCATAGAAGAATAAAAAAACAGAAAATAATCATATTACTAATAGCATGTTTCACTTGTTTCTTTAAACGTTGCTTATTGTGATTATACAATGGAGATTGCTGCTGATTCATTTCATGTCTATGGACTAACAAGTAATTGCTACAACTCTAATATGAACCCAGAATAACACAGAGATCAAATTCATAATCACTCTCTAAACCAATGGAAGAAGCTTAATGAGCAGATGTTTCCATGCAGAGGTAATGTGATGTTCCATCTTAACTCTTTACCTGTGATACTGGGCTTGCAGGAACTGGAACTCCTCCTTGATCCGGTCGCAGGACTCAGTGACAGTGAACTTAAACGGCTGTCCCGGCTGGTGAGGGACCTCAACCCAAACCAAACAGCGCGTGAGGGGGAGAGAGGAAGAACTGAGCCACCAAAGTTCAGTGTCACGACACAAACACAGACACAGGCAAGACTGCACATGACAATAGGCCTCTGTGATACGGGTGGCCTTTTGCTTTCACTCAGTCTTCTCTCACACGTTAAGCCACGCACACTCACAGGCACACACATACAGCTGCAGCAGCTTGACAATGAGCGCAATTGTCCGTGCGAGCGCGCAGTGGCACGGAAACTTGATCTAAAGTGATTACGCATCGAGCGCGCGGCTGTTAATCTGCGCTGTTTTGACATACTGTCTTGGCTGCTACTGCTTTCTACTTACCGGATGCCGTGCCGGGGGGTACATCTTGCTCAGATCTCGAATCATTAAAAATATATTGCAAAGTTCATCCACATGAAAACGAAAACAAAATGTGTGAGCACGGATTTTATCCCGTGCGTAAAAGGTCAGTCAGTGGCTGGTTTGAGGGCTACGTGCAGGTTCCGTGAAAAGTGGGAACATCATCGGACTTTTGGCTTGACAAAAACAATAAGTCAGTAATTCAGAAGTCCATTCAGTGCGATAATCACGACATGAGTTGTCTCATTCTTCTCTAAAATTTCCAGCGCGTTTGTCTGTGCGCACAAAGCTTAACGTTCTTCCTCTGAACTAACAGCGAATTTATCTACAAAGCATTCATTTCTCGCTCATCATGATCCTCCTTGTCCACGCCTGAGCTTCTCCACAGCGTCCCGTCGTCACGCATTTATCGGTTAATTTCCTACAGCTTCCGTTAACGTTCACATCCTCGCACAGCAGCAGCGGAGCGACCACCTCACCGACTGTAGGAACCCAAATTTAGTAGCAACCAGTCGTACGAGCGCAATTACATATTCACAACAATTATCAGAGTCAAATCCGTGACGTCGGGACGTGTAGTTTAATTCATATTAGACAATAATAAGCACTACAGATGTGCGTCTCCTGTAAAGAACTACAACTTCCCCGCTCCTCTGCGAAGCCTCCAAAGCCAATGGTGTGTTGTTTGAAGGAGGAGCGGCCATTAAAGACAGCCAATAGGGAGAGAGCAGTTTACATACCGGGCTCCATCCTCCTGCCAATCATAGAAATGCTGTCCAATCACCTCCAACGGCATGCAATTTATGCAGACTCCCCACGTGGGGGCTCGATCTGGTACTAAAAGATGTCACACGGATTAATCTGGAAACTATCTGTTGACTTATGTGTTTTTTATAGAGACTTCCAGGCAGAGGCGAACATATGGCCCCTAGGTGTCTCATGTATTTCCTGTTTTTAATTGAATTGCCTATTAAAACAGTCTGCTGTTATGTCCACAGATTACACTCATAACCCTGCAATTAAATTCTCATTCAGCTCCTTCAGCATGCTTACATAGGATGTAAATAATATAGAGAGTAGACACAACATTATAACGACTTAATTCAATTAAATTATCATTAAGTCAATTAGCTGTGCCAGTGACATGTTGGAAAATGTTTGCATTGTTTCATCTCTCCCAAATACTTTCTCCCTTTATTTAACCAGTGCACCTGAGCTTTAGGTACAGAATTACCCTCTCTGGAGAGCTGCATGTACCTTAGAAAACAAGTGCTGACTGGCAGCGCTGCCTTAAATGTGACGAACACTACGAACTACCATGACACAGCTTTTAAAGTCAGTCTCTTTTGTGAGCTTGTGTTTCAGAAATGTTCCTGTGCTATGAGCCTTTTTCAGTGACAGCGTTTTGACCTGTCACAGCTGGAAAAACACAGTAAATAATTGTATAAATAATAATAAGCAATTAATTATGGCTGGAAAATTCCATGTATGCTTCATTTTCAGGGTCCTGGCGCTGGTCATACTGTCCGGGACACACAAAATGTGTCGTTAACATTAGCTTTTCATCTGTTAGTGCTGCACTTGCATCTTTATAGCACTGTGCCATCTTATTTCAATGAGCTAGCGATAACTATAACTGTAACGGAGCACACCTGTGTGTGTGAAGGGCCCCTTATCCTGTCCAACTAGTTAATTGAAATACATTATGAGTGTAAATCACACTGTGTCAGTCCATCTCTTGTACACACATAAGTGTATACAGTATGTCAGCCAACACTTACCACTGCGAGCAGCTGTTTAATCTGAGTAGATGAAACACACTGTTGCTGGGTCAGCAGTTTAAATAACTGCTGTGTTCAGTCATTTAGCTGAACAGACGTGCTACTGTCAAAAATCTTAATCATCTTATGTTCATGTGTCTTCTCACTTTCTCAGAATTTGTCACTGCCTCTTGTTATAATGTCTTCGCTTTAGAGCAGATGATAAAAGAAAGCGTCTATGATCATGTGTGTAAAACATGTGCACATGGAAAATGGTTATTCACTGCACAACACCGCATCAATCCTCTCTCCTTGTCAGTCTGTCTGCTTCTGTCTGTCGGTCTGCCTTTCCTGTTGTCTCCGCCTCTCCTTCAAACTACATACACAGGGTTGTGCACACATACACACCGCCTTAGCCATTCAAATACACATCTCTATCTACCTCACATACAAACTAATATCTCAGGTAAGCACAAGGCCTAAAGTGACCTGCTGTCGTGGTGCGTGAATCCACTAAGGCTCAGAGAAGGTAATATCGTGCCCTCCCTCTTTCCCCTTCAAGGGTTGAGGCGTGATGTGGGTGAGCAGGGGAGGTGCAGAGGTGAGGGAGGGGGGCAGGTGAGGAGAAATAAACAGATTTATTTGCCTGTGCCCCTCTCTGATTATTTTGCCCCTGCCTTTTGTTCCAGACCTTATGAAACCCAAATGTCAAGTGAGGCGAGGGCCTTATATCGAGCCCTGTCAATCACGACCCTCTGCGCACCTGAAGCCTTGACGCTGGATTATTGGCTTCAACACAAGGGCTGCCTTTGCCGCCAGCCACGACGCCTCAGACGATTCGACAGCAAAGTTTTTTTTTTCTAAAGAGGAACTTCATTTGGCAGCTGATGCGCAGGGGATTGCACAGGAGCCGGTTTTTTTTAGGTTAGATGGGTAGCAGGCTGAATGTGTATGCGTGTGTGTATGGGGGGCCAGAGTGGCTTATTGAGGGAGGGGGGATTAAGGGTGAGGAGGTAGGCTTGACATGGGGAGTGGGTGGTGAGGAAACCCAGCCTTAACACCTCGCTCAGTGCACTGATCCAGGCTAGCTATCAGCACCTGTACATATGTCTCTTAATCTCACTGCAGCTTTCTCTTTCCATCCCTCCACACACACACACACACACACACACACACATCACCTTCTACTTTAATATCACTCTCTCACTATTACTAACTTTCTATGCATCTATATATATTCACAAACACAGTCCACTGGTCATATTATTTACCTTTTGTCGGGCTTCAGCTGCACTCACCAGCACCAGGATACAATTTTTTATCCAGTTCCTCATCCAAATTCAAATGCTGCAGCTTTGGTGAGAATGCATAATAAGGGCATATAACAAAAGATCAGCCAAGTTACATTAATTTCTGTAAACCCCCTGTAAACATATGACATTGGCATTTCCTGTGTGGAAAATCTCATAGGAAAATGTCAGTAAATTAAAACACAGATGGCATTAGCTCCAAATCTGTAGCACGATTTTTCTCAAGGCCCACAGAATTAGATTAGATTAGCTGGTGTTAGCATATTTATTAACAACTCAAATCTCCATCTTCTGTATTTGGGCAATTTGACTAAGCTAGATTTGAAGAGAAATTGTAATGCTCCCCAGATTGTGTTTGGAAAATAGAAATCACAAAGATATCACAGATGATATACATGTAATTTTTTTGCTTTTCAAATGAGGATAAAACCTTTTTGGACACAACAGCAGAAACAGCAGCTCGGCCTCAAGTCCCTCAAAACCTCAAGTGTGACACAGTAAACTTCTGTGACTGCAAAACCCATACTGTATGTTGTACAAACATTGATACGAGACAGTCTTACGCTTTTCGACAAATGCATACAGCTGATCACCATCAGCAATTCAAGTGGCCTGTCCCTTTACATCATTCAATATTTGGATACTTGTGTTGGTGAGTTTGTTTTCCTCTCAGAAAATTGACACTAACCAGCCAAGTTTGCTAATATTAGCACTAATTCTCTAGACATTGGTCTTCTTACATCATCTGCTAAATGAAATGTTCTGCACCCTCACTGATGTGTTTGAAATAATAACGAAGGCTTATTATGTTAGTTAACTGTCTTTCTTTCACTAGAACCACTTGCGATGGCTCAAATGACACAATAATCAATCACATGAGTGACAGTGTTGGCAAAGCTGGTTCACAACGTAGCAATGTGTTCAAACAATATTATGTTTCACTAATATATTAACTTAATATTTCCCAGTAGCAACATGAAACTATCACAAACTCACTATTTGTATATGATTATAGCAACTAGATTAATAGTTTTCGATGCATTCAAAACCTCACATTTTCTGCATGTCGCTTTCAGCCTCTTCATTTCTCTGTTTCCATTTCATGAGTCTGCCATGTTGTCTTGCCTTTAATGTGATGGAGACTTTATGGAGATTGAGAATTTATTCTAAAACACTAAAAAAGGTCTGACGTGTTACTCGGCCGGTATTTGTATGCATTGCACATTGTATTTTGCCAATAAATCACACAAATTTACAACTGATTTGAAGATGTGGACACTCCTCCTGCTGTGACTATGATCCTAAGGGTCTTTGCTGTTGTCTTACAGGTCAGTAGGTTTACAGAGGTATATTTGCTATAAGACAAGCACAGCGGTTTTGTCCTTTCATCACCACACCATCCTCTGGGTATAACAAAATAATAATATAGAACCTGTCTGTCATTGTCAGTTTATATGTGTGTGTGCTGGGGGTTCAGTGCCTAACTAATCATATTTCAGTGAGCTCTAACCACTGGTCTATGTTCTTAAATCTCTTGTCCTTACGGCAAGCTGCATCTAAATCCCCCATGGTCACCCCTTTAACATGTCATTAATCCCTGGCGGCCGCCCCTTTGAACAGGGAGCTTGTGTGAAGGGATAACCAGGCCTCCTCAGACACAGACATAGAAGGCGGAGGCAGCGCAGCGCTGGATTTACTCCACTACCAGCAGGTTAATCCTGCTGCCACGCTGAGTGAGCAAGGGGAAGCGGTGTGTACTGTATGTGTGTGAGGAAGTGTGTGTCTATATTGGAGACAGTAAAGGATCGGGTCCATCACGTTAACGACTCTGGGGGAACATCAGCATCTGGTGCTCAAAGTTATCCAGTCCCCCAAAAGGAACATACAGAGTGCTGCCATTTCTTTATTAGATTACAAATGGATGGATGCTAGTGTTCGTGCTGAAAAAAAAAAACTAAAAAAAAACTAAATAGCATGAAACAACCAGATGACAAACAGACTGAGACGCTGAAAGCAGAAAAGGGGAGACAGACCTAGATGAAGAATAATTAACTATCAGGGAAGTGGTGACATGGACAACAACTGAAAGAAAGTCCTGAGGGCCCAAGAAATGCATAGAACTAATCAGAGCTGTAACATCCCAAAACGCAACACTACTGTAGTTTATAGCAGATAAGTAGATATAGGGTCCAGTATTTGACAACAATGACAAACTTTATGCATCTTGTGACCTCCATAATATTCTGGACAAAGACCCATAATTTGTCTATTTGACAAGCTGTCTGGCTGCTACAAGAACTGGCTCACTTATCTTCATCAAGGATACAGCTGCTGATGTTAGAAGCAAAATAAATTCAAAATAAAGGGTGTAGACACATCCCCTCTCCTCAAGTTCAAGCAAATGCTTTAAAACTCATTGATGTTTCATTCCTCGTTGTTCCTAAACATCCTTCTAAAGCAACAAGGGAGTTTTGCAAAGCTAAAAAATGGATTATTCTTGAGTGACCAAGTCAGCCACCTGATCTGAACACAACTGAGTATGCCTTTCATATGCCCGAAGAGACATAATACTGTAATACAGGTTTGGGAGAGAATCACCAGAGAAGATACTCAGCAAATGGTGACGTCTATAAATCACAGTCTTCAACAACCATTGTACGCAAAGGATTTGCAACAGAGTGCTAATCATATACTTTCACTGCTGTGGCACAAATATGGCTCCTTGAAATGAGAGGCTGTGTATAACCCGTTGCTGTAATTTCTACACAGTAAAGTCAGAATGTATAAACATACTCTTAAATAAAACCTGAGAATGTGCACTTTCAGCAGAAATCTCTAAATACTGTAATATACAGGGAAATGGATCATTGATTAGTCTTTGTCCCGAGCATAATGGTGGGCATTGTAAGCCATTAAACTACCTCAACTCATCCATATTTGCTCCACTGTAATGGATCAGTTATCATGCTATTAATTGCTATTAATTATTGTTCAGTTTAGTGTATCACATTCATAAAGTGGCAATGAGGCTAGTAACATTTCTTTTCAGAGAGAAAGTCCTTTCCTTTGTCTGTTGCGCAGAAGACTCTCAGATAGGCAGCTGGACTTTTAACATTCTGTCTCCTCTTCAGTCTAAAAGACTAATCAGCCACTCTGCAGGGCTCTGGCTGCTAACCAGGACTAATTCTGCCTCCTGCTGGCTGGTGACACACACTGGGACAGCCATGATTGGCTGTTTAGCACCAGGGGGTACACCTCTGATTGTCTGCTTAGCATATTTTTTCCCCTCATTCTCAAGGCACATACTCGCTCTTATCCTTATTGCATGGTGCAATGCATAGGAAACAGTGGAAAGTTAGAGATGTCTGTGTTTTTCTGCATGTGAATGTGTGTTTTACATCACATAGCACAAGAGTACGTCTGGGAAAACAATTCCTCACCAAACAAAACCACCCTTTTTCTTCTCTTTCTTGTCTACCGCAGCACAGATCAGATAGAATGTCACCTCTACAAACTGCCGCGAGCTAATTAGCTGTTAGCCATGTTTGTGTTCTTGACTGATGACAGGATCATTTACTCTGGTCTCCAGCTGGCTGTGTTTGTCGGAGCCATCTCATTAGCATGGCAAATTAGTCCCACTCAGTCAGGGTTCTGCCTCGCCCAATGAGAAGTGATTGGAATGCAAATCAATCAAGAGGGCGGGGAAATGAAAATCACTAAATTGTGGTGAAGATGGAAGGATGGGAATGTTGTGTAAACTTTAATTTAGGAGGAGATTTAAAAAATCAAGTTGACTTGTTTCCTTCACATTAGAGAAAAAATAGAAAGGCCAAGACTGAGCAAATGTGAGGTAAAGTTATTACAAGCACAAGTGGGATTAAGAGTGTTTTTGGCCATTATAAGTTACCTTCGCTTGGAAAAAGAAATATTCAAGGGCAATACATTGCTTTGTTGCATGTGATTGTTATTAGTCAGATGAAATCAACTATAAATTGTAGGAACATTACTCTGAATTTGTGAGCTTAAAATCCCTTAAAAGCTCAGCTTCATTCCCAATATTAAAGCCCAGATTTAATCAGCAGCAGCCATTTGTCAGATCAGTGCCAGGTCTACCAGGTACAGTATGTACAGTATTTAAAACCTAGGAAAAAAAAGTCTATGAATAAATAAACAAGGTTCAGTATAATAACAAGCAGCATTGCCTGGCAAAGAAACCTTGTTTGTCATCATTGCTTGGTAATTCTGCTAAGTGAGCCGTTAATACATTCCCAGCGTAAAACAATCTCTTTAATTTAATATTCTGTCATCAGTTTTTTCTCCTCATCAGCAGGAAGTTATTGATTATGCTCTGGGCTGCTTTCACAATGAGACAGCTGCATTTGTTTCTACACATCATTTGAATCAGTAGCTGCATTTACATTTGCTCGCTTATGTTGCGAAGATTTATTATTTGACCAAAGTGGAGGCAAGTTTGTGAAAAGCATATAGCACGTGAAGGAACATACACATTGTTTTTTTTTCTTTCACAAGCACAGAACAATAGATGGCTGAACCACTGGGGTTTTCTAGGTACATTTATGTTGTTAGAGGTGCAAGAGGTCTCTGTCTCGCTCCCTCTTTTCTGTGTGTTTTACTTCTTCAAGTCAATCTCTGTGAAGCTGCCGCTATCTCCAGTTTCATTTGTCGACAGGCCTGGCAGCAGGGAAGGAGGGAGAACGGGGGATGGGGGGGTGGAGTGGAGGCCGGTGGTGGAGAGAGG
Source organism: Ctenopoma kingsleyae (assembly GCA_032353495.1). Classification (NCBI taxonomy): domain Eukaryota; kingdom Metazoa; phylum Chordata; class Actinopteri; order Anabantiformes; family Anabantidae; genus Ctenopoma; species Ctenopoma kingsleyae. The sequence goes on along the minus strand of JAUBNQ010000028.1, from coordinate 18,798,064 downwards.
GAGGGGGAGCAGTAATGTAAGAAAATTGGAGGATTAGACGGCGAGCCCTCTTCCTGTCTGCTGCAAACCCCCTCCTCCTCCATCTCCTCCTCTTCTTTCTCCTTCTCATGCCTCCATCCAACCCTCAGACTATAATAACACAGCCTGACATAGTGATGATCAGCCCCCCCCCCACTCTTCCCTTATCCCTAACAGATCTGTCATACCTCTTCTGCTTCCCTCGCTTCATTTTCCTCTTCTTTTGGTGGATCTGAAACCTGGACTTTCTCCCTCTTACTTCATCTTTTTCAGTTAAAAGCAGGATTACACTCTATTTGTGTCTCTCTCAGCCTTACTCTATCTTTTCCATTGTCACTCTCAATTGCTCTACTCACCTTCTGCCATCATCAGCTTTTCTAATCTTTACCAAGACCTGGTCCGTGCTGTGAATGATCTATATCTAGATTTGAGTCAGGTTTTCATTGTCGCTGGGTATTTGCATGTGAGTAACGGAGCGCAGAGATGTGGTGCTGACACGACACATTGCAAAGAGGTAGCGGTAGTGGTGGAAGGGGGTGTGAGCAATGAGCAAGAGTTCCAGAGTGTACATGGAGGGGTCTGAAAGGGCCTAAATGGATCTGCGATTGGACTCTCTGAGGTCGTCATCAGCCCAGATTGCAGGCCATTAGGGCCTATTTAAAAGAATTACTTCCAGGATGCAATCAAAAACCCTGATAGGTAATCAATGGCAACTAGATCAGGGCACAAAGGCAGTCCATGTGTCTCAATCAGCCACCATTCAGCAGGACAGGGAGATCAGTACTGGCCAGAAACTGCGTTCACTTTTTTAAAGTATGTGCACACTCCCATGCTGTACATAATATACACCCACGAATATCTGAGACACATGTACATGTGCACGCATGGAAAAAAAACACTGGTACCGAATAAAACTGTACAAGCACTGGGAGCATACTATCTATTGCCAGAATCTCCATACACACACGACAGTAAGTTGATCCGCAGATGGCCATGTTACTCCGCTCTGCTCCCAGACAGTGATTTATCAGGAAGCACGTAATGCCTCCAACACCACCCCCTGAGCTTTAAAAGAAGAATTACAGGACATACGACAGAGAGAGATGGTGGGAACACTGGAGGAAGAAAGAGAGAAAGAAGGAGAAAAAAGTCGAGTAAGGATGAAGGAGTAATGAACAAGTAAGAGCAAAGGAAAAGAGGAGGTTGTGGACAGACAAGTTGATTTATTGTACCTTCTCGTTAACTGAACCTTCTACACAGACACATACTGAACACACACCCACACCTGCAGCATCCAGTGAGAGTGATGAGTGGGTAGAGGCTGGTAATGCTGCTCAATGATGCGTATAGCGTTTAGTTCAGTCTGACTGCGCACATTTCTCCAGCCATGCAGGCTCACAATATGCCCCAACAGGCGGACAAAAATTGAGAGAGCGAGAGAAAGAGAGAGAGAAAGTGCCAAGGCCACAAATTGGGTCAATATGCCTGGTTCATAAACAGAGCAGAACCCTCAGAGCAGCCCAACATGTCGAGGGGCAGAATTAGCACCCACAGCCGAGCTGGAGGGACATCTTGGTGCACACAAACATACACACACACACACACACACCGTACATATGCAAACAGAGACAGACGCTCAAAAATGTGCAATAACTTGATTTATTAGGTTATATACACCAGTGCATATAAATGCAGAAACACATATACCAATAGGAACAATAATAGTCCTGACATGATAAAACACCATCAAGAAGGGGATATGAAACACACTGTGCTCTCTGCAATAAGATTACAGGCTATCAGCCCTCAGTAGATTTGCCAGCGGGAGTCCCCAGTATAATAAAATCAGATTAAAGGACAATCATATTTATTTCTAGTATATACAATATATCAAGGTTGCTCAGTAGCTCTTATTGTGATAGGCTGCGAAAAAGCAAGCCTCTGTGTACTCTCCTTCTTCTAAGTTGACGTTAGGCTGTGTTTAATGAGCTTCAGGTGTCAAGGAGTCAGGAATGTAACAGGATATGTTGGTGAGGCTTATTGATTTATTGTTTTTCAAAGAAGTTTTGGTACTTTTGTTATTGCCTGGCTGTCGCCGGTAATGTCATTTCAAAATCATTTCAGGTGAATAAAAGTTGAGGGACGGTGTGTAAATGTGAGCGTGTGATTGCTCTGCAGCTGGATAAAATATTGGAAAATAAGATGACTTGGAGATGTTAATATGACTTCTGACATATAAACATATCTCCTGCTCTGGGAATTGAAAAAGAAAGGTATGTGTACATATGCAAAGTTTTAAGATTTTAATCAGAAATGGAATGAAATATAAACGAGAACATGTTTAAATTAGTTGGTTTTATCTCTGTTATTGCCGCCAGTAAAACCACCACTATGTGCTGCTACTACTATAATACAAAAACACAGGCATGGAGGATAAGTATACATGTATGGGCAATATGGGGGGACAAGAAATTATACCATAAGACTACTTGAACAAAGAAATCAATCTACTTAAAAGTAATTTGTTTGCACTTAAACTGCTTGAATAAATGTTACTGACTAAAATGGCTTTTGGCCCAGATGCTCTCCAGTAGGTGGTCAAACAGCCTGCACAGGTGTCCTTCCGCATTAATTAAAACCTCTGAAGGTTACCAAACCAAAGTAAACTAAGCTGGCAGGAGAAATACACAAACGAAAGGGATTGTTTATTAAATGTCAGCTCAGAGTCTTGCGAGCCAAAAGATGCTCTTATGTGTACGTATTATAAAAGCACATAACTCATCTGTAAAACGTGTAAAAGGTATTCACCATTAATTAGGTCAATAAATGTACTGACAACTTATCTAGGAAAAAGCTTGCTATATATCCTGTAGCCACGTACATCCTGTAGCTAACTGTTTTGGTTTTAAAGTCTGCAAATTTACAGTTTGGATTCACTCTCACCACTCAGATTATTCTTAGCCACAGCAGGAAGCTTTTTTCATTCTTTATTTTCAAAAGCTCTAAAAGTCACTACACACTACCTGCACAAAAAGAATGGCTAGCTAGTCAACCTGGAGCATTTAACAGCTGAAAGCTAATATATTTGATGTTATTTCCGCTGTATAATATATAGAAATAGAAACAAAACTAAAATTAGAGTGAATGTTAGACATTTATCACATGAAAGAAACCAGACACATAACTCAGCAGACCATTAATGGTACTGTTCTGTTATTTGAATTGTATTATTTAGACAGACCTTTAATAAGATAGGAAAAACTTATAATACAGAATAATAAAATATATACAATGTTAGGTCATCCCTCTCATTCTTCACTGCCGGAGCTGAGGTCACTTTGCCACATAGTATACAGTACGTTAACCTTCCTATACTTTTCTTTTGTTCGTAATTCTCCTTCATGGTACATCCCTTTGCCTCCTCTGCATAAAGGAGGATCCATGTGCTCTGCCCCCAGCCAGCTTTGTGCTTATGCAACCAGTTGTTTGTCTGCTTTGCTCACCCTGTCCAGGGAAAGCAACTGTCTAAACAGCAGTTGTATCACTGGATTGTAGAGGTTTTCATCAGTGCCTGATAGCATAAAGAAAGTCAACAGCCCAAATAGATTTGACTCAATTTGCCAGAAATGTCGTTGCTTTTGTGCATCGTTAAAGGTTGTAGAAAGACGAAGAATCTTTATGTGACTACAATACCCTTTAACATCTCGATGCCAGATTTTGCTGTGTGAATAAAGGACCCAAATTTGGCTTATTATGTGCTACCTGCACCACTATGTGGACAGAAACCAGTTCATTTCTAAGATGAGTGAAGTTGACAAAACTATCACGAATTAGTCAAACAAAAGGATAGATAGATAGATTGAACATTTGCCAGTTCATGGTCGTCACACCCCAAATGTGATTTAAAAAAATGTGGACGATAACATTGTTAAGTTACTTGGCAAATTATGCTGCACTGATACAAATCTTTCAAAGACATCTGTGTCAATATCAGAACTCTCTCATTTGATCCCATTTGGCACGATCAAAGTTAGATGTTTGATTTTATTGGGACTTCTCCATGATGTCCATATTTCCATTCATCTTTTATTCTGTGTAGCTTTCATTTTGAAGTTGTGTTTCTGGCCTGGTGAATTAAGTTGTACACTTTTATCTCCAAGTTTTCTCTGAAACAGGACATTCCTGGCATTTTACCTGCTATATGCTTTACTATATTCACCAGCTAGTGGATAAACGTGTCTGCTGCTGTTTGGTGCTGGGCAGGAAGTTACACAGATGAGAGCAGTGTGTAACCACAACATTTAACCTGCAGGCCATGAACCAAAACAACAAGCTGAATGATGTTATGTAGAAATGAAGGAAACCGCAGAGAGGGTCATAATTATCTAGCACTCAGTGATATTTTTAGAAGATATAGTTATTTAATCCAGTGGAAAAATAAAAATGTTGCTTTAAGTATGAGCATTTTCATGGTTTCTTATGACTGTTGTTGACTGTTGATCAAAGCTTTAGTTTGCTGCTCCTTTAAATAAAAATATCATGAGACCAGAGGATGTGTAAGAGGATTCAGAATTATTTACAGATCACACATCTAACAAAGATGCATCTGATTTTCTACAGAATTTAAATGTCCTGACGATTACAAAACAAAAAGGTATGTAAGTATTAATCTGAAAACACAAAAGCTTGATCTAAGCTTGGATAAACACTTTTTCAGATAAATTGCAACTGTACATGTTCTCAAAAAACAGCCTAACATGTAGATTTGGGAAGCTCAGACTTTTCAGTGGTCCACTCGCCTACACGACTAGATGTCCCTTCTCTCTGCCTAAATGCCACACAATTATGAGTAGTTCCAGGATTGTGCATAACCATGTGTGTGTTTGTGTGTGTGTGTACATTGTGTGAACAGAGAAGTCATCTTATTTACCCACCTTGGTGTAAGGGTTGGCCATTGCCCGCCCAGCTAAATGCCATGCAAATGCTGCTGCTGCCGTCAAACTGCCAATCACGCCAGTGTTGGCATTCACGGCATACTGCCGGAGCATTTACAGCGTCTGTGATCTTTACTAAATGAGAAATAACCCTAGCCTGTCCAAGCTGGCCGCGACGTTTAAACAACGCTATCCCAAAATTCCCTCTGGAAAAATGCTGTGAAGTCAAGACATCATATTGTGTCAGAGGAATGATAAAGAAAACAAAGGGGGTGACGGGGAGGTGGGTGGATGTGTGGGTGGTAAGAGAGGTGTCTTCCTCCCACAGTACAGCCTCATTATGATGATGTGATTTGCTGGAATGGCAGCAGTGGCTCTCGTCACTAATACCAGCTCCCCTGAGCCACGAAACAGCGCTTTATTAAACTTTATGAAAGGCTTAGCTGTCCAATTTATGAGTCTGCCTGCTGAGGACAGGAGCGTGCAGAGACAGAGGAAACACTGCAGCACTACATCAGATGAGATTAGACAGAACAAAAAGTTTTACCCCTGACAGTACTTTTTCCTCTCACTTTATTCAGAGATGCAAATACAAGACATTGTTTTAGATTGATATTACAAGAAGTAATGGAAGTGTATCAACTCAAGTGTATCAATACATCCCTATCATCATAACTTTATGAACACATGAAGTGATGCTTTAATTAAAAACTCATTTTAATAGGTTTTTAAAGAAGTAATACAACCCTAACCCTCTGCATGATTTGGATGAGCGATTTTGATATTTTGTGTGTTAACAATAGGATTTAAAATGGAAGTACACTATTTAAAAGAAGCACAATCTAAACAGATTTTAAAATGACAAATCTTTTTTTTGCAGATTTAAGCCCACATACATCTTAAGATTTGATCCCATTCAGATGAGGTAATCTTTTTATATCAGCTACTCAACATTGCAGAGAAGCAATTACTGTACATGAATTACATTTGTCTCCAGGTATGTATAGTTAATCATCAGCATAACAAAGAAAACACACATTATGTATGCTATCTCTGAACAGAACATGTAAACATAAATATATCTCTATATATGTATGTCAACAGAAGAGAATCTAGCAACAAACCCAGAGGAACTCAATATCAGATCACTCTGAATGTAAGGAGGTAGAGAGGAGGATGTGAACACTTAACAGTTTGTCTGAAGTACAAAAACCAGCAGTTTTCTCAGCAGTCAATTAACAAGCAATTAACAATTGTATTGTTACAGTAAACTCTCTGTCCTGTGCTCAAGAACAGATTTTTGTTTACTATGCATTTGGAAAAGAGTCAATTGACTAAAAAAATGACTACACTGTAATTTTGTACTTCCCTAAACAAGTGACCATATAACACAAAACAGCGTCTTTATCAGGGGAAAACATGTACATTTTAAGGTCAGTTATTATTATACTTTTTTCTAACACGTTGTCTTGTGCTCTTTGGTAGTTGAGTACAGCTACAACAAGCTTTTCAACTGTAAAGCTTAAAGCTTTATCGTTGTTGTTGTTGTTGAAAAGGCAGATGAAAAGTCGCTTCCATCCTCTCCTACACATCTATGAAATAAAGATGTGTTTTTAATTATAAGAGCAGTACCATGATACCAGTCTAGGTCATAGTGAATGTCTGATGACCAAAATCATCCAAAATCAGTGTCATATTTGGGGAGTGGATCAATAGTTACAGTCCTGATAATGAATTTGAGTACCTGTTCTGATACTCTGACCCACGGCTGCACAGATTACTTATGGCAGTCTTAAATATGCACAGAAATACACAGAGCTGTGTGCACCTTCCTCAATCCACTCCTGGTGGCTAAAAAAGCCTCATTAACTCCTCTATCTTTGCTGACATTCTGTTATCACACACTGACAGACACACAGAGATAAACACATGCATTAAATATTCACTAAAGTGTTTATGTTGGCAGAGAGACAGCCGGGAAAGCATACAGTACACTCACATGCACACGGATCCCCAGGCAGCAATTAGTCGTGCCCCAAAACAGGTCCCTCCCTCATCTCATTTAGCTGTAGGTGCAAATTAAATTTGTCTTAATGCACTGTCACTACTCTCTGTTCCTACAAGAATATGTCAGGGTCATACTGAGACAAAGACAGGTGCCCTCACTCACATTCACATTGCACACCTTGAAAACGCATAATTACAGAGCATGTTTTATTTCCTGCTACGAAAGGTAGAATCTCAAGATGAGAGATGCAGAGTTTTAATTCAGTTTCTGAATCAGATTTACCACACAACTGAGCATATAGTAAATCTACTGTTAATATGTTTGTTCACAGATTTACAGTGGTATAGCTAGTCGGTTAACAACTACAAACATACAGTTTGGCATCTAGCTTTTTGAAAGCACCACTAAGATCTTCAAGATAAAAGCTGTATTTGTTATATCATAACAAATGAAAATAGCTAAAAGCGTTCGTAGGCTGCACAGGTGTATAAGCTTACTTTAGCTCATCACTTTCATGCTATCAATTATTTTTCAGGTGGTAATGTACGTTTATGATGTACATTTGTGAGAGTATATTTCAGCCAATTGATGCATTAAAGGTTAATCTCGCTTCAGCATCTCATTAATTTTCTCTGTTTAGTGAAACAAATTGTTTACCTATAATCTTAAGGTAATGATCTCAAGACAAAATATTGCTTTAAAGAAAGGTGGAACAAAGTCAGAGGGGCTCAGCATCAAAGTCATGAAGCAATGTTCATATAGCAGAAACAGCATTAAATTAATTAACAGAGTCAATTAAACACTATTTCCTCCTTATAACTGCTGTCAAATGATAGTCTTCATTGCAGGAAATATATTGAACATTTAATGGTGTATGTTTAAATGACATACTTCTAAAATAAAGAGTTAAATACTCAAACAGAGCTGAACTCACTCCAAGGCTACAAATGAATTCCTCAATCCACAGCACTTGCTCACAGTGAGTACAAGCTCTTAAGTAATCTGATTATTAACAGCAAACATCTGGTATTAAGCAGATTTCTAAACTGTAAAATGAAAAAGAAAAACTGTATTTTGCTTGTAGTTTGCTTTTCTACAACAGACAAGAAACCACGTTTTGTAATTTGACAACAATGAAATGGTTGGCTCACCAAGGTCACGGAGAAATCTCACTGGTTGAAATGTGAACTCCCTCAGTCAGTTAACTCAACAGGAAAGGAAAACTATGCACAAGTAATTCAAAAGGAAGAAATTAATTTATTTGATAAATAGTGCAAATAAGAAGATGTTAAAGAGAAATGTAAGCCATCGTGGCTATTAGAT
>JAUBNQ010000028.1:18748841-18766570 GCA_032353495.1 Ctenopoma kingsleyae | reverse complement strand
TGATTCTTCAAAACTACATCATCCAGTGACTAACAGCTGCAACTGCAAACAATTTACTAAACATGATATGAATTCTGATTGTTTATATTTTCTCATATTCTAAGTAAATATGCCATACTTTAAATACTTTTAATAGTCCAAATAAAATGAGAAAACAACCTACTGGAAAAACAGTTATTGTTATTGTTACAGATACTAAGCTATGTTAGCTGATTCAGGAGGAAGTAACTTTCATGTTCTATAGAGAGAAAAAAAAGAACTGTCACAAAGGCAATACATTTCTATTTCAATTATAGAGCTAATTGGAAAGTCTACAGACTAGATTACATCAGGTGGAAGAGGTTGCTCAGTGTGTTAACTCGAAATTTATTTTCTAACAGTACTCAGTTGATGTAAAAGTAACTGTTTGCCTTTAAGACTTTTTTTAGGTGATATGTCAGTGATGTATTTACAGCAGCTTTATCCAAATAAAATTTAATTTAATTTAATTTCATTTATATAGTGCCAAATCACACCAGAATCATGTCAAGACACTTCATATTTGAAGATCAAGACCATAATCTAATCTGTTTTATTGTGTATGTTTCTTTTAATTACAAGTTTTAAATTTAGTTTTTCCTCAGTAAATCTAGTCACTATAAAACAACCATAGTTACAATAATTTCTAAATACAGAAGAAAAAATTAAAACAGGAACATCTGCACATCCCTCCTGTATCCCTTGGTAACAGGATCCTTAAAAGACTAACAGTTATTTCAGAGTAAAAATGTGACAAGCCCACTTGTTCTGAATAAGGCAGTAGAAGTCTGACAAAAAATACTGTCTATATAAATTCTCACTACCTTAAGCCCATAGGACTCTCTGTCGTCAGATTCTTTATTCTCTTGATTGTCCATGACCCCAACAAACCTGGAAATCTAAATAATATGCATATTTGTTACTACAGAATTTGTAATACACCTAAAATAGAAATGATTAATAGAAGTATTTCAGAAATAACTGTACCTCCCTCTCCTGCAGTCTCGACACGAAAAAGTTCAGAGGTTTGCTGTACAAACGTGAGCCTTACGATGCAACAGTGACACAGAACCCACCTGATTCTGAGCCGTTACCATGACGACTGGTATCAGTTTGTCATTTCAGTTGTAAAAGTCTTCTCTGTCCTACAGTTGGACTGGTGAACATAAAACAGTGACCACACCAGTTAATTTTACTGGATTTATTATTTAATATCTACACATACGTATTGCACAGGTTACAAATCTTAAGAGCACATACTGTAGTCTATACAAACAACGTCCTGGCTTTGATCAAGCAAAAAGAAACGAACATAAATCACATATATTCTTAAGTGAGGAATACATGTTTTGTGCGTTGTTATTTTTTGTGCGTTTGTGAGGTTCAAGGGAGAGAGTTGCCTCCTTAATATTTACACATAGAGATAAATATACACTTTTTAACTTTCCAGCTTTTACAAACTGATAAAGCAATTTCAAGACACTCAAACTTTTCCACTTTTGCATATTGATGGTAGATAATGCTGGATAATACACTGTCCTACAGATACTTTATTAAACAGCAGATCATGGCCTTTGTCTATGGGTTTTGGTGGATAGCTTTAAACTTGAAACAAGAGAACTTAATAGTATCAGAATTTCTTTCTTTCTTTCCATTTTCTTAGCTTCACCAGCTTAAACCACAACTTGCAGGTTTAGTGAGCATGTTATTGGGCCATGTTGTACAGTTTCCTCTAGCATACAAGACATGGTAAGATTTGACTGAATTTCTAAAAATAACGTGTGTATATGCGTAAAATGGTGCCCTGCTTTTGAGCTCCTTCCTAAGTTTGCAGATGCCCAAGTCCAGAAGTTTAAAAAGCGGGCGTCGACATCACAGGTTTCTGAACCTAAAATACTTCTGTTTAGATGGTTTCGACTACACAGATTGTATTAAAATCTTCCTCTAAACAGGAAAATGCATACTTGAAGTCTGGACTGTGTGTATGCAAGTGGAGGAAGAAGCAGTAGTGGGAAGTGAGTCATGTCCACATCTCAGAGGTTTCCTCATCTCCGACTTCCTCGTCTTTTGAATCTCTACGGATGGGACAGGGCTTGGATGACAGCGGGAAGGTGGAGGCTCCATGATGCTCATATGTTGAAGCTTTCACCACAGCCACATGTGCCCTTGATGTTGGGATTGTTGAAGACAAATTCACTGGACAACTTTGACTCCACAAAGTCCATCTCAGTTCCCAGAAGGGTCAGCTGAGCCTTCTTCTCTATGAACACCCTCACACCTGCAAATGCAAATGTTTCACATCAGCACTTACAAGTTCTAGTCTTAGATTCAATACTCAGCCATGTTGTAGCTTTCACCATATGTTGCAGTGAAAAAGGCGCAAGTAATACAACACAAAAACATTTCATTAAATCCAATTTGAGCTTACCACTTTTTGTTGAAAAATTCAAACTGCTATTTAAACATGAGAAAAGATTAAGTAAAATAAAAATAAAATTTAAAAAAAAACGTTAGTGTGGCAAACAGTGTTGGCAGTGGAACATTATTTGTCTTCACAACCCACATTCAAAATCTTTTCACGATAAGGAAAACTTAATAAAAGCACAGTTTACCATCCTGCAGCACTTCCTCATCAGATTTGTCTTTCTCCTTTGAGTAGTCCAGTGTGTATGTCAGTCCATTACAGCCACGTGTTCTCACTCCAACCTTTAAACCGATCTGAGAATGAACGAAGAGCATGTTAATATTTGATTATTTTGCTATAACATAGATACACACCCAAAATAGAAGGCAGAGCTGAAGATGTTAGGAGTTTCACTGGGATTGAACAGGAAGGACAGAATTAGAAATGAGTACAGTACATCAGAGGGACAGTCCATGTTGAGCAGTTTGAAAACAATGTTAGAGAGGCAAGTGACATGTGCAGAGGAGGGATAGTGAATATACTGAACAAAGGATGTTGAGTATGGAGCTGCCAGTCTGGAGGAAAAGAGGAAGACCTCAGAGGAGGTTTATGGATATACTGAAAGAGGACCGGGCAGAACGCTAGCGTTAGGGTGAGATGGAGGCAGATGATCTGCTGTGGCGACCCCTAAAGGAAATATATTATTCTTCTATAGCACAGAATATTTTTCAGATTTACTGCTAAATCATCTGTGATATAGAATAAAAAGCCTTTCAAAATGTTTAGTTTTATTTCTCAATCAAAATAGTTTCAGCAATTCAAAGGTGAAGAGAGGTTTTACATGAAGCTGTATCTGCTTGTGTGTCCTTGCCAGTTTGCCACGTTATTAACAAACATTTTGAGCTACAATCCAATATAAAGAATCTAAGAAAAAACAGCTTTGCCCTTAGAAAAGATATAGAAATGCAGCACTGTTTGACAAGATGATGTTTCAGTGAATGTTGGTAATATCATTTACTCACATATTCTGGCTTGTCCTGTAACAACAACCTGATCTTGTTCACAGCTGCTGGAGTCTAAAGAAAAGACAACAGAAGATAAAGTGTCAGCGCTCACACCTACAACATACATTGGATTCAGATGTAAGCGGTGTATTTTGGCAAAACTGTGACACACTGGGCCAAAGAATAACAGTGGAACAGGCCCTAGATTTGGTTTAAGTTTCTGTGGATGTTCTGATACCTTTCCCCTCCCCAACAACTGTGGAAACACTGTTGCAGGGGCTAACCAGCATAAATCCAACCTGCCCAATAATGTGCATCTACAGTATAAAGAAATAATCTATAGTTCTGTAATATAATGTATATTATGTATAATTCTGTAGCTCCTGCTGTAACAGAGTGGATGAAGATGCAGAAAAGGCAAATACCACATGGACGAATTTGGAAAACTGAGGTGTACTACATTAGTCACCTGCTGCTAATCCCTTAAAGCGGTTATGTTCATCTGTATGGGTACAACGGACAGTACAGCACAATTCAACTGTGTTGCAGTCTGGAGTTGTGTCATAACTGTACTGTACTGTCACAGTACTCTGAATTTGTAATGTCCTTGTAGAATGTATAGTTAAACTACTAAATCAAGCTCCCAAAGCTGGGAGATAAAAAGAGTAACTACAGCAGAACTCTTTCACGACAGATCATCTCTAGTTGCCTTAATGTTGAGGGATGTCCCACCTATTACTTCAGCAAACTACCTTTATCAGTTTAGACCAACACTAACATTATCTTGTTCTGCAGAGTTAGCAGAGCCTGTCAGGCTGATACTCACCATTCTCCCACCCCTAAGGAAAAAAAAAACATGACTCTGCCTTAACGGCTAAACTGCTGTTCTGCTAGCTATTTCAACAAATGTTGCTAGAAATAATTTCTAAAGTAAAGGGGCAATCACTGATGTTACACAGAGGTCAATTTACTAGTCACATGGTGTGAAACACTGCATTTGAAACAGATGTATAAGGACTAATATTTGAAGTGGAGTTTTAAAATTGTTTTTAATGAACAAACATTAAAATGAAACATTATTCAGAATCATGCATGTTGAAAAAAATATATTTGGAGCTTGATAAGGCCTAAAATAGAACTGTAATGATTAGTCAATTGGATGAATATTCACTGTTTTTCTTTGTCTTCTGTGATAGTAAATTCTGAAGCTAATAGGATTAGTTGAGTAGTCGACTAAAAACAATCAGCAACCAACAATAAACTACTGCAGATATTTCTTAATCAAACATTGTGTAAAGCCAAATCGTTGCTGATTTGAGACTCTTATATTAAAAGATTTGCTGGTGTTATGTTGTCACGTATCATTGAAACTGAATATTTGGCGGGTCAGGGCTTTTGGTCTATAAGACGTCACATCGTCAATTTAGCAGCGGTATGTTTGGACAATGTTTTGATAGAGTGGATAAATGAGAAGATAATCGGTAAATTATCTGACAATGAAAATAGACCTAACTTGTATCGTGTAAGTGCAAAAGTTAATGACAGCACTTACAATCATTAATCTCGCATAACATAAATCTTGTAAGTGATGACACCGTTACCTTTGGGAAAGTTAACATGTTTTCAGAATTGAAGTGGAGGGCTAACTAACGTACGGCTTTGTGTGTTTAATATCTAATATGCAAATGACAGCCGATGACCCATCAAGGTAAAAAACAACAGCTTAGCCTAGCTACCTATTTTACCTGTTAGTTAGCACTAGCTATTCTAGTTAACCCCAGAACAATGAGGATACTACGGTCATACTTGTGTAACCTACCACACTATGTACAGCATCATTAATATAAGTTTATCAACAGGAAAACATTTTATGTTATGGGATGGCGTCTCCGTAAACGTAGCGTTACTTACTTATTCGGACAGTTAGCTAGCACTTAGCTAACTTTGGATCACATACCGTTAACATCAATCCGCTAGTATTAACACCACATCTAAATACACGAAACGGGCAGAAATGTGTACTACATTATTTTAAAAACCAAGGCGTGTAACTTACCAGTGTCAGTGCGGCTCTTGTAGGCATTATTTTTCTTTTGCTGACCGCTCGGACGGTCGCTCGCACCAAGGAGGCAGACATGTTTGTACAGTTAAAATGACAACATTGAATTGCGCAAGCGTGTCAAAACATGTGACCGCCCCAAATCGGCAGTCACTTTAATGATTGGCTAATATTACAACGGACATTTGCAATAGCCAATGGGCCTTCGGAAAAGTTGCCTCAAGATCTCATCAACTTTTGTTGTGTAACCTAAACGTCATAAGAGTAGCGTAATGTTAATTTTGAAACGTTATGGTTTGCTCTTCGCTCGGCATATCCCAACAAGTGCACTGTAATTTCAGCACTTGTTAACTTACCTTGACACGGTCAACCACGTTTGTCAGCAGATAAAGTTTGCTTCGTTGAGCAAACCAGTTGCAGTCAATAGTGAGCTGTCTTTTGCTCTACCATCCCGTATTTTGCAGGTAGTGACTGGATAGCATGTACAAATGATATTCAGTTGGTTAATACACCATGTTGGGAGGGTACAAAGACACAAAAAACCCCCAAACATTTTCTTCTCTTTCCAGAAACTACTCCACACTTGGATTTGATTTTAGTTTAATGAATTCTTTGACAAAATGGATTACAAGCCAACATTTTCTGGCAGGATTGGGTTTCGTTATTAAACTTAAATCTCCCCTTTTGACTTCAACAAAAGAAATGCAATAAGGCCAGCATTAAAACAAAGCTACTTTAAAAATCAGACATTTCGTTACACCACTTTTTTTTTTAGAAACTTTATAGCCGTATTTTGGTAATAATAAACCCAGACAGTCCATATTCAAAGTTCAATAATAAGCAGGTCTTTGAGACATTAACTAGCAGCAACATAATCCAAGAGCATGGATTCTCACAGTGCAGCTACCCATCTCCGGCACCATTACAACAAAATGAAGCCTTTGTAGCAAATAAACACTCCTCTCCACTGAGCAGATTACCTCTAGTTGAGGAATGAGTGAATGCAGCATCTGCCATAGTTTATTTTATCAGCTGGACCAGTTGATTGTTTTTTTTGTTGTTTTTTTACTTTAACCACAGCGTGCAAGCATGAAACTTTCTCAACTGTGTATTCTTGCATTATAATTATGACATACAAGCCGGGGTTGCCTTCCATTTACACCTATGGGCAGTACCTACCAGACCTATCTATGAAATGGGAGGATCAGCAGTCTCAAAAAGCAGAACCATATTCCTGGAAAAATAAAAAATGTTTACAGGGTGGACTCTCTAATAATGAGACACGAATACACAAAGACATATTTTATGTATAGCTGCTTTTGGGGCTGAAGTAAAGATGGACCATTAAATGTCAGTGCAGAGGGCAAATTAAACAAGATTTAAAAGAAAAAGAAAAAAAACTTAATCATTAAGGGCACACTGCCATTCTAAAGTTTTAAACACTTTAAACCTCTGGTTAAATTTCAAAACATAGAAGTCCATTCTAAAAACCTTGTAATTAAAAATATGCTCATAGATAAGTGGCATGGCCTTGTTCTTCACCTCTCAACAGACCCTCAAGTCACTTTAAGTAGCAGACAACATACTGTCCAATTGTCTCGGAGCTGTAGCAGTGTTTACAAACACTTGGTCTTACCTGACTGAACAATTTTAATTATTTGACATTTCCATTACTTCCATTTTCCAATTTCACACTGAATCTGCAATGACATTGTTTGAAATGTTATGAATTTAAAACTTAACTGGCAGTGTTGGTAAACAAAGACATGAAGTGCATGAATAATGGCTTGTCTTGTTAAAATGAAAAGCTTTAAAAACTCCTCTGAAGAGGAGAGCTTCTGAGGAGGAGAGAAAAAAAAAAAAAGAAGAAAAAAAAACACACATAAAAAGGCCCTATTTGGCTTCAAGTCAAGGCGTCTTGGCTTTGGCTTTTAACGGGCTGCCTTTGGCCCAACAGTCCCATTCAGATTTATGGGTTTCTGGACTTTGGGTTGCTTGTCTGCTTGGACAAGCGTAGAACCTTGTGGTTTGTGTAGCCACAGCTGCTGCTCATTCCACTGGGCTCTTCCTGTGACCAGAGTGACCCAAATTTCGGCAGGCTAAACTACCTGAAACAAATCAGAATGCAATTGTCAAAATGTGTTCTAAGACGGCACCAGCAACTTTTATACTCTAAAAAGACATCTTAAACTGGCTAAATAACAGAAGGGGACATACTGCCTCCTGTATCTTCTTTATTTGCATAAAATCATTTCAGGTACAGCCACTCAAAGAATATGTTGTAGCACCATATAGAAAACCGATAAAAAGAGGAGCACAAGGGTACACTTTAGCCAAGACATCAGGAAGTATGGACTTTGTCCAGAGAAAGACAGATCAACTTGAGTCTGCTTTGAACATGACTGGCTCTCATTCTTTCTCCTCACCACTCCTAAAACAAGACGGTTGACCCAAAATACAAGAAATAAAATACTCCGCTTTTACTGAGAATAATTCATCTGTAAAAACTATACACCACACCATAATTTCTGAACTTATTTTTAGTTTTTTTTATATGGAAAAATATTATGTAAGCTGGAAAGGTGAAAGGAAAGTTTTGTTTTGTGGTAAGTCAGGTTGGAATTTTTAAAATTCCTTCCTTCCTTCACAAAGTAATTTAAAAACAAAAGCTTGAATAGGAATTATATTTATCGATGCATTGAACCCGACATTTTCGTTGTGACAGTACCTAAAGGTTGACAACTGAAGAACAAAGCATAATAAATTTATATACCTGCTTGTGGACTTAATATCACATTTTCTTGCCTTCTCCTCTTCTTCTCTTCTTGTATAAGTGAAGCCTATCAACAGAAGATAAACAGAAACACGGGTGTAAAAACGTTCAGCATTTCCCAGTAACAGTATAAAAACGAATTAAAAAAAAAAAAGTTCTCCATTGACTGTCACAATACTGATACCTGTTTCTCCTTTTCTCTCAAATTCCTCAAGTGAGCTGAAGAGGAAGAAAAGCTTTCCATCTTCACATTTCCTGCCAAATGACAAAAGATTTACAAATAAGCAATAAGCAACTATGCATAGTGACTTAGTAACATGAAGATAATACACAATAACCTTATGCATTCTATTCTTAATACAGAAGAAAGTAGAACAACAGAATAAAACTACTACCACCACCAAGTTCCACCATGAGGTTAAAACAAAGGTGTTTTGGAAGTTAAACAAAAATGTTATGTGAACCTGCAGGGCTTCTGTACAACTGACAGTCCTTCTTGATGTGGGCACTTGATCCACACAGGTAGCAGCAGCGCATCTCCAATGCATCTCTCTTCCTCCAGTGCTCGCTCTTGTGTCTGACCTGATCCTTGGCATCCTCTGCTGTATCCATTTTATCTCGCAGGTGCTCAGGCCTTTTCTCCAAGTCCCTTCTGTGCTTGGACCTGGGCCAGAATTGTCCACATAATACGAACATGTAGCTTGACACATCCACCTCTAATAAACAGATTCTTACATGTATTATGATTATACCTACTTCTTACGCATGGGACAGTCTTTCATGAAGTGGCCGATCTTGCCACAAATGCGGCAGCAGCGATCATTGGGAGCCACTTCACCCTCAGTGAGAACTTCAGGATCAAAGAAATACTCCTGGGACAAATCAGTGTTAGTGCTTTGACAATATCACCAAAATATGTAAAAGTGGTTATTAAACAGCAGTTACTAACCATCTGACTGGGGTACACAGAAGGAAAGACTTTGGCTGGTGTGCCAAACAGTGTTCTGCCATTGATGAAAGCCTTCATGATGAAGTTGGTCACTGTTTTAATGAAAAAATGGACAAGAAAACAAATTAAAAAAAAAAAAAAAAGACAAAATGACCCCAGGACAAACAAAATGAGGCAAGCAGAAATAAATAAGATCATACTTTTCCTGGACAGACCAGCACCCAGGTTATGATTCAGATCAAATGGATCTGTAATAAGAACAGAAAAAAAACAACAACAAAAAATAAAAAACAATTTAGTTCTGAAAAATATTTCCAAGCAGTCATTTGCAGTTGTTTCACCATTGACAGTGATGTGCTTTTAATAAACTGGAGCGATAGTACCAGCAGTAATTAGATCCACAGAGTGGCAAAACAGCTTATGTTGTTGGACTGGTGTTACAGAGGTCTGGACAGTGAGTGTAGTGCAAATCACCTTCAATGACAATGTATTTAGACGTCCACTGCTTGTTGAAGGTGGTAAGGCGGGCATGCTGTCGAATACAAACAACATGCTCTCTGAAATCAAATTCCTCAGTGTAAAAGCGAAGCAGGCCAAGCCACAGTTCCCCCACTGTCTCAGTGTTCTTCCCACACTGTGGCCAACGACTGGGCTGGAGGTAGTGGACAAGAATCACGTGTTTTTAAGACATGTCTTTAATATTTCATGCATGTTCACTAAAATGTAACATCTCACACACAAATAAGCAAAAACAAATGCTCACTAGTGTTTTTAAATCATCAAAGAAGTACACATTCCAGCCATCAACTAGCACTTCTGGTTTCTTCTTTCCATCATAAATCTGCAACAAACAAAACCAAAAATTTAGGGAATATTACGATATCAAACTTTACATTACATTTGTGCAGGCTTTTAGGGGGAGCCAAGCAAAGACATTTATAAGTCTGCAAGGTCAAACTTAGCTAGCTTTTATTGTGTATGCCTCAAGTAAAATACAAACAAATGCAATGTTAAAGCGTATAAATATTCACAAAATTGAATGTTAAATCTACCATTTCAATTTAAATAAAAACATAACCCCATTTGAAACTTTTTAACAAAAAAAAATCATTTGTACCTCTTGCAGCACAGGGATAACAGGTGGGTTTCTCTGCTGTAGGTAGAACAGCACCATAAGTGTGTAAGCATAGGAGGATAGGCTGCCACGTGAAGCATCCCCAATGTCACACATCTGTAATGGGAGAAAATAAATATGGTGGTGACACAAGAAAAAATAATAACACACCAAAAACTAGAATATGAAGCGTTAATGCATTTCAAAGATGCCTTGGCTGCAAATGTGTGAAACAATTACCTTGGCAAAAACCTTCATGACATAACAGAGGATCTTCACTCTCCTGTCTATGGCAGCATATGAAGCAAGCAGGTGTGTGTTGTGTAGAGCCTGAAAAGAAAGTGTTCGTCTTCAAGCATAAAGCAATTTCTTCAAAAGTGAGATCTGGGATCAAATGAGATGGGAAAATATAACAGGTGGAAACAAAGTGCTCTACCAGTGTGTTGTAGAGGCTGATGTCTCCCTCCAGGCCGGTCCGGACATGGTAGAACTTCACAATGGGTACTTTTGCAGTCGTAATGGGCAAGATGTTTTTCAGACCTGGTGACAGGAAACAGATGTGAAGACAGATTTAAAAGGGATACACTGACAATTTCAGTTTTAACAACGCAATTTCTTACTTCACTTTACCAGGAATTATGGGACATTGTGCCACTTTATTTGACCCACTGACTTTATCTAAAAAGAGCCATCCACATTAAAACCCGAATCACTAGCAAGCTGACAGACAAATCAACTAATATCCAATGGAGGGAAAACCTTATGAAGCACTATGACATACCTGGGTGTTTCTTTAGCAACCTCGCCAGACTTTCAATGATATTGATGCAGTCAACATCCTGTAGAAACAAACAAAACATGAATCAAAAACAAAGGATGAGCCTAAACACAAATACACCATAGCACAACAGCAGACAAATACCTGCATAAATGATGGACTGCTAAATGAGCAGAGGCATAAGAAGATATCTTACATCTATGGTGTCCTGCCCGTCCAACACCATGCAGATGTCCAGGTCACTCTGTCGGAAACCAAAGCCATTTTTGGATGATCCAAATAGTTGTAGCCGAGCTCCTGCACAAAAACATGATTTGTTAATGTTATCTTTCACTCTACCATCATTATGTTTGAAAAATATAAAAGCTAAACAGCTAAGATGACGGTATACTTCACCAGCAAACTGTCGTCTGACAAAGGTCTCCAGGTCTTTAAGGATGTACTCTCTTAAACCCACTTCCAGTTCATCAGGGGCAAAGTCAGCTAAAAAGAAAATAGACCAATGATCAGTATAAGGTTGACTGACAAGCTTATAATTAAGGGTGAGTAAATATTACTCCTGTTTAACATTTGACAATCTTATAGCTTTATACTTTTCTAATCCATTTCCATAACTGCTGTGTTCCCTCCACTGCTTTCCAGTGAAAGTCATAAAACACTTTGCTTTAAAAGAAATTTTTTGCCCTCCAAAATCCCTCTTCTTTTTACTTTTAACAGTCATGCCCAAATTAAAGACATTTTAACAGAAATAAAAGCAAACTAAATTCTGTGGTATCACACCAATGTATTAAAGATAACAATGGAAACAAGATGGCATAGTATGCCCTAGAGCTATGTAGCAAGTGCATTAATTTATCAATATTTATCTCACTCCCGCCCAAATGTATTATGGCCCACAAAAGACTAGAAACAATACTTAAGACTTTTTAAAAACTTAATTAAAATGTTTAATACCTTCAAAGGCATTTTAAGGGACCTGACACCAGTACCTTTTAAACATAATCAAGACAAGAAGATCTCACTGTTCCCCTACTCATAAGCAGGTGGCGTCCATCAAGCTCAAACGAGCAATTAATGACAACATTGGCTTACTGACTTAAAAAATATCAGAAAAAAAGGGACAAAAATAAGAAAATATGTTTTACTCACTGTAGCACTGCTCACAGACTTTGTCAAGCACAATGAGAAACTCTGGAGTTATTGGGGGCAAAGGATCCAGCTGCACTTTTTTGAAATCTTCAGGGCAGTCTTTCTTCAGATGTCCATCACGCTTGCACAAGCTGCACACAACCATGTGTGACTGGAAGAGATTGAAAAGAGATTAACTTAAATAGTGAAAACAGCGTTATTTGTCACAATTGTTTAATTTAACTTCGTTACGTACAAGACAGTTTATCACTACATCATTTTTAATTGTTTTTTTTTTTGTTGTTATATACTGAAACAAAAGTGTAACCCCTTTTACTTACCTTTCCTCTGGTGAAAGCTTGCCTGGTGAACTCATAAGATAGTCTGCTTTGTTTCTGGTTGGTATTTTCTGGGGTCTCATCTTTCGTCGTGTCCTCTAATAATGGAGGTGACACACGAACAGTCACTATCTCCACCTCCTCCTCATCTACTGAACCAGGTGTGTCCAAATCAGGACCCTCCTCATCAGACAAAAGCTCCTCCCCCGAGATCTCATCCAGTGGGAAAATCTCATCATCCTCTGTGGTGAAGCTGTCCAGGTGGTGTCTGTTTCGAGAGTCCACATCAATATCTGCCTCTTCATCTCGCTCATCCTCGTCCTCCTCATCCTCAGAGAGACTGCTTTTGCCCATGTCTACTTTTTCCTTCTCTCTTTCTTCATCTGAATCACTGTATTCTTCAACTTCCTCCTCTTCTTCAATAATACAATCAGAGTCCTCAGGACCATTTTCCACAACTTCAGGTTGACTTTGTTTTGACTGAATGCTGAGCTTACTGAAATCTTTATCCAAAGCTTTAGCGTTTGCCCCTTCAAAAGGTCCTCGCAGTGACTCTGTTTTGCGATTAGCAGCTAGCATGTTCACTGGCAGTGCAAAGTACTTGTATGTGGTTTTGAGGCAGTGGACGATGTACTCGTATATTTGCTGGCTGTTCACCGTGCGGGCCACATTTCTTTTCACAGCAAATGGGTCTGAGAATAGAAATTAAGACATTAGCTAGAGTTCAATCATTTGCTAAATCAATCTCTATATATTCAACAGAAACAGAAGTATCTGTAATTTTTACAGTACCCAAAAGCAAAAACTTTTCAATTCATACTACAAATGAGAAAACTTCTGACCTTCCACAGCAATGCGTTTCTTTGGCCAGTCTTTGATCTCTCGGGAGAGGACAACACTGGTCCGCACACTGATTACATTGTCAGCCATATTAAACTCCAGTGAGTAGAAACGAAGCATTTCAACCCAGAGAAGCCCAACTTCCACAGGCGGGTGAGGGTTCAGAAACACCAGTGGAACCTGTAAGAAAACACAGCAGATGACATACAGTTTACTTTCAAGTATTAATCAGAAAAGTGGATCAAAATACTATGATGTATGCTTTAATTCCTCTAGTATAAATAAACCTGGGCACGATGTTCACTATGATAAACCACCTATGGTATCAGAGGACTCAAAGTCTCTGCAAGATTTTTGTTTCTCTTAATAACAAGGTGACAAAAAAAAAAAAAAAAGAGTTGAAATTAAAGAAAGAAAAAAAAAAATCACCATCATAAAAATGCAACATTAACATATAAAACTGCCAAACAAAATAAATAAATCAAGTTGTCATGATTACCTTTCCCTTTATACAGGAGCCATCTGCTGGCTGTGTTGATTCTTTGGAAGAAGGGGTGTAAACCCAGTGTAAATATCCATCCTCTTCATGTGTGAGATTGAATTCTGACAGCCTGCTGAGTGAAAACACCTTAATCTAAAGAGAATTTGATTAATAAATTAATTTCATTTAGAACTAACCAATGACCAAATAATGAATTCATGTGGTGTATTTTATTCCAGGCTCAAGAACACAAACCTCTTGGTTAAGGTAAGTAGGCAATAAAGGCTCTTTGCGCTGTTGCAAGAAATAGATAACCATGAGGGCAAAGACATATGGAGGCAGCCCACCTTCCTCTGCACGGTCAATCTCACAGATCTAAGTCAAAAGCATAAATAGCACATTAAAAACACAATGTGATGCTTAACTAAGAAAATAGACAAATGGAGCCCTTTTTAATAGCTGCCTGGCTCACGTGAGGACTGTTTTATTGTCTCAACTAGAGGCATACCTGGGCCCAGCGTCGGAGGCCCAAAACTAGTGGGAGGAGGAGGTGTTCTCGACTGGCTAGTGCAGAAAGATAAGAGGTGGTTTGGAATGCATTTTCATTGCTTGCACTCACTTTGCAGATCAGGCCACTGTTGAGGAAAATAAGTTTCAGTTTTTATTTGAGTTTCCATTTCTTTTTCATCTTAGAAATTTCACTTTGTTGGCTCAGTAATGATCAACCTAACTATCCCAGAGTTTATAATTTGTCTAAATCAAAGGGTTTGATTTATAAATTTGATGTGCAAATTGGTCAGATTTGTTAATCAGATAAATAATCCAGTAACTTTGAAAAATGTCAGAGATAGTTACCTCTTTTTCTCTTTGCAAATGACCACAGGCACCCTGGCGTGAAAATCAGCTTCCAGATCAACGAAGAGAGCTGAAGACCAAAAAAGACATTATGAATTTAAAATTTCCATGACAATCAGGCTTGCATCTTTCCTGTTGTGGAATATGGAAAAGAGGTGACTCACGGCTCACAGAGAGGCTCTCCTTGACCAACAACAAGACATCTGGCTGATGCATCTGTGAATACATTCCATTTCAAAGCCTTTATACAACATAAATACAATATAAAAAGGGGACATTAATATAGCGTTTCCTACAAAAGCAAAAACCACAAATCACTTGTGAAACCTAAAATGTAAGGAATTTTTTATTTTTTATTTTAACACTGTCCTTAATGGCTCTGCCACATTTTCACACCGACATTCAACAACGGCATCACAGAGTTATTACTTAAATTGCTTCTTCAATAAAAGGTATGATTATTGTGTCTATTTTAGCGTGAGGTATGGTGGGTTTCTTTAATCTAATATAATCTTTAAAGTATTGTAATAAAACAGAATGCACACTATCAAACTCACACTGGGCTACTCACGTGAGGTGGATACTGAATGTCAATGTTGACATCAGAATCCTTAAATCCAAACTTAGTGCAAGATGATCCATATAGCCGGAGACGGATCTCTATGAAAGATGAGCAAGAGAGGGAAGAAATAATGTTATTAAGGTTAAATGTAAACTTATGTAGAGCTGCCTCATTGCGCCAATGAAATTTCACCATCAGAATGAATTTAGGTCATAAAAGTTTGTTCTCATGCAACTTGCCAGGCAGGACGGACAGAAGGAGGTCTTGCATTATGGAGACTACACACTGTCTTTTCTCAACATCCTGGTCATTCATTCCATGTTCTTGGACAACAGCCTCCAATGCAGCACTCACAGCACTGATCTGTTCTGGGCCTGGAGGCAGAATCTCTGTCAACATCACCTGTTCTTGCCTCTCCTACAAACACAATTAAACAGTGGTTAATTTTAATGTCTAAGGACTATTTCTACACAATGACAAAATGACAGCATCTGTAGATGTCTCATAATCATATACAGATACTAGCTGCAATTATTTAATGGGTAACATGTGTATTAAAACCATTTCTCACCCGAGCCCTTTTCTTGTGCCGTTTGTCTCTGATATGCCTATAAGCGTCAGAAACAGATTCCAGGAGAACATTACACAGAACGCAGGTGTAAAGTGCACCAGGGTTGCTGTGAGACTTCTGAACAAATTTGAAAAGGAGAAAAGTACAGACATTAGTCAATGGTTGTTAGACTTAACCGAAACTGATATTTAATTTAAAAAACGCATTAACTGAAAATAAAATAAAAATTAAATCACTAATAATACTAAAATAAAATTGATATTAATGTGGTAAACTTCGTAATGGGTGGATACGGTTTAATCTCCTTTTCTTTTGGTTTGGTTGACACGTGGCAATGAGTTCACTATATGTATGCTCGTCTGTCTACTGATGCTTTCTCAATGTTCCTGGTTATGTTTTGAGTGGTATATCAATGTTCCTTGGTTGATATACCCAATATAAAATAAATAATAATATTTGTAAAAATAAAAGTTTGCAAGATGAAAAACCTGCCAAGATCTGAAACTAGAATTCAAATAAAAAGTACTTTTATAGATTTTTAAACTAAAAAAAAACACTTTGATTTGAGTGCTTTGAAGCTAAACTGGAAGTATAAAAAAAAAGAAAAAATAAATTTAATAATTTGAAATGGATAAAGAAATAAAACTAAAACTAACTAAAAAAATACAAACTATAACAAAACTGACTTATCTTAAAGCAACAATATGCAAGACTGACCCCAAGCATTTAAAAGTGGTACTGCAATCCAAATTTAAAATAAAAACATGACTTGCTAGGTAGAGGACACTAAGCGTACATGAGCGAACGTTAGACAAGCAAAACATTAAACTTTGACAGTAACAAGCAGTAGTGAGTACTACACTATGTTAAGTTGCTCAGCTAACACATTTTTGTTGTTTCACAGTTAGAAACCAGCTTATGTGCATGTTACATTATATTAAATCACTCCATCATATTTGTGAAACAATGCTGATCTCAGATATCAAGTAATGAAGTGCCCTAACCAGTGTGATGAGAAGCCAGTAACGGCTCTTCAGGTGAGGCCGACAGTGGCAGGGTGCACCTGTAGCTATGGCTGGTGGCATACATGGCAGGAGAACTTCGAGGCCTGGCAGCCAAGGGACGTTATACATCTTATATTAGCTTGAAGCATGGCTAGTTATAAGTACTGCAGCCAAAGCTAAGCCCATTACGCTCAAAACAAATGTCAACTGCTGCAAAAACACACACTCTGGAGTTGTAGTTATACTTTCCAAGCCCCAAATAATACTAATACTAATGAAAGCAAATATAAATTAAACTGTATACTTGGGCCAACACACTGAAAGCCTGTACCTTCTTCAGGGGGTAGATCTCATCTCGGTTAAGTCGCCTCTCTGCCTGCCGTAGGCTGCGCTGGTCTTGGGGTGAGAGTGCGTACTCTTCATTCACAAGGCCCCTGTTCTCTTCAGCTATAGTTTTCTTTTTGTTTCTGTTTCTCCATCTTCTTCCTTTGGAATAAGAAATACACACCAAAAAAATACTAATATTATTTTCTTGGAAACATTGCTAAGCAGTAATTGATACATGGATGACAACCAGTTCTTAGTATGTTAGATGTTCATATACAATACATCATTATGATTAGTTGATTAGATGAGTTGTATTCTCGCCACTGGCTCCCAGTAGCTGCTCGCATTGAGTTTAAATCCTTTATGCTTGCCTACAGAGCTGTAAATGGAAGAGCACCCTCTTATATCAACACACTATTAGTAAGCTACACTCCTACATGCCCTCTTAGATCTGCAAATGAGAGGAGACTACAAATTCCTTCTTCACGGGGTCTCCGATCCCAATCGAGTCTATTCTCCTTTGT
>JAUBNQ010000028.1:18666542-18690514 GCA_032353495.1 Ctenopoma kingsleyae | reverse complement strand
AACAGGCTAGTTTGTGAATCTAATGCAGATAAAATGTGTCCTTCCTTTATTTTTATCTAGTGCTAGGACTACATGGATGGAATTCTTTTTATATCTTCATTACTGCCGACATTTTGACTTGTCATAGCAGAAAAATTCAGTTTTTATGAAAAGGGATCACAAGCTGAAAATGTTGACATATATTTGCTTTATTTACATGTTTCCCTGATACATGTAAAGCTAATACTGCAAAGGAAAAACATAATGTAAAAAAGTTACAACCATACAGCTTTGTGGCATCTGCATAAATATTTAATAACAATTTGACGTTTCTGAGCTAAATAAAAAAAAATGTAATAGTAAAAAAAACAGTAAAAGAGAAGTTTCACGTTTCTTTATTGTAGTAGTGCACACAATTTAAATGCACACGATTGAAGAAGATGTACATATTAATACTGTAAAATAACTTATCAACTTGAGAATACATTCAGACAAGTTCAATATGCAAATATTAATACAGAGAATTGATGCACTCAGTAGCCAGTTAATATCTGTAATGTAACAATAAATAAAAGCAAAAGTAAGGAAACAATTACTAGATATTTATTAAATATGGGATTTAAATAATAAATCTGTAAAACTGTACCATAAAGTAATTCAGAGGAGTGAAGGCAGCTAGATGATTTTTACAAATCTCATTTAAAGTTAATTTAAAACACAATCTGTAACCATGCTAAACTTGATATTTTGAAATATGACCTCAGAAACTGGCAGCACAGGAAGCCAAGTATGGAGAAACCACAACATGATGAGATGATTATGATGAATATTTTGTCACTTACTGTCAACCAAAATCAGCTAAAGGTGGTGCTAAGCTATGGCTTGATGATTAATGCTTGACCTACATTTCTGAAAACACAGACCACCACAAGGTAACAGAACTGTCAGACAGTTTAACTGATCCACTCTAACATTTCATATGTATTCATTTTCCATTTATTTTCCGTGACCCATCTTAACTGTGGGTGGGGTAACTCACAGTATTGTTTTGGTGCATCTCACTTTTCATCTTGTCAAACACGAGGGTAGAAAGTAGTGTAACATTAGAATCCATGCAGCTGGAAACAACAATCGCAGCACACACAAAGCTGTTCCTTTTTGAACATTTTAATCTCTTTGTGCTGAGCTGCCTGCTTGATGAAGTGAACCAAAGCTGCATGACGTACAGTGGAGCGAGTGGGAACAATCCAGTAAAAACCGGCCACTGAGTGTAAACTTGTCAGGTAACGTCATAGTATGTTGAAAATTTCAGTTAGAAAACGGAGAAACGTCCTGGTTCTCCTTTTCCAGCGGCAGGTGTAGTTTGCATGTGTGTGATGCTCTATACAGGCTGGACCCCTCTGTAACCCTGTCGCTTCTGCTGACTTGCAAATCTGTTTTTCTTATACCTGTAAAAAAATAAAAATAAAAAAGCAGCACAACATTTATTCTGTTTCTATCTAGAAGCTCGATGTTGGTCCAGTTGACTTGACGAAAGGTGTTTAGTGAATCACCCTGAAAAGCTAAGAGCCCACTTCATTTAGAGCTTGATTCTCAGAGAACAAAATGCAAAGAAAAAGAAGCCTTTCAGCCTAAACACAGATTTTGTTTTTAACTTGTAAATGTGACTTCTAAATGAAAGGAAACAACATTTTAAACAACAAAAATAATTTGCCTGATATATAGTACTCCACAAAAGAATATTCTGGAGAAAGAGCAGGACAAGTCAAAGGCAGCAATAAAACTAGTGATAAAAATTAATTATTACTTTTCTATAAACATGTTAGCAGCAATTGAATGTTAACTGAACAAGAGAGAGCCGATTTCAGCTTTGTTAAATATAATAATAATAATAATAATAACACCTATGGACAATTTAGAGCCACCAAAGCCTGGCCACTTGGAGGCAGTGTAAACATACTGTAAACACAACAAAGACATTGTGGCATTTCAAATTACTATTGTGAACATGTTAGCACACACTTGCTTCTCATCAGATCCAGAACAGAGCAACAAGTCATGTTTGTGCCCTGTTTAAGACATGAAGAAGAAGTACTCTAATAGTAGTCTCTGAGTACTCTCTGAAATAGTAATGTCACATTGAAAGTCATAACTATAGTAAACACACATATTCATTCACAGACAAAAGCCTTACCATTTGCAGAAGAAGTACAAAGCTCCGGCTAGACCTATAATTAGCAGGCAGACACAGAAGATGGTAACAATTATCTGCGTTTCTCCCATTGGCTGAATGACGAATTCCATATCGGCACACCTGTGTCCATAGAAACCCCTGTCACACCTGCAACACAGAGACGAGTCATACCCACACATGATGACTAAAAGGAGCACACACACATACACACACGCATACACACAGGATCATACTTGCAGTGGTGTTCATTGATGTCCACAAGCAGCATGCACTGGCCGTTGTTCAGGCAGTAGCCTTCATAGGAGTTGTCACAGCTTTGTGTCGTCCGCTTCACCACATGAGGGAGTGTTTCTCCGTGCCCTGAAACACCAGCAACAAGCCGGCTGTAAGAAAGCTTTTCACAGAAGACTGCCTGATTTTCACTGAGTGGCATCTGGTATCTCTGGCATCTCTGATAAATAACATGAAACTATGTATAGGTATGTTTGCATAGTTTTATGTTTGTAATAAGGAAAGTGCTTATTTGCATCTGAGGTAAGCAGAAACATCTTTTAATATTAGCCTATATTTGATATGTTTCATTTGTTGAGAGCTACAGTAATTACTTGATTACTCAATTAGTCAACTGAAAGAAAAAAATGGCAACTAGTTGGCTACTGTTTTGATAGTCCATTAAAGATTTAGGTCATTCTTTAATCGGAAATACCAACCATTTGATGGTTCAGGGTCCTGAATTTCAAATATCTGCATTGTTTGCATGTTTGGATGATGATAGCTGATAACATCACCATGTGCCCATGTGATCGGCATTTTTTACTGTTTTGTGATGTTTTATAGACCACAACACTGAGAAAATAGCTGTAACATAATTAAACAACAAAAATTAATTATTTTGTTGCAGTCCTAATGGGTTTATCATATTATTCTAAACTTTTTTTTTCTTTTAGTCTGTTCCATGTGGGTTGCCCCACATTGGATCATGGTCTGCACATTTATTTGGCACACGTTTGTACACCTAATGCCCTTCGTAATGCAGCTCTCCCCAATTTTAACCAGGCTTGGGACCAGCACCCAGGCTGTACTGGTTTGAGTGACTTTTTTTTGGACATCTTTGAGATTCAGTGTCTTGTGAAGGGACACTTTAACATACAGCCAAGAGCAGTCGGGTCACGAACCTTCAACCCTACAGCCCATTGGCAACCACTTTACCAATTCAGTCATCTTATATTATTGTTGTGTAGTTTATTATTACAATGTCTGTGTTGAGTTTTATTTTAAAGTTGTTGTTTTTAAAAATATGTGACATTTGATCTGACATATTTTTCCACTTAGAGCCAATATACGTGTATTTTTCACACTACATCAAAAACAAAGCATATGATATTAAATGTAACTGCTACTAATCACAAGAGTAAAACATCCCTAATAATTTTCCTAGTAATTTTTCGATAATTCTTTCAATTATCCACTTTACAAAGTGTAAAAAGAAATCTGAAAAAAAAAAAATCACAACAGTTGTTGGGGTAAATACCTGCAGTTACAGAGCCACTGTCTTCATTTTGTAGTGTGTACGAGAGACTCTTGGTGAGTACATACGGACAGAGCAGCACGACACCTGTAGATCAGAGTATATGTGTCACTTACACTGGATAAACTTTGTCTTACCATTACAGTGTAGGTTGCTGTTATGCCCCTGTAGTGTGGAACGTAAAATTATTTTTTCTGTACATGAACAACCCCATAAAGCACTATTCTTGAAGATGAATCTCTCATCTTGTTTTGGCCTCATGCAGTGGGGTCTACAAGTGACTTTTCCTTCTAAAATAATTTCATTAAAACAATTCTACAGTGACAAAAAGTTTAAACTATTCAGTGTTGCATGAAAAAAGTGGGATTATTATAAGTTATGTTTACTAAACATACACTAAATTCCTGTATAATGTCTTACAGCGTACAGTATATTTGTTGTAGAGCCTGACAAAACCTTATTTTGACATGAAAACAAAGAATCTATTGAAGTATACAGTATACGTAATTTTCACATACCAACTAATGTTTTGTAAAGATGAATGCAAAAAACTTGAATATTTTTTAATACATTTAATTTGCATTCTTATAAGTCCACAACGTGTGTTTAGATAAAACTCCTCAGAAGCACTAAGAAAATATGCAAAAGTCACAAATATGTAGAAAAACCCACAAAGTGAGAAACGTCAGATCTGCTGACAGCTTTTCTGTGGAAGCTCGGATGTGCGGCTTGTGTTGCCTGCCCCCGTACCTGTACTAACCTGCACAACTTCATAATGCATGGCATTTGCAGACGCCCACATTCCTGCAGCCAGGATGGAAAAACATGAATCTGGATGCAAGATGTGTCTGGTTACGACTGGTTGCAAATCTGGTTATACTCGATAAAAACTCTCAGTTTCTATTACTGTCTGTCGTTATGGCTGCAGAGATATTTTCCTCTGTTTTTTCAGTAAGAATACACATGCTGGTTGTTGGGTGTTTCTGACGTGGCTGACTGCTGTAAAATACACAGTATGCTTGAGATGAAAGTGATGACGAGGCAGCTTTTCTGTACTGTCTATTAATCACCATTCAACCAGCTAATCCTCTCACCTCATCACCGCAACTGAATTGAGAATTTAATTTAAATATATATATATTTTCCAGCATTTAGCACAAAATATAAATACACAGCATACACATTTGACTGTTTGACTTTGTGAAGTGCTGAGCTGGTTTATAAGTGTACAACAGGTAAATTATAATAAATTTTCCATTCAGTCCTAAGAAAAGCAGTTGCGTGTGTGGTTCATCTCCATGGTCACAATTCAAATGAATATGAGTTATTAGCAGCTCCAATTTAAAACAGTTAGATCCAAATAAAGGTAAATTGTGCAATATTTTAAACATAAAAAGGAGAGGAAATTCAAAATTGTGGGGTGGGCGCAGACCCATAGCTGGTGAAATATTAGATTTAACTATCTTAATGTATATGAAGGACTCTATATAAACCTCTAAACCAGCTACAGCAGTGAAATGTTTGCACAGATGCATCACTAACAATAAAATAATGTACAGCAATATAAAAAATATGTCAGTTACTGGGGGCATTTTTCTGCAAAATGAGTGTGATTACATTTACAATTCTAAATTTGAGCTGTGAAATCTAAATCTGAATACTTCCTTTACTCTTTTGAGCTGTAAAGTAATGAGTAACTACAAATAAATGTGATAGAATAAAAGCATAATGTTACACAAAATTACAGCAGCTATTCTGATCCTTTGTTCAGTACTAATGGAAAAGTACTCCAACACAAGTCCTGCATTCTTAGTGTAAGTAAAAATACAGAAGTATGACCTGAAGGTATTGAAGTAATAAATGCAAAAGTAATTTTGCCACAATGCAAATCATTGTTGACAAACTGTAATCTAGTTTGTCAAAACCAAACTTCTTAAACTCCATGTCTTTATAGCCTGTACTGATGGGTACTTTAATCAGCAACGCTGGTATTTTATAAGCTGAAAATGAAAAGTAACGAGTGTTACTCTCTGTGTTATACCACAATGTATATAATGTATAATGTATACCATGTTATGAGCACAAAATGTGGGCTACATACTCATGTCCACCAAAGAGTTGAGCTGCGGTGTAATTGCGTAATACTTAGTTACTTTCTGTTCAATAGCTGAAAGTAACTAAGTAGAAAAAATAAAGTGGATTTAACGCATTTCCCCATTGGATAAAGCCTAGGTTTCATGTTTAGGACCTGATCTCTCTTCTGCCTTTACGCTGACAACTTGACTTAATCTCAGTCCACACCTGAACCCCGCCATCGCTGATCGACGCGTCACATCGCAACAGTCACAAAACTAAATGCGTGAATCTGACTCCATCCGGTCAAACATTAACACAACACAACTCACCGATCAGTGAGAGGAGGGCTGAAGGTTTGCTGCTGTTCCCCATTTCAGAGCCGACTGGTGACTGGTAGGACCGATGCTCAGGTACAGAATGAGTCAGTCTGGATTAGAAACGCTTCCGAGTTGTCAAAATAACCATTAAGGGGCAGGCGATGCGTATCTGGAAACCAGTTGCTTCAGTCCTGCGGTCTGGGTGTGGTGAAATACTCAAGTAATTCAGAAAATTTTACACTTCCAAGGTCCAATTAAAAAGACAGACCCCACAGGCTCCTGTTTCCAGGGAGGAGCTGCACCCATCGCTGTGATGGCTTTAATTAAAATTCAATGAATCTCAGTTTTAACAACATTAACATGTATAAGGTTTGCAGTAAACTGTAACAATCCCTTAGATTTCACAAGCTCATCTTGTGTTTTCTTTGGTATATTTGGATCTATAAAGTCTGTAAAAGATAGAAATTAATGCACTGAAGTAAGTATGTTTGCCTCTGTTCTGTAGCCTAGTGGAGCAGGAATGAAAAGAAATGTTTTAAATAGGAAATTAACTTCAAAACTATACCGACACTATAGTGTAAATGTACTTACAGTACTTACTTATACTGCAGACTAGTACTTTAAGCTTAATTAGTTGGGACTTTGGAACTTATTTTTAACTTTCCTACTCTGAAAATGTTAACTATGATATCTCCTGCTAAAATAAAAACAATTATTGAACCTCCTAAACAAAAATTCCAAAAAGGTATGTTTGTCAGTGTTGTGTGTGGGTTTGTGACCTTTCCCCCACAATAAATTCAGAAAACACATAAAAAATCATTTTCAGACATTTATTACAAAACTTTAAATAAAATCACTACCAATAAGTTACTTTTTAATATTATTATAATAAATAAACATATTTTCTCCTCCTCATACTTTAAATAAGAAAAATGATGATGAGCCTGTTTAACATAAAGGCCCAGCCACGTCTGACACAGGTTTCGGTTTAGATTGCGTCATTTCACAACATTTGATTTTTTTGAATAATGTGACACAGAACAGTGGACTTCTTTCAATGCTGCAGCTGTAAGGGGTCATACTGATGTCTCAGATGGTGCAGATTTTATTAGTGGTGGTGATTTCACACACCTGAAAGAAAGAAACACATGAATTAGAACCTATCCTCCAGAGGTATAATTAACCATAGCTTTTGCCACTATGCGAAATGTAAAAAGTGTATACTAATAAGTAACTAGAAATACAGTACATCAAACTGAAAATTACCAATGTCATTAAGTCTAACACTTGTAAAAACATTGAAAATCCATAATTTGTTGTGATATAAAAAAGAAAAACCTAGGCAGGTTAGATGATTGATCTCCAGATTGACTGACGTATTAAGGAAAGCATCACATTATCAATCCTAAAAGAGAGAAAGCAAGCAAGAAAGGGTCTATAGTACAGTAGAGACTCACTTCTTAGAAGCAAAGCAGTATATCATGATGGCCAGGGCCATTATGAGCATGACTACCCCAAAAGTGATGCCAATGAGTTTCTCTAACTCAGGCTGACTGCGAGTATGATCACTGAAGAAGAGGCAGCGAGGCCCGCTGTACAAGGGTGTGCAGCTACAATGGAGACAGAGAAATACGTGAGTGCATTCCAAACATGAACACGAACCAACATGTGCAAGTGGATGTGAAACACAGTGTGCACTGATCTTATCTATAACACATGCATGGTATATAGGACACTTCTATAAAAGGTGTAACTGTGTGTGTGTGTTAAATAACACTTTATATTTACATGCAAAAAGGCTTGTCACTGTCTTGGGGGTACATGCACTCTCCTCCGTTTCCACAGAAGTTTTCATGTTCGCCTCCACATGATCTGTGTAAGGGCAGAACTACGGGGGTCTCCATGCTGCCTGAAAAGAATAGCATTATAATTAATTATCAAATATCAATGCATGTCCCACTGATCATTAAGTACTGAATGCATAACGAGAGTCTGGAACTGATGGATGAATGACAAAACAATGGAAACCCAAAACAAATTTAAAAAAAGACGGTGAATTTTGTCAAATGCTTATGATTTAGCCTTTTCACTTGAGGCAGGACCAATAAATTGTGGTGAATCCTGTATCATTTGATGAATCAGTGTGTGTGCACAAGTTGCAAATTACTGTATCACTCTTCAAGCTGACTCAAAACTCCATTAGAGACACTCACTGTTGTTAGGCTGTGTGGTCATGGTTAGGTTTGACTGAGGAGTCACCACTGTGGTTTGGAGGTCATTAGTCAGCACTGCAGATTGTATTGCTGTAGTCAGGAGAAGCAGCACTGTCACTGCTGAGAGGAAGCCTGGAGAATACGGTGGCAAACAACAGAAAATATTTTAGATTTTGATTGATTATGCTCCCCAGTGACTCATATTGCTTCCTAGATTCTTCTGCTCTAAAAAATGCACTGATGTGATCACAAATGTGAGAAACCGAGGAGATGATTCTATAAACAAACTTTTAGAAAATGTGCTTTTTCCTCTCATTTACTTAATTTCACATTTGACAGTATAGAATAAACTATAGAACTTACCGTTCTTCAGGTATGCTTGTCTCTGTGTAAACATCTTGTCCTCTGGTGGTGAGATCTGATGTTTATTAGCACAACTCCGTCTGTGCAGTGTGATCAACATCAGGCTTTTGATGATCTTATATACTGTGCTCCCAACCACTGAAAAGGTTTTGCCAACCAATCAACGAACCGCACATTTTGTGGACAAAAAAGAAGGGAAGCTTTTCCTACAAAAATTCATCCGCATCATTTCCTTTTATCTGAGCCAATTCTACATGCAGAGACAAATTCTAAAGGTTGATGATGGTGATGGGGACACGTGACTACCCAGAGGCACTTTTAATGTAGTTTCTTCTTGGGAAACCACTGAACCCACGCAAGCCCTTGGCAATTTGATAGTTTCACTCAGATGCTTCCAATGCAGTTTCAAAAGGTTGCTTCATTGACAGTTGCAGGTGTTGTGAAAGCTTCTGTTTCTTCAGAGGGGTTATTACTGTGTTAGACAAGTTTTTTTCATGGCTACCTCTACCTTTACATACGATCAGTGAAAAGAGGTGCAGGTATGAAAAATCACAGATGACAATGTAAAGTGGAAAAGTGAAAAACTGGCATTCACTGTCCTTTAGTTGTTATATTGGAGTTCTTAATTACAAATGTGACCCAGACATGCCTGAACATCAAGTGTCCAATATATTGTAACCAATGTTTTACATGTTGCATATAGTGCATAGTATGTTTGATCCTCACAAAACCAAATCTATGATGTTGTCGTCCTGATGGTCCATGGTGTAAATTAACTATGTTGCTGTGTCCTTTAAACATATCTATTGCATGTCTGTCCTAAAAAGAGGATTCCCTTCTCTGTTTATCTTGAATCTACTTCCATTTCTTCCGAGAGGTGGCAGCTGTAGCCGGAGGCATTGTTTTTCTCAGCAACACCTTTGGCACATACGCCCACTTGAATTCAAGGATGAACTGATTAGATTTTGGTGGTCTAAGGTCAAAATCGCTTTGACCTCATGCCTGTCACATTCCTGTCAATGTCAACATTACAACATAAGTATCCATCCGAACTCATGGATGAACTGATTAGAGCGTGTGACTTTGGACATACAGTGCTCAGCATAAATGAGTACACCCCAACAGATTTGTCAGAAAACCTTTAAGTTTCCTTTCAGATACTATACCACAAAATACTCCCACAAATGTGGGCCAGTGACTGCAAGCAAGTTTTGTTAATTTGCTCACACAAAAATGTAAATATCCTCACATGTTCATTCAGGACCACGTTGCAAAAACAAATACACCCCATTAAAAGGCTTAGGAACAAAGCTAAATTTTAGACAATCAAATTTGAATTAACAAAAAAATAACCACAGGTGAGTCTAACTGTTCATTAAACAGGCATTTCGACTATAAAAGGACATTACTTAAAAAAGAAACCCCTTAATTTTCAAAGGGGGTGTACTCATTTATGCTGAGCACTGTATATATAAGCTGTAATAAACCATTGTATGTCACATCATGTCATTTCTGCATTAAAGAGTTGGACTGATAGACTCTTATGTAACTGTGGAATGAATTTTTACACACGAGAACTGTTTTGTAGATCACTTAAGTGCCAGCACGGACAGGAGAAAATAAATAACATACCAGTAACATTCTCATAATGAGTAATGTTATGAGATGAGCTTAATAAGATGTGACTAAACATGTTAAAGAAACATTTAGACATGTAGAAAAAACAAAGACAGCAATTGTTTTATTGGCACAGAATTGTTTGTTTTTTTTATTTAATACTCCTTTTCCAGTGAATCTGGAATGTTCAAGAATGAACCATCATGACTCCAGTAGAAAATATATTAATCTAAATTCTTAGAAAGTGAACTTTCAAATAAATAACAAATAAATACATGAAGAAATTCACAATATAAACAAAATATATCTCAAATAAGTTTCCCAGCAGGTATGGAATGGTCAGTGAGCTCATGGACTTTTAAATAAAAATGTACTAGATGTTTGTCAAAGTGTGTATGTAAATAAAATGATGTGTGTTTGTACACAGGTATGTATGCATATATTGTTTCTAGTATATAGCATTCATTAAAATGAATGAGTCTATACTGTCTGTGGTTAATGCATTAACGCATTTCTAGCAGCAACCACAGTGTTCTTCATCAGCATGGCGACTGTCATCGGACCCACGCCTCCGGGAACGGGTGTGATGAAACCTGCTTTCTCCTTCACCCCTACAAGTAAAACAAACATTCTTATAATGACAAGAAATTCAGTTGAGGTTGACACATACATCCCCAGAAAAGGAGCGAAGAGATTAAACAAATAACTGGTTTGAAAATATGACGTACTGTGAAAAGGTTTGTAAAATGAAATCCTTAGTGGTATTGCTCGTATAAGCTCGTTTGTTCAAGTCAAGAAATTACAATGACCTATTTGACCATTTACCCTCAAAATCCACGTCACCAATGAGCCGGAGTTTTCCTGTATTTGGGTCTTGGATGCGATTTATGCCCACATCAATAACTGCTGCACCCTCTTTCACCATATCTGCTGAGATCAGCCCGGGAACACCTACAGCATCAAAAGAAACCAAGGAAGCGTTAACAGTTAGAAGATGCAATAATATGTTGCTTCATCAGTTTTTCAAGGAAAATTTGAACATTATTGCTAGAGAATGACAAGGAAGCAGGTGTTAAATATTGGTCTAATACTGCACATCATATGTATCATCTTTACAACTTCTTAGAATTAGATTTCAACACAGGATCC
This sequence comes from Ctenopoma kingsleyae, assembly GCA_032353495.1. Lineage (NCBI taxonomy): Eukaryota > Metazoa > Chordata > Actinopteri > Anabantiformes > Anabantidae > Ctenopoma > Ctenopoma kingsleyae. The sequence continues at coordinate 18,679,078 of JAUBNQ010000028.1, read as the reverse complement.
TCTTCTACACACTGTCAGTATTAAGTAATAAAACAGAACACACCCTGTGGTCCTTATCATGTCTGTTCATTTCGTTCTTTAGCGCTGCATAATCCTGAAGTTACAATTACGCAAATGATGAAAAACTGGCAGAGGGGTTTTGGAGACAACAGGAGGTCTGTGGCCCTGAGGGCAGAACCTGTGCCACCTTGTCAAAGGGTGCTCTCCCCAACTTTCACTGCTGGTCAAATTGTAGATTTAAATCAGACAGTTTAACATTAAAGTTTAATTGTCTGAACTGTTTGGCTGAAAGGCGTCTGTGGCCACCACACCAAAGTAAATAACCCGTATCAGGAACGAAATAAAAGTCCAACGGGTTCCATTAAGTTGTCATTATTGAGTCACTGAACAACAAACTGTGGTTTCTTTTCTGTAGTGATGCATGTTATCTCCTTTTAATCACAGGTTTTAGTGGAACACCATGACAGCTGGCACTTCACCTTGAACTTAAAAGGCACAATAAGGTGACTCAGGCAAAGGAATAATTCAACATTGTATATTTACTTTGATATCCTCTCTACTTTAAAGTGACGGACAGAAAACTGTCCATTTGAACCTCTCAGACTTTAATTATAACTGCTCACCAATAGGATCAAGACTGAGCCAAATACTCCATTAAAGTTCAGATTTACTACCACTCAGACGCAGCACACAGGCACTAGATGAGTGACACACTAACCCCAAATTACACCCTCAGCCTAACTGCTCACAAACTGGATTTACTGCAAACAATTTAATCACCAGCATAAGCTATTTGAACCCAAACACATACTATTTCCCAAGTAACATGACAACAGCTGGTTGACTGGGGTTCAATTAATCATGTAGTCATTAATTAAAGATCATTAATGAGAAACTGAATACAGTGTGGCATCACTAGAGGATTTCGACAGATCGCTGCCCTGAAGTGACTGTGGGTTCCACATTCCAGCTTCCACAAAGCACTATTGTTCCTAAAAGAAACTGTAATCTGAAACCACAGATTGGGCAGAGTAACAGTTAAACATACTGAAACTTGGATGTTCTTTAGACTCATTCTGACAAGATCAAGTAAGGGCTAGTAAACACTTTCACAACCTTTCCCTCTGCTTACAAGTCAGGCCACATGATTCCCCGAATGGCAGTTCCAATGTAATGAAAAGTCATCCGACACTGGAGTGTACACTGAAAGTGAGATAAATTCATTTTTGCAAAAGGCAAAAATCTGATTCAAAGGCAATTCATATAACTGAATGCATTCAAGTTGATTTATAATTTTAACAGGAATAGTAAATTACGGATTAAATGTACAAAAAGGCCACACAGATGCACTTTCAACAACTAATGACCAACTTAAAATGTTGAGAAAATACACCACATTCTCATAACATTGTGAGAATTTATTGCTTTTCTTTGTCTTGATGATGCTGAGCTGAATATCTTTGAGTTTTTGACCATTAAAGATATAATAGATATAAAGAAAATTGTGATGAACATTTTTCACATTATCTGAAATGTTAGAGATGAAAATGATGACGAATGACAAGTTAATACAGCTGTTACTGGTGTCTTGAGGTGTAATTACCTGCAGCTGCTATAATGATGTCAGCCAGGCTTGTTAGCTCCTTCAGCTGTTCCCTTGGCGTACATCTGTGAGCAATGGTCACTGTGGCATCACCTGAGAGAAAACAGCATGTTTTGAGGGAGATACACCCCAATGACGAAACAAAAGTGTCTTACCTAAATCCAGCCCTGATACATAAAATTTTGGTTTTATGTACCAAGGTTCTGAGACATCCATGTCTGAGACTCCTGCCACCACTCACAAACCATGGTAGTGAATTCATATGCATTACTGGTACTTAACTCCATGAAAATTTATATATTAATTATATTTAGGATACTTCACAGACATCACTACGACAGATCTCTTTTGGAACTACTTCCTACAATTGTAAGACAGTGAGGACCAATGAGGGCCAATCAGGGTCTCCTGAGGCACACCTGGTCTAAAATAAAGGGAGGTCAGTAAACCTTATGCACTTGTTTTATATAACAACCTTAAAAGAATAACACAAAAAATAATAATATGCAAAATAATACAATGCCCATTAAAGAAACATACCACGTTAAAATGCTTGCTCCTCAGACGACGATGGTACAGCCTGTAAAAACGCTTTGAAAACGTTTCTTCTGGACCAAAGCGCCTGCTTCTGTTTTGACCTGCGTAATCCTGCCCACTGCACTAGTGATGGGAAGTCCAGCTCTATGCAAAGCTTCGGCTCTTTTGGCTCGGCTCGAGCCTGCTCTTACAGCTCCCAAATGGCTCTTCATTTAACATCACTCGGAGTCTTTTATTTTAGCCTAATTTAGCAATTATGAATGGTTTGTGTGTTTGTAAGCAATTTTTATTCACTGTTTTGATAAAATACCTTATTTTTATGCATTTTTTATATATTCCAAAAAAAAAATACAGAGTTACTATTTAACAGGCCAAAGTCTTAACATTATGACACCTTATATAAAAGTCTTTACTGCATTCATTCCTAATGCACTTGCATTTAAGTCTCTCTCTTGCTTCTTGTACCTGGCCTGTACCACTCTGTCTTCAGAGTGTCTGCCTCCCTTCCTTCTTTCACATAATGGTATGATCCTAGCATAGTGTCCCCATCAAAAAAGTCCCACCCCTGCCTGCATGGATTCTCAACAGAGCAGCTGAAGATTTGGCTCTCCGCCGACGGGAGTCGGCTCTTCCGGCTCTTCCGGCTCTCCCGGCTCTCTACAAAGCATCAGCTCACAGAGCCGGCTCATTCACGAACGACACATCCCTACACTGCACATTTGCCCAGAAACATTTGGAAACCACTGTTTGCCAGGCATTAAACAGCTTGTGGAGTCCAGTGCTCACACTGAAACACTAGGGGTGCTCTGTTTTCGTACGGCAGAAACTGCTGGGTGTAGAAGACTATACAGGATGTAAATTAGCTAGCCTAGAACATATCCAGGAATCACTTTTAATTAGACATATTATATTTTTAATAAAAGCTGTGCATGCATTTTAGCAATGAAAACAGTTTGTCAAGCTAGGCAAGGAGATTATCCATTAAAAACAAAAACTAAAATAAATTAACTATGGTATCAATTTCACTGTTGCAGTTCTAGTAAGATTATCAGACATCTTGGGCACAGGCAAGATGTGAGAGCAAGGGTTAGTCTCAAGCACCAATTATAAAATACGTAAAACTGGCAATCAGCCTGCAACCAGAAACAGGCATAGGTGTTATCTGCTACTTCCATTGCAGAAATGTTTTTTCTACCCCTTCAGCTATATTTTCTCTACTAAATATTGCTTAATTATTTTTTCTATTATATTATCCCTGAGGGGACCATCTGTGCAACTGATATTAAGCACAACAAGCACCAATTTTATATACTGAAAAATTGACTGCATCAGATACAGGCCAAATCTTACTGGTTTATGTATTGTTGCTTTACTATAAATACGGTGTCTGGTCCAATTTTAAGCCATCTCATATGATCTACTGTATTATACTCTAACTATGGTCAGGTGCTGATTTGGCTTTATTTAATTTATCAGACTCAGATCAGGAGCTATCAGTGACTAATTGGTCACATGGCTCAACAGGGGTATATGAACAGGCTAATAGTCCTGACAGGCAGTTTTGACCCATATAAATGTAAATATTTGTTTATTCCAGTTACATTAATGTTGGGCCTGCCGTTGTCTTCCTGTTCCAGAATCCCAGACCAGCACATCTTTCAGTGCAGGTGGCAGATGGTGGTGGAGCAAGGATGTAGTTAGCAATTACACAATGAGGAAGCTTAATCTTTATCTAAGATGTATGAGGACACCCGGGGTAGTCGTTACCAAACTGTGACCGGATATACAGGTGGAGCAGGACAAAGACAATCACAGGGATCCCTTCTGGGAAAATAAGAATGAGATGGAAGGAAAGGCAAGTCACAACACATCATACCTGTATTTCATGCCTTTTAGACCGTGTGTGCGTGTGCGGGTGAGTGAGCGAGTGAGTCTAGTGGAAGAAAATGTAAATAATGATGGAAATCTATGTTCAACATATTTTGAGATGTATCTAGATTATATTTTATATTGTTTCACATGGCTTGTTGAGAAAGGCTTAGCAAACAACGAAACCTGATGGCATGTGATCACATCAAAGGGCCCTGGATACTCTTGGTGTACAAGCTTATAAACTTTACTTCTTTTTTTGTTTGTTTGTTTGTTTTTTAAGTACGATTTTCTTTTATTAAGTTCTTAGAATCCAGTCTGCAATAGGTAACAAAAACTGACCACAAAATCCCCATTTCAGTTCCAGTCAGGCTGGAATTTGTTCCTATTTTCACTTACTGTGTTTTCTGCCCCTCTCTGCTGTTGAGAAATACACTAAGGGGAATTATACTTTCATTAATCAATAAGAAACAAAATATGAGAAAGGGCAGGACCACATAAGGAACTACTACTAAGTGTTGGCACTGTTAAAATTTACTACTGCCATATTATGCCATTTCATATTTTCAGGTGTACCTTCACCGTTGTGATAACATATGTCCATATTAAACGCCAAATTAAATGCCAAAGTTATAAAAAGTTATAAAAAGCCGAAAATTTGTAGAAGAAATCAGACAAAAAAAGTGGTGGTGCTCAGTGGCTGTGTGTTTTGTCTATGGTTAAGCCTGCTGAAGGAGAGCAGGAGCTAAAATGAACTATTCTGGCTAAGGATAAGAGCAAAACAGAGGCCTATTCTAAGAAAGCTAAGCAAATTTTGGAATTGTAATTATTGTAAGTATTGTAATTGTATGTAATTATGTATAATGTGACCATAACTGAATCCCAAACCACTTTATTAGATCAGACACTTTTGCTCTTAAAAAGGTTATTAAATAGAATTATAACTTTTTAAACAAATCTTTATAACTTGACTTAACATTTTGCTTGCAAATGTTAAGATCTGACCCACTAGATTTTGACAAACATATCCTGTTGCTTCACAAATCTCCTCCCTTCTTCCCTAACCCTTATAAGGACAGTTGATCCATCTTTGTGCACAATGCCAAAAGTCTCGCCCTGCACTTTACCTTCACACTCACCACACACTCACTTTTTTTTCCATTCTTTGAACTCCTCCCGCCGGACATGCATCAGCATTTATTGTTTGATTAAGAAAGGTAAGGAACCATTAAAGTCATATCCTGAAAAAAGCGTCACATAATATTAAGGGAAAGCCAAGATGATGCAACTGGTAGCCAATCTTATTGTCCTACAAATCGCAACACTTCAATCATATTATAATGCTGGCAAAGATAAACACACACGCACTTACCCCCCGGGCGTTCATGGTTTCGATCAGTATGCAGCAACATTGCAATGGGCATTCCAACATTTTTGGAGCGGCCAGCAACCAGCACATTCTTTCCCACTGTCTCAATACCTGCACAAACACATTTTCAGGGGAGAATATTTTTTGACAAATTTTGCTTGATTGATAGCACTGCTAAGCTGAGACAAAGGATAACTTGACCATGCAAGGAGCAAAAGCAACTGGCATGTGGACGGAAGTTATTCTGGCTGCTGCACCACAGCCTGGCACCACAATGTCCCATGTGATAATTATTAAATTCACTGTCAGCCAAGATAAGGTCATTAAAGTTAGTTCATGTGTGAGGGTGGCTGATAAACTAGCTGATTTATAGTATGTACTGTATGTTGGCCAAGATTTTGTCAATTCTGTGGCCACAGGTACTAAAACATATCCGTGTATGAAGTTCGCAGTGAAATGTTAAAAACTGGAGTACCCTGTTAGCTGAATGAGTCTGGCTTTGGAGTTTTGCTGCATCTCATACCCTTTCTCTTCTCCCATGTTCCCTCTCTACCTTCTCCGTAGAGTCTCTCAAATAAAGGCAAAAAATGCCCAAACAAATCTTTATAAAAACCTAAGATGTACTTCCTTTTTTAATTATGTTTGTGTGCATTCATTATGTGTGTGTGTATTTCCCTTCACATACTCGGTCAGTTCCACATTTAATAATCCAAGTAACTTTAGTGGGCTTTAAGACTGAAAACACAAGGGTAAGTGTTATTTCAGGTAATGATAAGACATTAAATTTGAACATCTTTAACATCCATGTGTTTGAGGGCTCAAAAGGTTGGTAGTCACGTACAGCCATGTGTTGCATATTTAGAGAGAGAAAAACCTTCAAGTTCTGAACCGTTTCACTATCCATCACTGTCTGGTATGGGGATTACAACATTTCATAGCTGATAATAAAAACATCGATCAAGGTCTTTCACCTCTGTATGGATACGTGAGGAATCTTGATGGTTGCTATGAACAATAACATCATCATCATCATTATCAGTAATATAGCATCAAAAATTCATCCAGTATTACTGAGGAACCTCCTAGCCCTCTCAGTGTTTCAGAAGCCTTGATTTCTATCAGGAGGTACCAAAGCATCTAAACTATGTCACAACTCTTTACTTTTTTTTTTTTACTAAAGCATTTGAGTTACCTCAAATGAACTTACTAGATCAGCAGTCAGTTTCAGCTGAAGCTTTGGTTCTGTTTGTGCATTGCAGCACCCTCCTCTGGGTAATGCAACTTACCCTCCTTGCATTACCCAGAGGAGGGTAATGCAAGTTACTTCCTTTGGCAGCTAGTTTTCATGTATTACAATTTTATTATTACCTGCAGAATCTATAAGCACAGCCAGTATTGTCAAAATAGTGCAAAATCCAACGTTCAGTCCTCACACAGAAAAAACAGTTGTCTTAACAACAGGACTCCTAATATTTATATTTTCATTATCACACATGTTTTGTTTTTTAATGATTTCTTTGTGATGTCAGATTTCAAAAATTTTATACAATTTTCACATAATTTTGACAATGAGATTTTACCCAATACCCTTTATCTCCCTATCCATTTGCAAGCGGTGTAACACATTAAGTCTTAGTTCTTAATTATGTCAATCAACTCTTAGTTTGAAAAATTATTGTTACATGCCATCTAGCGGGCCTGTAGGGTAAGACCAGTACATGAGCCTGTTCCTCCCTTTGCCTCCAATTAAGTAACATTGAGAAATGCATCAACATTTACCATAAAGTCACAGTTAACACAAAAATAACAGTTTTCTCTAAAAAGGCTCCAACTAAATCTTTAATGCCATCTATAGGATAATTTGTTTGTCACAAAGTAAAAAAAAAGAAAAAAGAAAAAACATACACACACACAACCAAAACCATGGCACAAAACAGCATTAAAAACTGAGTTAAAAATAAAATGGTCATGAGTAATGAATGTTCTGGTGGTTTACCTGCTCTTTTGATGATCTCCCAGACAGCTGCAGGTGTGGCAGGCACCATGGATCTCTGGTCCAGACACAGCTTCCCGATATTCACAATATGGAACCCATCCACGTCCTTCTCTGGCGCAATGGCGTTACACACTGCTCGCTCATTAATGTGTTCTAAACATTGGAGGCAGTTTGACACTCATTAATATGGTCAAATTTCCAACCAGAAGCTTATTGATTGGCTGCCCAAAGCATTAGCTAAAGGTAGAACTTGCAAAGGGACATTGAAGCTAATTTTAGGTGTGCACCAATTTTGGAGTGTTTCTTCTATTTAAAATGTATGTTGTACCATCAGTCTATCGCATGCATGTCCACAATAAGTTTATGTAAAAATCCTACTACACTGTTATGTAAAGCAACTTTGATGTCAGCAGCTGTTGCCCTTGTGTTTACCAGGAAGTGGCAGCTGCACCAACAGGCCGCTGACCCTCCAGTCACGATTCATCTTGTCAATCAGCTCCAGCAACTCCTCCTGGGAGACTGAGCTAGGCCGCACCACAGTGTCACTGGAAATACCTGGAGAGCACAAACACATCACACACACTAAATGTTCAGCACAATGCCATGTGCATGTATTATTTTGTTTATACTCATGTCTATCTACTACATGTCCATGCATGCTTAAAATGTGTAAATCTGTATGAGCCACATTATGCATTCAGTGTTTAGGAATGTGCACAATACTCGAGTCTTACCCAGGATGCTGGCTGCACGGGTCTTGTTCTTAACATAGGTACGACTGGCTGGGTTGTCCCCTACTAAGACCACTCCTAGATGGGGTCTCATGTTGCCCTGAGCTACTAGCTCTTCCACGTCACGTTGGATTTCTCTGTGGAGCTGGCGAGCCAACTCTGTGCCTGAAATCACTACAGCGGCATGCCTGGAGAGGTCAAGGGTACAGACATAGGTGAAAGCACATGAATTGGCTCTGGGAAAATTGCTATATGCTGTACTGTATACTAAAATGATATATTTTCACTATCATATGATATCATCAATCACTTGGTCTATAAAATGTTACTTAACAGTAAAAAAGCTCAACGTGACATCTATGAATGTCTTGTTTTGTCTTTTCACTTACTAACAAAGAAAAGCTACAATCCTCCCTGCAAATGCTTGGTATTTTTTGAAATATGTATAGGGTGTGTATAGGGTGGTTTCTACGTGTAAAGATGAGACGCATACACTGGGGTCAATGGGGACCCAAAAACACATATTTGCCCCTGGATACTCTAAGGGGTTAATTTCATAAAAAAAACTTTAGTGCCCCAAAGTTATACGTATGAACTCAGTGTTTCCTTAAGCAACAACCAGAGAATCTAAACGGAAACTAATTACCCTACAGGCAGCCCTCGATATTTACATGTTCAAAGCCAAAGGAGCATTTCTTAGAGCTAAATGGATAGAAGAGGGAGAAAAGAGTACTGCTTACTTTTGTCGATTAGAAAAATGAAGACGGAAGGAATCGAGCAAGAATGTCCAATTTCACCTCTTCTCTTTATTGCTGCAGCAGACATGCTCTCTATTCTGATCAAAAACTCAGACCTCAACAAGCTTTCAATCTTAGGAAAGCAGTTGACCATAAGTCAGCTGGCTGATGACACGACTGTCTTCCTTAGCAATATTGATGAAATTCCTAAAATTCTACAATTGACAGGTTTATTTTCAAATGCTTCAGGGCTTAAATTGAATATTAATTCAATTCAAAAAGTGTAATTTTCCCCTTAGAAGACTGTTCACTGTCAGTGGTACATAATATTCCTGTAAGACATACGGTTACATATCTGGGTGCACATGTCTCTAAAAACAAATCTGATTTAGAAAAATGTAATATTTGGGATAAACTGAACAAATGCAAATCTTATCTTAACAACTGGTCAAACAGGGATCTTACAATCTTTGGCCGAATTTTTTTAACCAAATTTGAAAGTATTTCTAGACTTGTTTATCCAGCATTCTCTCTGGAAATCATCTGAGATTTCCTTCTCAGATGAGATTTTGACTTAAAAAAACTCCCCAATAAACTATCCTCATTCCATCAACAAGTCTTGTTGTATTGGAAAATGCTCTACACTCACAATTTTAGTCCTCATCGGACTCCTATTTGAAACTGTAGATATATCACTGTAAAAAACAGGTCGCTGTTTTATAAGAGCTTGATGGACAAGGGTATTTGGTCTGTGATGCACCTTTTAAATGATAATGGGACAGTTATGTCACATAATGATTTTTCTATCAAATATGACCTGCATACACGTGAGAAGGAATTCTCAATTCTTTCTAAAGCAATCCTGGCCAATATATTTGTGCAAGCTTCCAATTTATTTCAGGATTCTTCCTGCAAAGATCCTAGTCTGCAGATTTGGTTTTGATTTTAATTGTTGTTCTTTTTGTGAAACTGATGTGGAAACAACAGATCATTTATTTTATGAGTGCATTTATAGTAAGGCTTTCTGGGATGACATTCATTATTGGTTATTCCCCAAACTTCCGGATCTCTCTGAATTCTCCTTAACGGATATTATTTTCGGTATTCCCCTGAAGAATGAAAATCATAACTTGATCATCAATATTATTATTATTCTTGGGAAAAAGACTCTTCCATCTGTATTAGCTTTTCACTGTGATTTTTGCTTCTTGCTTTCTTCATTGAAATACATGAATAATAAATGGTCTGTGACTTTTAAAAAACTTGCTTATTTTTCTTTTGTTTTCTTGTTTTTGTTTTGTCATACTGTTTATTTATCTCATTGCTACAATTTTATTGTTAACTCTGAGTAGATAATAATGTGTGCGGTCTGGGCTGGAGCCCATGTTATAAGCTGTTATATTAAAATATTTGCCCTTTTTGTTGTTTATACATACTATGTTTATGTTCCTGTGTTCAATAAAGTTCATTGAGAAAAAAAGAGAAAAAAAAAAGACCAGAGAACCTGCGATAGGTTTTGTTATTACCAGTAGTCACCCGGAATTGATTCGATAAGCAAGCTTTATTTTCAGACAGGAACGTGTTACATGAAGACTTAGCTTAACTTAACGTCCATTTAAAAGAATTGGATAACTGGCAGACCAAAACATATCTGTGAGAAACGATTAGTAAACTGTAATGCTTCTCAAATTATTACACGAATCAAACATCAACGGCATATGTTCATCACATTTTCTACATTTTAACTTCGTTTAAGGTTTGATTTATTGTGTTGGTTAGGCTGGTCGCTCTTTTAATTGCGTCATCTTGTTGCGCCGTCTTCTTCTACAGTTGCTTAACGAAGCCCTAATGGTGAAGTAACGCCACCATCTGTTCATCTCGGCGAGCCAACTACTGTTCGAGAAGATAGTAAATAAATTGCGCATTAATTCGCACTTTATGTTGATGACAATGAATTAAAAGGTGCTCTACATCTGAAAGGAAACCCACTTGACCCTTTCTACCGGGAGATGACCTGCTGTCAATCAGCATCCCCTGACACGTGACGGTACACACGCCTTCACCGGTGCTGAAGCAACGCTCATCCATCCCGCCGCAAAGTAATACCGTACATTTAAAGAAAAACAACGCGGTGCTTTAAACGTGGTGCCATTTACCTCGTCGCCGACTGGTGTAGATGTCTCCTTTGACTTTCGCATTTTCTGTGCGTCCGCAGTTTGGCCCGGCAGCAGTGGTGGTGTAACGTTAACGGGCTACAAATCCTGAAGGAGGAGCGTAGCGGTGAAATAGAGGCAGCCATGTTTGTGTGTGTCGTAGAGCGTGTGTACGTCGTGCGTGTGTGCGTGCACGGCAGGAGAAGGGAGGGCGGGGCAGCATGTGGACAATATAGGTGATGAATGATGACCTGTATTGTGCATACAGCCCATGCTGAACAAACTGTAGCCTACGTTTTGATAATTTTATTTGTTTGTAGCACTTTATTTGTTATTCTTTATGCAAACTTAAATATAATAAATTAAAAGAGCTCCACTATGTAAGACTGGATCAGTAATTTGGGAAAGCAGACAACTGCCTATGGGGGTCAAAAAGTCCCAGATTTAAACTACATAATTTGAGTCAAATAATTTGATCATCATCATAAATGTAGGCTGCTAGAAATTTGTATCCATGGATGGATCATAAGAAAATGGGCCCCTGTGCACAGACAGTAAAGGCCCACCATCCTGCAGCATATACATAGAGCCCCGAGACTCAAAGAGATGCATCTTTAAGAGATCAATTGTAGCTATTCAGTCCTACTGAAGTAGTTTAAGGCTGCTACCAACAGTTGTGTTTTTAATAATGGATTAAATGTTATAGCTAGTCTATAGCTAGTTACTACTAGAAATGTGTTACTCTCATACTAGGGAGAAGTCAAGTTCTGCATGACAAATGAGAGTTATCACAGTTGTTGCCAGTTAAATTTGGGTCAGTCATCAATTTCAGCTCTGGTACTGATTGGTTTGTAGTTACATGGGGACATAACAGAACTGTCCAGTGCAGCCCAGTCTCTTTTTGGTACCTTTTCAGCTGGTTACAGCCATTTTATGTCTGTTTTTAGTAATTGTTAATGTCTGTGGGTTGATTTTGTGTCTATTTTTGTTTATCATTGTCATTTGTCAGCTATTTCCAGTGATTTAGTGTCTATTTATGGTAGTCAGATTAAAACAGAAAACATTATTAACACTTACTTCTTACGGAGATATACTGCCATTGAAGTAAGGACACAGCTGTTACAGGAAACAGAGATGACATACTGCATAACCAGTGTCGAAAAGTGACTACTAGCAGTTAAGTCAAATTAATTATTAAAAGTGAAAAGGAAAAGTAGAGCTGGTTGATTAATTCAGCTGTGTCCATCTGTTCAAGTGATGTGGCTTTTTGAATCTGTATGAATATGCATATACCATAATCTGTGGGACAGAAAAAGAGATGATGCCTTGGAGGAAGATTTTCTGGGTGGAGCTTTAGAATGATATTGCTGGGAGGAAAATGGTAATACTTTGTTACGGTGATGGAATACAACACGTTTACAACTTTTTGAACGGGATTTACCTGCAAACTGCTGAATATACTGTATGAGTTTCAGTCATATTTTGTTTCCTGTTTCATAGCTACACATTTCATAAGTTTAGCTGTACAAATATCACAAAAC
>JAUBNQ010000028.1:18620805-18642117 GCA_032353495.1 Ctenopoma kingsleyae | reverse complement strand
TCTCTCTCTCTCTCTCTCTCTCTCTCTCTCTCTCTCTCTCTCTCTCTCTCTCTCTCTCTCTCTCTCTCTCTCTGAGTCCCGCCCCTTCTTTGTTTCAGGTTTTGTGAGGATGTCACGGGGAGATGTTGTCAGATGGTTGCTGTTGAAAAAGAGTAACCATGGCTTATGACACTAATCTGTTTCTGTGTCTCCTCTCTCTCGTTTGTCATGCAGGTGAAGGAACGTGCAGACAGGCTGTCTCACACTAAGCTATGGAATGCTCCCTGCGCCAACCATCACTAGACTCAACTCTTTGGACTGAACTCCAAACACTTAGTTAGCAGCTGTGCTTCTCCCCTCGAACTCTTTACAACCAGGGGACGAAGAAAAGGAGTGGGCTTAACAAGTCCTCCGCTAAAAACGCACAGAGCACTTGTGTCTTTTAGAATATTTAAGATTTTTTCTTTCACCACTTGGATTTTTTTCTGGTGAAATCATATCAAGATGGATATGGAATCGTATCTGTGGATGGTGATTGTTGGCTTCATCATTGCCTTCATCCTGGCCTTTTCAGTCGGTGCCAATGACGTGGCCAATTCATTTGGCACAGCAGTGGGGTCCGGTGTGGTCACACTGAGGCAGGCATGTATCCTGGCGTCCATCTTTGAGACCCTGGGCTCAGTGCTGCTAGGGGCCAAAGTGGGTGAGACGATTCGGAAGGGCATCATAGATGTCAGTCTGTACAATGACACCGTACCCGTGCTCATGGCAGGGGAGGTCAGCGCCATGGTCGGTAAGTTGGACTCAACAAGTCATAGAATTTTTCCTGATGGAAGTTAATTTCACACATGTCTGAATAAGTGCATGTCTGAAATGATTAAATGATTAATGGATTAGTCTAACGAGTAAGAAAACAGTTTTCTTACTATTACTTCAGTTATCTTTTCAAAAAAGACTGCTTATCGCTAGATATTATAAGTTGTTAAATTTTAAGATTTTATACATTTTAGTTTTGGACTGTTGATCAAATAGACTTAGACGCTTGACTTTGGTGCCATGATGGACCCTTTCCTCTTGTTTCTAACATCTTCTAAATTAACACTAGATTTATTTTAAGACAGGCTGATTAGATTAATTTGCAAATGAATAATAATGAATATTTATTAATTGGAGCATTAATAACAAGAGAAACGTCTGAATGTAAACTGTATAGCTGAAATGCAACCCGAAAAATACTGTATGTATTTTAATACTCATAGTTCCCTCTGCTGTTGATACTAATTGAAGTAAGTGCCTTATGTAAACGGAGACCCCTGTAAACACCTTCTTTGGAATTTGCTTCAGCCTAAGTTAAATGCTACCATATCTTAACCCGAGGGCACACACACAACATCACATCAGACTCTGCTGTTTTATGTAGCATGCACAGATCCTGATGTAGGATCACCGTTACTGTGTGGAAACTCTGGTTGTTCTTCTTTCAAACATCTCTGAGCTAAAAAAAAAAAAAAGGCATCACTTATCTTCTTAGATTACTGTCTGTGTTTGAAGTTTGAACTTCACCTCTGCACCTCTTTGTCTTTTTTTTTCTTTACTACTACTAAATTACATAACTCTATCTCTAAGTGTTTTTTTTTCTTCACTGACTTCATGAGAAATACACTACCAGTCAAAAGTTTGGACACATATAGGATTTACCATGTTTTTCATGAAAAGATACGTGTCTTTAGCTGTGTTACCATCAATGCAAAATGGTTTTCTAATGATCAGTTATCCTCTTAATTTAATAAACTTCATTAGCAAACATAATGTGCTGTTGGAAGACAGTACTAAAGTTTGCTGATATTAGATCTCTGTACGTTTGTGTAAATATTCCTTTAAAAACAGCTCTCAAACTTTTGACTGGTAGTGTATTATAAATTAGTTTGGTCCTTACAGAGTTTCAGAGCAGTTTTCTGACAAACATGCTTACTTTTTTTTTTCAGATAAAGTTTAATAGAAGTTGTAGTAATGGTAACTAACCTTGCAGCATTGCACATTGCTCAGTGTCAACATTGCCCAAGTCGATTCTCTGAAAACACTTAACCGCCGTCCGCTCACTACAGCACATTTACTGCGAAAGACAAGCTGGATTTGTTGAGTATTAACGGAACTTTGCACATCAACATTAGCTTGCCTCATTAAATAAACACCACAGAATAGAAAACAATAGGCACCAGTTCAGACAATACCATTTTAATGGCAGAGTAACTGCTGGGAAACTGATAAATACTGTGATATGATGCACAGGGGATTCCCGTGTCACTGAAAATTCAGGTGTGGTCGACCAGGGAATGTTGGGGAAACACTGAATTGTTTCTTTTTATCTCAAACAGGAAATTTTTTTGCGCTGACATGCTGTTCACACAATGAGAAGTATGTTTAACTTGCTGATTTGATTTGATAAAAGCAGGAAAATATTTAATTGTGTACATCAGGTTTTGATGTTCTGTTTACAAAAACAATGCGGTTTATACTGGTCAGTGTCTAGCATTGGGCTTTGGGGGGAAAAAAGCGTGACAATGAGACACTGAGGAATTACTGTTAAAATAATAGATTTTGTCCAAGAAAAGCTGAAGTAAATGTAACAGGGGGAGAGTATTGTGTTAACTGACCCAGTGGAATTTTTATCTTGGTAAATCAATGATGCCTTGATGAATGAACCTTTATTCTATATGGTGTTTGCCATTATTATCACCTATCTGCACACTGACTTTTTTTTTTGCAGCTTACTTCCAGTGGATCTTAAAATCAAATCAAAGTCAAAGATCTTGTGTTGATGTTATTTACATGACATCACTGCAGGTATTTTTTTTTTTTTTTACCTTTTTGAAAGCTGGTCTGTGGTGATGGAAGATGATGGGTCTGCAGTTTTTAGATTATACTGAAACATAAATTGCAGGTTAATTTGTGCCAACTTTAGAAACGGTACAAATCTAAACCTGTCATTTTCAATTTCTCAATTTATGTTAGCTTAACCCAGGTGGATTTATTTTTAGTTTTCTGGATAGTGAAGTAAACCACAAACAATAACATAATCTCACTGTTACATAAAGAGTATGATAATGGCACAATGATGCAATCAATTTATGTGGACTTTTCTCTAGTTTACAGTTTGAACATTTCTTTGCTCTAGAACTAGATGTAAAACAAAATAATATAAAAAATGTCTGAGATTTGCTCCTCCGTTTTGTTCACAGGGTCAGCTGTCTGGCAGCTAATCGCCTCCTTCCTCAAACTGCCCGTCTCTGGGACTCACTGCATTGTTGGCGCCACCATCGGCTTCTCCATGGTGGCCATCGGCACCAAGGGTGTGCAGTGGATGCAGCTTGTCAAGATTGGTAAATAACCATGGGTTATTCAGATCGAATCAGTTGGAATGTGTTTATCCTCATGTCTGCTAATGTACAGCCACGGCATTACATAACACTTAATATCTCTCATATTCACATAACTGCTGCTTTCCTAATGAAAGCCGAATAGAATATAAACTAAATAATCCTGCACTGAGGTATTGCCAGTACAGCTACAGTGAAGTTTGTCTTCGGAGAGATAAAACATAAGCAGTAATTATCAGATTTCATTGTCAGCATGGACGACTCCCTTGGCCTTTTTCTGTCCTGTTCTATTTTAGAAGAGGCAGACACACCAATTTCTCCAGCATTATGAGCATCAATAGATGATAATGCAGCAACAAGACATACTTTACAATAAAATAAAATTGCTTTATTTCGACGAGAAACAGACTGTGGCTATTGCTTTGTCTAGCCATATGTTTATAACCATTAATTTTTAAATTAGTTTATAGAGGAAGTGCAGGGCATTATTTATAAAGGTCAGAAAATGAGTGATGCTGCAAAACATAAACACTGTAAACCTAGTGACTGTTGGTTGTGATTTTTGCTTGTTTGCCAGTGTTGTTATTTTCTATTCACTTTTTCTCCTCCTTCTCCAGTGGCATCATGGTTCATCTCCCCCTTGCTCTCTGGACTTATGTCTGGACTGCTCTTTATGATAATCAGACACTTGATCCTCAAGAAGGTGGGCATTACTGCATGCTTGCACTTACTCACCGCACAACAAGACAGAACAGTACAGCTTCATAGAATTTAGATTATTTTTGTATCTCTAGATACAAATGAACAATTTCACTTTAAAAATATTTAGTTTGAATGTATAAAATCTGGGCACTGGATTACTAATACAGTGAGTCACAGATTTGAATTTAGAGAATTTAGATACAGATGTACACATGTGCACATAAACCTGTCCAAAGAGCTTCAGCATAGATAAAATCCATTTGATTTGGCAACACCCACAGATCTGTTGTTGCATAACAGGCGAGCTCTGGCAGACCAGGAAGAAAAATGTGTTGTAGATCATCCTAAGGTCACGACTGCAGGATTATGTCTGAATGACTCACAGGACGGTTTATCATTTGGATTGTAAAGCTGGGTCAAATACAGGATGAGTTCCTCTGCATCTCTGCAGGCTACGTGCACAAGCTAAGTCAGAATAATTGGCCTTTTTTATTATATAGGCTACAGTCATGGCCAAAATTATCGGCACCCCTGGTATTTTTCCAGAAAATTGTTGCAATTACAAATGTTTTGGTATACACATGTTTGAACACTTTATGTGCACTGGATCAACACAAAAAATATCTGGGGAAAAAAAGCCAAATTTGACATCATTTCACACAGAACTCCAGAAATGCTTTGTTCAGATTTGTTACTTGTGTAAAATCAACAGTTTACAACAGTACGTTTGTCATATTGCCTATTTAAACTCCTCATAATAGTAAAACTCAGGTTGCGTAAACATGAATTGTTGCATATCTTGTTTTGGAGTTCACTGTTTGCAGAAATATTTCACCTTAGTTTTTACCTCAGTGTTTTACGATTGTGCTACTTGAGTTCTGTGTGTTTCCCCTTTAGGATGACTCTGTCCCTAATGGCCTGCGAGCACTACCCCTCTTCTATGCCTCCACCATTGGAATCAACACGTTCTCCATCATGTACACTGGAGCCCCATGTAAGAGCTTAGTGGCTGTTATTTCTAAAAGAGATACTGTATTATCTGTGTTTATTTAACACCACTGTGCAATCAAATTATCATCTCTGTATCAGTGATAGTGTCCGTGTCATTTGCTTGCTCAAAATTCTTTCTGAAGGTGTGACAAGAGTGTGAAACTTTGAAACTAAATGCAAGATGTTATTTTCTTATATCTGTGTGTGTTCATTAATTGCAGTGCTTGGGTTAGAGATGTTACCGGTGTGGGCCATCTTTCTCATAACTTTAGCTGGGTCCCTGCTCTGTGCAGCTCTGGTCTGGATATTCGTCTGTCCCTGGATGAGGAGGAAAATAGCAAGTGGGTGTCTGTGTGTGTGTTGTGTGCGTGTGTGTCCAGTCTTTCTCACGCCACCTAAAAGCTCAACACTTTGACCCAGACTTAACAGAGCTTCAGCCTCTGCTAGCACAGTCTGTTCTCTGCCAGCGGATGTGTTTTCTCGTCGGCCTCTGCCAGAGCCACTAAAGCCACCAAAAAAAAAAAAAAAAAAAAAACTAACTGTGAACTGTGTGTACTACTCCAGGTGGTTTGCTTAGATGCTTTCATTTTTAGCTGCTTGGCCAGTTGCAAAGGGTTAAGATCATAGCCTGCAGGGCAGAAAGCTCTCAGATCAAGGATAGTAATTGTTTCCCTAATGGGAAAATCAGCCTGCAGCAAAGCAGGTCATGGTATAAAGTACATGACACATGATATAAAACTGTGGAATAAGAAGTAGGTGAAATATGACAGAAGAAATTGAGTCTATTGAATTCAATTTATTTATTTTTTTTGTTTATTCCAAAAAGCCAATAGAAAACTACAAATTCCTAAACCATTATGCCAGTACAGTGCCATTGATAGATACGATCAATTATTTGCACTTGTGTAAACATTAAGCTTTATTTTTACGGACCTTTTACACAAAAAGTTATTGAAGTGATAATATCTTTAGCGAGGCTTAAAATAGAATGATTATTTTCTCGAACGTTCTTTTTGACTCTGCACAAGTGAGGTCAAGTTAACCTGTTGCTTAACGTGTCATAACCTCTGAATATCTGTGAGGATTATGCGTGATATTATCGGTCCTAATCTGGATATTACTGCATCTGTAACAATGAAACAGGTGATGAGTTTATGTGTTATGTGGGGGGTTATTAAGTCAGCGCAAGGATTAGCTTGAGAATGTTGCTGCATTGTTTTCTCTTTTTCTGACTTGAAACTAGGCTTTTTATGATTGATTATTTTTGTTTTTATGCCACATAGCAAGACAGTTTGAACAAAAACATGCCTGGAAAAAAAAGTTTGTGTGTCAAATCGATGATTCAGTTGTGCAACACACGTCCTGATTTCATCAGTATGCTGTAATTAGAATACATCCAGTTAACTTTTTCCTTTATCGTACTGTAAACAATCACTCAGACATTTTAGAATATACGCCTAGTGTTTAAATACAGTTGTGGCACTTTTGTCATGATTAGTGTTTACAGTGCTTTGAGTACAGTGTTAGCATTGTTGAGGAGTAGGAGTAGTGATATTTAGTCTTTCCAGGATGCTCTCTTAACCGAAACTTGCATCTCTCGATTTTGTTCAGGTCGTCTAAAGAAGGAGCAGGTTTTGTCCCGGATCTCTGACGAGAGCCTAGACAAGATCCCTGAAGAGGAAGAAGAGAGTCCCGTCTTTAAGGAGCTACCAGGGGCCAAGGGCACAGATGAGGCTGTGTTGCCCCTCACCGGGGGCAGCAGTGATCGGAGCACCCGTGACTCCAGTGGAGAACTCACCAACCTGGCTAATGGAGGCACTGTCCCACCAAATGGCAGAGTGTATGGTAAAACTGAAATTTTTTTCTCAAAAGACTCATGAAATGTGAGATCACTGTATCTGGAAACCATGGCTGCAGTGTCTCTTCAAATGCTTATTTATGTAACATATTACCTGTAGCAATACAAAATGTCTCATTTTTGAAAGCGGCTTTTGTAAAGGCTTCAACTCAACTTCTCTGTCTTTCGTCTTTGAGGTCGGACCCACTCGATGACCAATGGCTGCCTCAAGTCACCCATCTCTAATGGCAGCTTCAGCTTTGATGGCCACATGCGCAGTGATGGCCAGGTGTACCACACAGTGCACAAGGACTCAGGCCTCTATAAAGACCTGCTTCACAAAATCCATCTGGGTCGCATGGATGACCGCGAGCGCTCAGGCTCCCACGTCGGCCCGCCTGACAACAATTACCGCCTGCTTCGTCGAAACAACAGCTACACCTGCTACACAGCCGCGATATGTGGCATGCCTGTCCAGCCGCTCATTCGCACAGAGTCACGCGAGGACAGTGAGAAATTGGTTGGTGAGGGAGGTGGCAGGAGCAACAGCGTGTCCTACTCCAAGAAGAGGGTACGCTACGATAGCTACTCATCGTATTGTAACGCTGTGGCCGAGGCTGAAATTGAGGCAGAGGAGGGCGGAGTGGAGATGAAGCTGGCCACAGAGCTCGAGGGGGTGGAGGAAGAAGGGGCTCCAGCACCAGTGCCTGTGGATGAGGAGGAGGATCACGAGGAGAAGGACAAGCCTGAGGTGTTCCTGCTTTTTCACTTTCTGCAGATCCTCACGGCCTGCTTCGGCTCCTTTGCCCATGGAGGCAATGATGTCAGGTGCTGCCTCCTGCTGCTTACACAACAGATAGCGCCCTTAGTGGACAGTCTACTGATCAAAATATATTTCCATAATACCTAATAATCCATTGTTATTTCTACAGCTTTTTCCCTATTAAATTACAACCAAGCTGATTTGTTATGTTGTCATCTTTGCAGCAATGCCATTGGGCCCCTGGTGGCACTGTGGATGATCTATGATCAAGGTGGTGTGATGCAGGATGCTCCCACTCCTGTCTGGCTGCTGCTTTATGGTGGTTTGGGCATCTGTGCTGGCCTGTGGGTGTGGGGCCGCCGCGTCATCCAGACCATGGGGAAGGATCTGACTCCCATCACTCCATCAAGGTGAGAAAGCCACCACATGGGAGAGTGAGCGGGTGTGTGTCTGTGTAAGTGAGCAGGTGATTTTAGGAGAAAGAGGAAAAGTATTTGTCGAAGAGGTGAACTTTCCAACATGCTTGGGTTTTACTTGCTGCTTTAAGCTGATGCCACACACAACTCTATCCTGACCTACAGCTTCAATGGTAAGTACTTACACGCACACACCTGAACTGGAACCCTTTACCTCATTCAGAAATCTGCACTATGCTGACAATAAAATTCATCAACCTATAACAACACAATCAGGTTTAACGTGCCTGCTCTGTTTCCTCAAGTTCTCCGTATTCACGAGTACAATAAGCTTGTCTAATCAGGGCTGTTTGTCTCAAGCAAACTGATTAATCACACTCTACTTCCCAAACAAAGCTGCTGCTGCAGTTCTACTGCACAAACAACCTGTTGTTGTTATACGATGTGTTCTTTGCATTTTCTATATAGGTTGCAACACTGAGGCCAACTACAATTTCCACTCTGTCGAATGGAGACATGTCCAAACTTTTGCATGTACTGTGTGTGTGTGTGTGTGTGTGTATAAATATTAATATAAATTTATCAGACTGAATTAATGTGATATGATTAGGATGCTTTAATGTTTAGATTTTCATATTAGCATGGATTTTATTGCAAAACCAGGGCCTGTCATTGCAGAAATGGAACAGGTGAGGTGTATAAATAATCTCAGCATGCAGCAGAAAAATTAGCATTTGACAATCATCGTGAACTTAGAAGCGCTAGATAACGTTAAATAATTCTTTACCGCTTCAGAACATGTTTGGAAATGTGTATAGTGTGTGTATATATAGTGCCTCTTTGCATAGACAAAGAAATGGTAATGGTGCATTCTTCTCCCCTTTGACTTATTACATAATAGTTATGAATAAATAAGTAGACTTATGGACCACATAAAGCCCTACAGCTCAGTTTGTTCCACAACCTAAGCAGCAGACATCATGCATCTGTAACCATTTGCTGCTGCTCCTCTGTCCCTGAGACCTTGAGATCAATCTTCCTCTTCCTATCTCTCTCTTGCTGTCCTCTTGTCTACCCACACAGTCGTTGAAGCGTGTGTGCGCTCATACCTAAAGGGTGTTTGTGTGTATCGTGTCAGCTTAAGGAAGCCAGGCTCACTGCCTGCAGGTCGTTATGTGGGGTATATGCTGTATGTGTGCACGCATGTTAAGGTCTAATTGTTCCAGCAAGTTTTTTTTCATGTGTGTGTGGTGTGTGTGTGTTGTTGCCTGGCAGAAACATCACACAGGGTTACAGAAAGTTGTTTGGCATTCTGGATGAAGAGAAGTGGAGCAGCAGGGATGAGGGAGGGGCGCAGCCACAGTGGGAACCCTGGCTTCTCTTCTCCAACCGCAGGGAGGGACGCCAGCCTGACTCCTCTTGTACTTTTTCTTTTTTCTTCTGACTTCCTTTTTTTTCATATTCGCTCCTACTTTCTCCTGTAAATCTCCATTTTACAATTAACTGCTGTCTTTGCTAACTTCTTGCTTTTCTTCTTTCCTTCCCATTTGTCACACTCCATCTTCTTGCCTTGCTTTTTTTTTTTTTTACTGGCATCTAACCTTACAAAATCTTGCAGTTGTTCTCACACTCGCTTCATTTAATTATTTTCTCCTCTTTCTTTATTTCTCTTCCTTTTGGCCCTTCTCTCCCTGTGTGCCTCCTTTCTTTCTTTTTTTTTTTCTTAATCTCCCTCTTTCCGTCACCGGCTTAGTCTTTTGCCAGGACTCTAAGACAAATTTGCTCTGGTTGACTGTTCTAAAGGGTCTCCTTCCTCTAGTGTCTTGTTCTATGCATCAATCTGAAAGAAGTTTTTTTGGGGGGGGTAGTAAAGAGAGCGTGTGTGTGTGTGTGTGTGTGTGTGTGTGTGTGTGTGTAGATGTACTTGTCTGAGCACTTGACTGGTGCAGTGCACAGCGCAGCAGTTTTTCTAACTTGAATTATGGATTTTCATCATTCTGGACAGCTCTCCTGTTGAATCATCACAGGGATGGATTGCTGCAGATTCAAGTGGCCTCTCCAGGTTTTGCCAGTGGGACACTGAGAAACAGTCGTGCCTCTGTGTGATGAACTCATCCTGGGTGGCACGCTTATGTAACTGACCAGCTTACACAAATGTTTATGGTTGTTATAGGTGTTAGAGGTGGAGTGAATGGCGTCTGCTTATCCGGAACGATGACAAAATATAACCCGTCTTCCAAAAGACTTAATAGGCCCTTTTCACTGAAGACATTTGGGCATGTTATGAAAGTAAAAGAATTAATGATAGCAGATTGACATTTATCTACTTAAGTTTCTGGCTGCTGGTATTATTTAAACAGACAATGGCATAGTGATTCTCTCTAGTTCACCAGGATACGCCAAACCTGTGAGACAAACAAATTTCTATTTTTTGTTTAGTAAGCAACTAATAATAAGCTGTTATTGATTCACTTTGAAGTCACATGAAGTCTCACTCATCTTTCTCTTCATTTTCTTCTCTGTCTTGCTCTGTTTTTACAGCTTATTTCCAATCCACAGTTTTCCAGTCATTTGCTTCTTTGTGTATGTGTGTGTGTGTTTTTTTTTCCATTTTGTTGGTTTATTTTTGAAAGATTTTCTCTTTCCAGTGCACCTAATAATTTGGTGTCAATAAGTGTGAATGATGTTCTGGAAAGGAGACATGGTTTCAAATGACGTGTACACTCGCACAGTGCCTCATTTTCGGATGTTTGTGCTCCACATGTAACCGTACTGTTTATGAATGAACGCTTATAGTGTGTGTGTGTGTGTGTGTGTGTGTGTCTGAGAGACAAAGTGCTTTAAAGTGCTGTTGAATGTTCTACTGTGATTAATGTGAATGCTGGTATGTGGTGACACCATGCCATCAGCAGTACGTCCCAGACATTACAATGAAGGATGTCTCTTTGCTCCCACCCCCTCCCCTCCCCCTCCTCCACAGTGGATTCACAATTGAACTGGCTTCTGCAGTCACAGTCGTGTTCGCTTCAAATATCGGAATCCCTGTCAGTACCACACACTGCAAGGTATGAACGAGTGGACCTCCAGCTGGCTTCTTAACTCTCATCCAAGCATCTCCACGGGACAGGGAGCTCACACTGCATCTCAGGGCATCTGACTGAAATCAAACATGCCACTTTAGTCAAAATAAGTCTTGGAATCAAATAATTTCTGTGGAGAAGACCCAGATTACCACAAGCAAAAGCTACCCTTTATTTCCCTGTATCGGACAATCCGAACTAATCTTTAAATTGCATTCAAAGTTCCAGCCAGCTGCAGACAGCCCTAGTTAGCAGTGTGCAGCCCTTCTCCCCTGATCTTTTCAGGAACATTGGATCCATGCTAGAAGATATGGCGGACCCCTCCAGCTCCAACCCACTCCTGCCCACCACCATCAACATGGTGCCTCATGCTCTGTTTCATTTATCCCAACACTCTTCTGTTTTGCCCTCTCAGCTCTGGCCTGGTTTGGTGTGTGGATCCTCCACCCTCCTGTGCATGGCTGCAGGCAGACACCCCACCACCACCACCACCACCACCAGCCTCTGCCCTCAACCTCACCTGTCACACTTGTTTTCCACTTTTTTCACCTCTCCATCTGTCTCTGTGTCTCTCCACTCGTCTGTCTTTACAGCGGATTTTGCATTGAAGTAATGAGTGCGCTAACAGTGCTTGTTGCATCAAATGTGGGCATCCCAATAAGCTCCACCCACTGCAAGGTATTGGAGTCATTGGTAGTGAAGCTGTGATCGAGAGCCCTCACAGAGCTCCACATTGCTTCACCTGTAGCTGTCAATCGC
The DNA here is from genome assembly GCA_032353495.1 of Ctenopoma kingsleyae. Classification (NCBI taxonomy): domain Eukaryota; kingdom Metazoa; phylum Chordata; class Actinopteri; order Anabantiformes; family Anabantidae; genus Ctenopoma; species Ctenopoma kingsleyae. Next base: position 18,630,214 of record JAUBNQ010000028.1, on the reverse strand, counting down.
CAATGCCAATCACAACTCCTGTTGTTGAAGTTTTGACCTGTTCTGCAGTTTCCCTACAGCAGCAAACTTCCACCTTTCCCCTGGGAACTTTGTTAATTAAGGAAACTTTTCCTTATTATCTTATTAGGTATCAAGCTCATAACTACTGATGTATACTTTTATATACCCCCCGTTATTTTTTGCTATTTTTTTAAATTAAAATTAAAGATGAAAATATCTCAAATATTTTCTGTTGATCTTACAAAATGAAAACGGTTTCTTTAACGATAAAATGATCAGATTTTATCGTTAAACAGTTGTCATTTTGTAAGATCAACTTGAGCGCACGTTTCAGAAACAATGGGAATGATAGTTTAAGGAGTAGTAGGAAGTTCATGGAAATATATACTTAGAAGTTTAGTTTCTGCCAGAGAATAAGATTTTGTGTTACAACTTGACAGAGGCAGGCTAACGGTTTAACCCAGTTTATAGTTTTTATGCCAAGCTAAGCTAACTGGTTGCCGACGGTAGCTTTATACTGTTGCTTTATCCAGACATTAAAGAGGTTTTGATGTTGTCATCTAACTCTGAGAAATCAACACATTTCCCCAAACTATTACTATAATCCTCCAATTTTATCTTCATTGTACTGCGGAAAAGCGTTTTATCTGAGTCCCTAAACGAGGAACAATAAAGTAACATAATCATGTGCTTTTATTTTAGATAAATACTTCAAAAACTTACAGTGTGCTGAAGGGAAACTGCAAAAGACTCAAAACTGGTATTTAATTACTGATGATCAGTTTATCTAAACATCAACCATCGCCATCCATATCTTATTTCTCACCTCCAAAATCCCTTGCCACTCCCTTAAAACCTCAGATAATCAACTGCTGTGCCAAAATGCTAAATGTACTGATGGTCAGAGGTATACAGCTGTGGTGGTGATTTGATTGATTAAGTGATTGTGTCTTTGGGATCCACAGATATTGTTGAACAAAGATACATTATTGAACTTGTAGTGCAGTTTTTCCACTCAAAGGATTTTCGTCAAAATCACCGTTTAAAGCAACACTGAATTTTAGTAGCCAACAATATCTGTCAACATCTCCCAGATGGCTGTGAGTGTGAGTGTTTGTGTGTCTGTGTGTGAATGAGCGGGAATGGGCTTCTATTTAGTTTAGTCTCTGTACAGCCAGTACTTCTGTTGAGGTTAAACTGAATCGATGCCCAACCCCGGTGTGTGGAGAGCTACGGTGTGATTATGTACAGTGACTCGTTTCAAAAGGTCTACAGGCAGTCAGCAACACTCAGGTCGTACTGAGTTCAGGCTTTATTGCTGCATTCCTGAAATACTACAAATGGCGGTAAACAAACATCATGGTCACAGAGTTATTGTTCCACACAGGCTGTGCTTTTGACTGCTTTTAGAATAACACTCATTATCCAAATGAAGGAGAATCTTAGAAATGTCAGACTACAAATTAACTTTTAGTCTACTTCACTGAAATCTCCTCGGCCGCAGACATTTTTGTGTAGTCCAGCACTTGTCTACCTTTTAGTGGCTGGCATGTTGACTGCAGACATGACTGGTCTCTGTTCACTCCCACATTTAATTGTGAGTGCGGCAGGAGTGTTGTGTTTCTCTGGCTACATAAGAACAGGCAAATACTGTTTAACTCCAGAAAACAGTCACTGCTCATTTTCACTGTTCGCTCCAACACGCCGAGGTGTCTGAAATGTGTCTGTGTGAGTGTTCTCCACAATGAATTGTCATTCAGTGTTGTTCTGATTTTATTTCTTTCATACAGGTGAGTAAAGAATGCGTAAGTGGAAGTCTGACACCGCAGATATATTTACACAACCACAATATATACATTTCTTTTAGATTTACAGCTTGATAAAGAGCAAATGTATTTTTGATACATCAGACCTGCTAGTTTCAGACTTCCACACACAAAAACTTAATTTAAGTAGTTCTAACTTCCATAATCTGCTTGCTCTAACTAACACAGACATTTTGGACCAAGCTGGTGAGGAGCTGAAGGTTGCTACAGGCTTTTTCAAATTACTTTTACTTACATAATGTTCTAGTTTCTGCTGCTCATTTGACTTTATTCTAGTTTTTGCTTAACTGCATTTATCGGACAGTTATTGTTCCTAGTTACCTTGAAGATATAATGTTTATACTTAAATGCGTGGTCATCATTTCTATAGATGGTACTTCTCAATCATATAGACAGTTTTAAAAAGAAATTGCTTCATTTAAACATCTTGTCGTACACATAAATGCATCAGCAGCAGTCATCTCATAATAAAATGTATTTATTTTTATAGCACATGCTATGAGCAGTAGAACATTTAACTTTTGACCTGAGACAAAATAAGACTCGGGTACGTTGGAGGGAAACCCCAACAGCTAAAAAACCTGGACAACCTGCAGCTCTTCACCGTGTCTTTGACTTTGTCACCTCAAACATTTTGTTCTGTGCTGCTGCTGATTGTTTTTCTTTCTTGGCTGCGGCCTCCAGGTGGGTTCGGTCGTGGCCGTGGGATGGATTCGCTCCCAGAAAGCAGTGGACTGGCGCCTCTTCAGGAACATCTTCCTGGCGTGGTTTGTCACAGTGCCCGTGGCTGGCCTGTTCAGCGCCGCCGTCATGGCCCTGTTTGTCTACGGCATCCTGCCCTTCGTCTGAGGGCGCACAGCTTGGAGGGAGCACTGAGGAGAAAGGTGTCAGAGAAGGAAGCCTGGGTTAAAATCATAGCTCAAGTGTTGGGGGTGCAGATAAAGGAGAGGGAAGTGAAGAGAGGAAAAGGGTGATGGGGAAGAGAAAGAGAAACAAGGGAGGGAGCTGCAGAGGTTTTAAGATGGATTTGGTTGTACTGTGGATGTGAGGAGGGTTGGTTCACATGCTGCCTGGCTCTGTAGTCCAGAGGTCGGTTTTTATTTATTCTCTTTTTGGGTGCATAAGAAAGTGTGTAACCAGTGTTTTCACCATACAAGTCGATCTGCTGTACATAAAACAACAATATATGGAGATTCCGTTTAATTAGAATTGTTTTTTATTGGAACAGCAGTAACATTTTTTTGTCTTCATAAAAAGAAATCTAAGAAGTCTAAAAAATGCACACGGCACACAACTAAAACTAATAAAACGGTTAATTCTGCACACATAAACTGACAAACATGCCTGAATTGAAGCTACCCTTGCGATCCCAGGCAGCATATTTCGTTTTCAGAAAAAGTCCTGTATATATTGTTACATTTGATTGAGCGCGATTTGTTGCATTGGGCTTGCTTTAAAAAAAAAAAAAAAAAGGAGAAGAAACTGCATGTGGTCGACCAACCTGTCCATCCTCTCACTTTCAACATAGTAGCCAGGTACAACTGGGGCCAAATAGAAAGAACACCTCGGCAAGGGGTGGTGGGACTGTCGCTCTGCTTTTTTTTTTCTTTTTTCTTTCCCACATGATACCATAGAAACCATACTAAAGAGTTGATTTTAGTCAAAAGCTCCTGTATGTTTTTAGAGATGGATCTCATATTTTTTAATGATGTATTATAATGTAATTTGTACTGTAAATACTGTCCTTAAAGAGTTTGGCTGTGGGGGTTGGGGGGGATCATGGTTTGTTATAGGGGAGGGGGCTCTTCACCTGTTCATGATGCCATATTATACAGTATGTTTCATCCCAGACGCTCAGAATAGGGTAAACACCCACTCGACAGGCTTTACTGAAACCCATCATATCTCAGAGATATTTCATTTCTCTTAATTTTATTGTATGAGTAAGTTCAACAGTATTGACAGAAAGTTATTTACTTAAGGGGTTTCTCCTTGCAGTGGTTTTCACATGCTGATATTCGAGGGAGAGTGCTCTTGTTAGAGCAGCACCATGCCAAAGTAAGCTGTGCTGTCGCCGTATCAGCGTGACAGTTTAATGTAGAATAATGAGGTTTAGGTGCTTCAGTAGCCAAAACTCTAAAACATTAGAGAAATACACACTAAAAAGGTCTCATAAAATGTTCACATATCTTCCTTCGTATGCCTTTATTTTAACACATAAAGCTCAGTTACTGCAGTCATTTTCTCATATTGCAGGCTTCATCCTGATGATGGGTCTCTGCACTGTCAATTTTCAGGTTAGTTCAGATGTCTCACTCTGGTTAAACTACACGTCCTATCCGTTTCAGTAACCCTGAACCTCGGTCCTCATGTGTCAAAACTGAGGTATGTGTGTGAAGATGCCTCCAGAAGTGAAAGCCTTGTCATATCAGACAGCAATTATGTGTCATATCAAACAAACTAAAAAGTCAAACTGTTGCGTTCTAATTCAGCCGCTTATGCAGAGGTGGAAAATGAGGGGATTCAACCTCAAACCTGTAGCTCCTCAAAATGGGCTGATGTGTTGAAGTGCAGAAACATTTCGTCTATTGACCACTTGTGTTTCAGTCTAAGTGCTAAAGGTTAGCCCGATATCATAGGGTCAAGTTAAGAGTTGAATCAATGTCCAGTGTTTGAAGCCGTTGAAGTTCATGTCACAAATATATCACGAGACTTCGGTCTTGGGTTGAATGAGATGGTTTTCGGGGGGGGGTTGGTGGGGGTGGGAAATATTACTGATCATCACCAGCTTTTTAACAGAGTCATCTGACCTGTAGATGAACAAAGTCTAAAGCTTTTCTTATTTGAACAAACTCGATGCCAGGTGTTTTAAGTTTGTTTTGTTCTTGTGGTGTGTTTTCTAATTTCATTTTATTTCCTCATGAACAAATCTATGCTTAAGTAGCCACTTGCCTTGTAACATTGTGTTTTACTTTGTGCAGATACAGTAAACTAATTAAGTACTGTGGTGTTTACGTTGTAACCATATTGTAAGATATCTAAAAAAAAAAAAGACTGTTGCCTAATAATGCCAATGAAAGACGAAACTATTAACCATGAATTTTTATGTGCAAGAAAAAAAATCTGAAAGTGTCTAGAGAGAGAGAAAGAGAGCGAGGGCAAAAGTGCGCGTGTTGACTTTTCGTTTTTTTTGTTATTGTAGTAGTAGTAGTGCTAATCATGATCCCCGTCACTTTACGCTGCTACTACAATGTGTTAACACTACATGTATGGGTGCAATTCAGTAATGAAGAGAATAACTATAGAAATTTCATCGACTATATATTTTTCTACCATATCTGAGTTTTAACATGGGTGAGCTTCCAGACACTTTGGAGGACAGACTTTGGAGTGGATGGGGAATTTGGTAAACAGGGACTAGCTACTGTATATGATCACAGTGATATTGAGAAGTGGTCTCATTAAAGGGTGTCTCGCCTCACTGGTGCCATGTGCCATACTTCCTCTAAAGCCCCATGTGTTCTAACATGTAGACTGATGTGTCGGCTGCCAATAGATCAGATTTTTAAATTGCCATTTTTATTTTTGAATTTTAGATGAAAACACTTTGTAATTTTGTTTCCCTACTGCTTTGATCGTGAGCTGTGAGAGCAGGACAGCAACTTGCTAAAACCAGGACGACTGCTCACTGAAGGCAAAATCTCGAGGCAAAATCTCTTTAGTTGAGTAAGTTAAATCTTAAACGGTAACAGAAAACTGGACTATGAGGACATTTGTTTCCTTGTTTTGGCAGGCGACCACTCTTGAAGCTCGTACCTTCCACAGGTTGTGCGTTACGTAGGGGGCTGCACAGAGGGATCGAGTGTGCTCAGATTGTCTTATAAAGGTGGCTGGAGGAAGTGGATTTTTAAATTTTTTTTTAAAATAATGCACAAGAAGTCTGCCCTTGTTTGCCAAACATCAAACAATCTACAAATCTTTCTACAGATTTGACCTTGTTGGCAGTTACTGTGTGCTGTTACCGTTCTACTATTAAACTTCCCACTAGTATTAGCCATAAGCTGCCATCGAATGATCAGTAGTCTATCTATTCATGCGTTGTGTTCACACGTTAACGTCTAAAACTATATTAGAAACCACCTTTTTTAAAAATTTTTTTTTAGAAAAGCAATGAAAGAAACTCGCTGAGGCTAATTTCTCTTGTGTATCGCCAAGTTGTGCAGCACCCCTTTGTAACTCACCCTGTCATTTTTTTGTTTGTTCATGCATTCACAGTCCTGATAGGCCAAAAGGGATGCACTGCTCAAAATGGGGCGGGAAAGTGGATATTGCCCTCTAGTGGGCTAGTGTTAGCATCTTTGAGAGAAATAGCTCAAACTTCTGGTACAAAGTTAAAACAAAAAAAAAAGACTAATGGGAGATATTAAGACAATGTTTTTCAAAAAACATAAATTTGGTGGAAAAACGGAAACAAATTTTAATGCTTCAAAACACTAATATAATGCTTTCTCAGAAAAACTGTGCGACTGTGGTTTGATCAGACGTAGGCAAACATCTGTTCGTCTGTCATCACACCCTGATTCAAAAGTTGCTAAATTGTGATTGGTACTCAAAAATATGTAATTCCTTTTTCCAACTTAAAGGGTTTTTTGACCGCAGGAACTTGCGTGAGCTGGAAATCAGTTCCTGGGAGTACCCCTCCAGAGGCATTAATTAAGAAAGTTCCAGGAACTTGGTGAGAGAAGGGGGTAGGTGGTTGTGAGTCTGTCACTTGTGATTGGTTAAAAATAACAGCTGCCTCCTCTGAGTCATTAGCATAACAACAAGAAGTGTGAAAACACACAAGTGTGCACTGCAACCAGAGAGGAGGGCAAACTCGGAGAAAAACCAAACCAGAACTGAGCACTGTTACCCTACAAATTTCAGATTATGGGAAACTCGAGGTTAAGGTTCAGTTAAGTTCCTGCACTCGAAAAACTGTTAGTTGCACCCGTTTCAAGCCAGTGAACAGCGGAGATTGAAAAACTAATACAGAAATCTCTCTCATGGAGATATTGTCCTCAAAGGCCAATAACTGGTAACTCTGCGGGTCTGGATTTGCGATTTTGGATTTTTAAAATATCAGTAAGATATGAACACGGCCACTAGATGGCGCAGTCTGACACTTTCTCTCCCCGTAGAAAGGGACAGCATTGTAGGCCAGTCCATTTCAGCTAATTAATACAGATTAACTAGTGGTATAATTGCCATTGAGGGAGTTACTTTACATCTACTGCATCGTAACTGTTTTATAACCTTTTTGTAGAGAAAGACTAGAGAAACAGAATGTGCCATTTCGTTCTCCCTGAATGTGCAATACAAGCTGTTCGTTGTCAAGGTGCAACTACATTGATGTCACTCTGTGGTCGTGTAGCTCCACCTGCCCTAGTGAAATAGCACCCTCTCCTGTTTGTGTGGAACCAGCACCACCTAACAAAGGTGAAGGGCCATCAGTTCAGACCTTCATCTGGATGTGGCGTGCTGTATCTAGTTTTCTGGTCTGTTTTGTAATAGAATGTGCTCCTTGGCTGGCCTGCAGGCTTTACAGCTCTGTGTTGTCTTTTTACTGTTTACTGCTATTTAACTGTTCGGTCCTTCAAAGTTTAAAAAATAAAAAATAAACAAAATAAACTGAAAAATATTTGAAAAAATAAACTGTACCCTGCTTCTACAAAATCTTGAAGCTCTTCTGATTTGCATATATTGTACTGTAATGTTTTATTTAAGGTTTTAGTGAAAACTGTCTGCATTTAAACTAAATTATGGGAATTAAAATTACAAAGAATACTTAAATTTCACTGAGATTTGTGTCTTATTTTTGGGAAGGTATGTATGAGTTGAATACACAAGCTGGGAACATTTTTTCTCCTTTTTATTTTGTGTGTGTGTGTGTGTGTTTGTTTCATCCCATACATACTATACAGGTGCAACACGGTGATGTAATATAGCCACATTATCAGCATATTGTATGTCTCCATATCTCACTAGATATGAGAATGAAGGATATGAAAATACTTTCTTATAAAACCGCATTCATCCCCTTTTAACACGTGCACTCAGTGTCTCCAGGTTCGACTACAAACGCAACACTGCTGTGCTTGTTGATGATTCTTTCCTGGCATAAACAACCTGGCAACAACAGATGGCGTTTTGCTGTTGTTTTACTGCTGTGTAAAATGTGTCAGCTGTGCAACATAATACATTTCTCTTTACTGGAGTCCAATAAGGCCGGGCTGAGATATTTTGATATATTACTATAAGTGTAAGAGAAAGATTCACCAGTAGCCTGTAATAGCTTTAATATAAAAGTTTATTCTTAAGCTGTTAAAAGACCTACTCAGCAGTTGCAGTTATTTTATTTTTTTGTATTTGACCTTCACTCAGTGGTTTTATTTATTCCCCATATATTATGCTCTCAAATACTCTTTCATGGTACTATAGATATATAGCAAAAACAATCTGAAGACTAAACTGTTCTAATGTTGTCAGTCATTGTTAAATATATCATATTTAATATAACAAATTAACTTTATTTTTTGGTTTTGTAATTGGACATCTGCAACATATTGTTTCCTAAAACATTTATGAGTCTCTGCTCATTTCCCCCCACTTTGCATGCATTTGGTTTCCAACGGCAACCAACCTCCTTAAAGACTGAATGAATCTGCCAAGATCTTTTCAGGCTGCTGTTATTTAGGGTTTTGAACTCTGATAATAATTCATTCATTTGAATCCGATTGCACTCACAGTTCCCAGCACTGTGGCTGTATGTGCTGGGTTTAATTTAAGACGTCTCTACAGTAACGCTGAGAAATGCTGGTCTGGTGATGGCACACAGCGACTGACACCATTTACACTGAATGGGGATAATTGTTTCCATTACATGTTGGTTAAATCAGTAACCAAGAAGAAATGGAAACCATAACCTCCCTGCAGTCACAGAGTTGTGCACTGGTTCTGTAACAGAGATGTTGTTCATGCTTTGTGAAAGGTATTTGTCCATCTCGATTATTTTATCTGTGGTTCCTGAGTTCATCTTAATTGACAGCAGAAAGCCCTTCGGCAGTGGTAAAGTGCGATTCTCAGTGTTCACTTCACCCAAGCTCAAGGTTTATAGTGACTTTTGAAAAGATCCTCTCCTCAAGACAGAAATGAATCCAAACAGGGAAAAGTTTGGACACTATGTTGTGATTCCAGCTAATTATTTACCCTTATCTCCTGCTGATGACCTCTGGTTTTACATTTTAACTTTAAACATTCAGTGTCATTTGTAGCATGTCACAAATGTAATTATAGCAACCCCTCAGTTTTTCAATGGCATTCCCAACAGTTTTAAACTTTCTTTAGGAAGCATGCACGTTGCTGAAATACAGATTTATTAAGCTAAAATGTGTTCGTTTAGAGTATTCAGTAAAGTCTGAAAATCAAATCCGTCACATTTATGTACTTCTGGATGTATTTCTCAGACAGTATTTCCTCCACCTCAGCCAACTACAGTAGTAAAATCCTTTCACATTAAAGTAATAAGTGCAGACCTTGTATAA
>JAUBNQ010000028.1:18580808-18596679 GCA_032353495.1 Ctenopoma kingsleyae | reverse complement strand
AATTCCATGACAAGCAAGAGAGACTGCAAAACTGAATGCGCTGAGAGAAGTTGCACTCCACTAGCCAGGCTTTAAGAATTGCTGAACTGATATCAAATGTATGCACAATAATTATGTATTGGCACACAAAACAAGACATGAAAGCAGCCCATAAGCCTTGATAAATAAAAGTACTTTTCACTTGTCAATGCATGATTTAAATGTGGTTTTTGGGTCAAATAACAAGTTAACTGTGGGGAGAATAAATTATGGTCTTTGGCATTGGAGGTAAATCAGTTTGTTTACCTTTCTTAGGCTGCCTACTTACGCCTGGTCGATTGCTTTAGCTGTTCTTTCTCATAGTGATGTAACAGGCTTCCATCTGGTTTATTCAATCTTTTTGTCAGGGGACTTGACATTTCACCGATGTACTGTTCCTTCAGGTGGTTGTTAGAGGAAAAGTTTGACATTTTGGTAGAAGCGTATATTTGTTAGATGAGAATATTGTCACTCTCATTTTTGTAGTGCAAAGATATCATCAACAAGTTCCGGGTGGGAATCAGATTTGCTTGAGGTTCTTGTGACACTTCAACTTGTCTGACTCTGTCTAAAAGTAACTAAATCCACCTCAGTCCATATTCCAGTTTTTAGAGGGTTCTAGTTTGAATTGGCAGGTATCCAGGATATGAAGTGAACCTGCTCTTTGGAACTGGACACTGGTGAATGATTTTTTTTAGTAAACTGTCAGCAATAAAACTGTGCTATGTCAAATACAATGCTAACCTCCTTTTCATAACAAACGAATTATTTAATTTCTGTGAATTGTACGAATTGTGAATGAATTGTATGTCTGATTTATGTAAGCGTGTCCATAAATCATCCAAACAGTACCGCTGTTGCAACATGCTCCTAAAAAATGACAAAATGCAGGGGAACTCCACTTACAAAAAGTGAAAACTGAAACCTAGCAGACAAAAAAAACCCAAGTTTTGTTTGTCAGTAACTCTTCATCTTTCTATTTAAAAAGGAACAAGTAACTGCAATGCAGAGTATGACCACATGATCAAAATAGATTCAAGACAGATTTGTCCTACATTTGGTATCCAACTGCAAATCAACTTATTCATCCCTTCCATAGGAGGAAAATAAACTTGGAAAAGGTTGAAAATGTAAATGCTTTGGTTTACACCCTTCACGCGGTGTCTCTGTCATTGCTTCCAGTTAATTTGGCTCAATATGCCACAAACAGTTCTGTGTTGCTTGTGCCACGTGCCTGACAGATTAAAGAGTGGCGGTACGCACATGCCACATGTTGGGATGTTGGCTCAATCACCACACCAGCCTCTAGACTGCGGATCAACAGCAGAGAGTGGATGAAGGGAGCGGGGGAGGTCACCTCACATGATCCCAGTGGTCCATGTATGCGCTGATCTTCCTCAGAGTGAGGAACCACTAGAAGCATGGTTCTAAAATGTTTTATGACATCACAGTGGTCTCAGTGGAAACACTTTAACCAAAGCCGGCTGTCGACATCCCAACACCCACTGGATGTACTGGACTGAGTGTTATGCCCACTGAATAGTTGTGGCATTCCAGTAAGGGTTTGGCTTGAGATGAAAGCACTGAGGTCCCATGGACTCGCTGAGTTTCCAAGTAGGACATCCTCTATATTTTCTAAGAAAGTAAAGGGCAAGAAGGACAAAGGTGGAACTGACTTATTTTCTGAGAATATGTTCCAACATATGATCATTTGAACAAATAAACCATTGGATATTTGATCTAAAAATCATGTTTGTCTTAAAGACATATGAAAATGAAAGCCTGGAGCAGTGGAGGATTGTATTTGATGAACCAAAAACCATTATTTGCTTTTACAAGCACAAGTTACAAGTTTTGTTTTCCCCTTCAGCAGTGAAGAAGCCAAACTGAGTCATCGGTTTGGACATTTTATCACTTTCTGTCATGGATCTCAATCAAAAGCAAATTGCCTTTTCTCGTGTGACCGTTCCCGCCACTGAAACCAGGCACTGTTCAGATGAGCAATGTCTCTAAGTCCTCTCATTCTTTTGAACAGAGCCAGTCTTGCGGCACAGCAGTTATGCTAATGCAGGCGTCTCCTGCCAAAAATGAACTTTTGCTATGATAAATTTCAAGAGGTGGGAAATCCTGTCTGGACTCTTTGCATCTTAAACAGAACAACTTTTGATCATTTGTACCAGTGTTGTGTTTTCTTAATTTGCTTTGTTTTGTCTATGTTAATGTGTTTTTCCCATTGCAGTGAGTTGAGCTCTCAGGGTCACCGCATGAAACACAGCTCAACATAAAATTTGAAGCTATCTGTTCCACATAGTTTTCAAATAATCTGATTTTTTTTTCATTGTCATAAATTTGCACATTGCCTGATGTCGCACACTGTATCTTGGTGACGCCAAAAGGAAAGCTAGAGTAATACTACTGACCTCATCATCAATAAGCAGTCAAAAAAATAGGTTTATGTTTTACCAGTACATGCAGTGTTTGTTTACAGGTGGCTATAATTACACTGTCACCTGGGCTCTGTGTACATGTGTGTGTTTGTGTGTGTGTGTGAGGGCCTCTCAGCTTCTACTGCTCCGTGTATCAGAACTCGACACCACTTTTATGAGGTCACATTTACTACATTGTAATCTTAACTGTCCAGAGTGTGTGGGACCAGTGCTTTGTTATGTAATGTTGTGATTGGCTGAAATGTGCGTCAGGGTCTCAGCTGTTGTTGTTGAAGCACATGTTTAAGTCGTCATGTCACCTTTTACAACTTCCGACTAAGAATTCCTGGGGCGTATTCCAGAAAGCAGGTTTAGTAAGTCTGTTAACCCTGAGAATTAGCAGGAGAGCTCATATTTCTCTTATGCATGCACATATTCTCTCTTCTCTCCATTGACTCCCTGTAAAATCTAGAACATAATTTTCATAGTACCAATGAGGTCATACCAGTACAAGTGTAGAATGGAAGGCAGATCTTTTATCTATCAAGCTCCTCTCCTCTAGAACCAGCTCCCAGTTCAGGCTTGGGAGGCAGACACCCTCTCTACCTTTAGGTCAGGCTTAAAACATTTCTCTCTGATAAAGTCCTGACTAGAGAGCCCTGACTCTTAGTTATGATGCTATAGACTGAGCTCCTCTCCTCCCCTCTCCTCCCTTCTCCCTCTCCTCTCCTCTCTCTTCCTTTATGTCTCCACTTAGACCTAGTGCTTGCTCGAGTGGGAGTTTTACATAAATGTTATATTGCTATATTCTGTAAGGTCTCTCCAATGTGATATGATACCTTATGGTACCTTACATTGTAGTATGCCTTGAGAATTTGTTGATATATAAATAATTGAAAAGAATTAAATTGAATTGAATTGAATTGAATTGAATCTAGCTGTTTTCATTTTAATTCTGATTCAATTACTGTGCTAACATGTCTGTGAAACTTGTCTGCTTACTGGCTGGTTTCCATCAACGAATCCTGAATTTCTCTGTCTCCTCCCTTCCAGCGAAGTCTGATGAAATGGCATGCCATTTCATTTCCTCAATATAGCCCTTTTTTGTATATTTGATAATGCTACCACTGTCATGTTGAGGTCAGAATAAAGTCTACACGATCTTATTTGACTCTGTAGACATTAGCAGCATCTTAGAACAGTGCTGCCATGGTACTATGCAGAGGTGGGTATAGAGTAGCCAAAAATTGTACTCAAGTAAGAGTAGCGTTACTTCCCAAAAATATTAATCAAGTAGAAGTAAAAAGTAGTCCTCCAAAAAATTACTCATGTAAGAGTAAAAAAGTACTCGGTGAAAAGACTACTCAAGTAGTGAGTAACTATTTAATTTTCTTTTTAGAAATGACTGTAATCAGACTATCAGCTGTGACATGTATCATATGTTTTTTCATTCATGTGTTTTTTACATTCACTTTTTTCATTCACTACGTCACGTAGCACTACTACGTGTGAGGATATCTGAAAGTTGAGAGGCAACTGGATTTCTTTCTTGTTGAAACGTTTCACTGCTCATCCAAGTAGCTTCAACCGAAAAAGAAATCCAGCTGCATAATTTCATAATTTAATTTGACATGTGTGGACTAGATTTTAATGAATTCATCCAAACATTTCACAAGGTCTGCTTTCACAGTGAGATCACTATTTTGGATTTACCCTTTGTTTAAAAGAACATTTTTAACATTACAGAAAAAACTCAATAATATTTTGTGAAAAATCTTTCAACTGGTATAAATGACATCAATACACTGTACGAGCAGTGTTTAACTTGTTTAAAGTGTTTGCTCAGGTAATTTAGGTGATCGCTTTTATTTTTTGTTATTTCCTATTAAAACGGAAGTTTTATTTTGAAAGCACGGCTAACAATTGCAGTAAATCCGGATGCTAAAAAGGAAACGAGAGAAATGGTGAAGGAGATAAAAACAAGTGGTTATGTGCTTATATTTAGCTTGTTATGATTTAAATACAGTTCTACGTGGTTTTAATTTGTTCTCTTGTCCTCTAGACGGCATCTCTCTGGTAGAATAAATGATGAATGATGATAAAGTAACAAAATGTAGTGTCGTGTCATGTTTCTTCTTCACACATCTACTCAAGTAAAAGTAAAAACTATGGTACAGTAAAACTACTCCTAGAAGTCAATTTTTTTCAAAAACTTACTTAAGTAAATGTAACTGAGTAAATGTAACTCGTTACTACCCACCTCATGTCATGGTAATCATATCACATTGGAGATTATGTTATTATTTAAGAAAAAAAACACAGTACTATGGATGAAAAAACACTAAGCAGGGGAAGGGTCTCTAGGAAGCTCAGTTCTTCCCTTGAGGACTGAGTCTTAAAAGTCTTCAAGGCAATGTTTTCTTCTGCAGGACACCCCCTGAAAATATCAGCTTGTGGGCTCAGTAGCAGGATTTTTCAGGGGGGCAGTTGACTCAGGGTCTGAAGCAGGTATAGGTGACTAGCTGACTAGGTTACAGGCTACAGGTGAACTACGAGATGAAATATTGCTCAACTGGGATGAAAGCCAGGGGCTTGTTGATTCAGAGGGCCACAGTAAGGTGAAGGCTAGCAGGCCAGCTGCTGGTCAAATGGGAAAGTAGCTGGAGGCTGAAGGATAACAGATTATTTCAGGAGCAGGAGGCCTCGAGGCTGAATTAGAGACAGGGACAGATACGTGGCTGGATGATACCCAATGATCATTCTTAGTTTTTGGAAAGTTTGACAAAAATGCAGAACCCTAGGAAAGTGAGAATGTGACAGAAGCAGTGAGAGACATGAAATAGGACCAAAAACCAAAGCAAGCAAATAAAGGGGTACAGTGCAAATGGGCTAACAACTTTTTATTGCACACAAAAAAGACAAAAGAACACCTAGAACAACAGTAGAAAATAACTAAAATGAACATGTATACTTCTATGTAAGAATTTCTGCTATCTCATTTTGATTTCCTGTACTTTAAACATATCTATTCTATCAAACAGAAAGGGAAGAAGTAACTGGGGGTCACTGACCTGTCCTACAACTCTTGCACAGTTGGACATCTGCCTGGCTCTGAGCTTCCCACACCCTGCTGAACTCAGTGTCCCTTTATTCCCTGATAGTGTACAGTATCATAACTTGTCCAACAATGACTACACCCGTATCACATGGTGCCAACAAAAGAACTGGAGAGACTGGTGAGCCAATAACGGAAGAGCTGGCCATTGCAGACTCATTTGACTCAGTCTGTTGTTAGTCAGTGAATCAGTTCTCATCGCTTTCTCTCACGAAATGTCCCCTTACTGTTGGAGGAATTACTGTCTGTATCTGAATGTCACATTTTTACCAAAATTTGTTCCTCGAAATGTCAAATGGCAATTACACCATAATCCTACAAACAGGAAGTCAGACAATGCTCATTTGCTCACAGGATGATGGGGCAACAGTAACTTGTTACTGAAGACAAATTTCAGTAATTTCCAGTTGTAGAGGAAATCCCAAATTTGATGGAACACACGTGTTTACTGTAGTTCATCACCATCTTCTCTACAGAAAACAGATCTCAGTTAACTCTGTGGGGTTTTGCCTTGTTTTATGGTGTATTACATATGGTCATGTGATCAGTGTTTAACCTTTGTAGGATAAAGGCTTTCTGTCATTGCATTTTTGTTTGTGCACAGATTAAACTTTAAACTTAGATTAAATGTTGAACTAATTACAAAGCTTTAGATACATTTGTAGGTGTATTATTGACATCCAGGACAGATGTTTCCCCCCTGTTTGCCTCCAGTCTTTATGCTATGCTAATCTAAGATGTTGACATGTTGTTGATTCATCTAAGCCTGAAGGAAAAAGAATATGTGTACTTCCCAAACTATTGCTGTCTTTTTTCTTTCTTTCTTCTTAAACGTAACCCTTACTTCACCCCAAAACAGCTTTTTAATAGCAATTTTGTAGAGGTGTGTTTGACAATTACCTAATTTCCCCAAACTACATTTCATGTAGTGACTATAAATTACACATATTTAGTTTTAAAGTCACTCGAAAAGACCTGACAGTGAGTTGTCTAATAGCTGAGAGTCACCGTCAGTCCACGTAAAATAGCTCAGGTGTACAGGTAATACAATTACCACACTCATTCAGGTTATTCAGTAACTCAGTGTTTACTTTTCTGTAAACAAAACATATGTGTGGTGCTGAACTGAGTCGTAGCGCGTCCAGGTAGAAAGATAAATATATCACATGATAGACTGTCTCTGACATCAGCGTTTCCAAAACAATGGGTTCCCTCTGGGCCTGTGCTTACGACTGCGCTCAGAAGTAGTAGATGAAATGTGTATATTATACAGTATCATTTATACAAAATTACATAATTCCAAACTAAATGATCTTAAATACAATTTCACGTATGTTTTTTCACAAGTGCAAGTGCTGTCAGTGAGAGACCACTCTGTTTGGCTGTTCAGCTTAGCAAAATGCTGCACAAGAAGAGAAATAGACCCCAGCGTCCTTCACAACTTCTTATCAGACATAATTTCAATTGCAGGTGGCTATAAACCACCTCTACTGAGCAAGAGTGGTGTGAAAATAGTAAGCAAATGCTGCCAAGCGCTGCTTTATTTACAGTTTGCATATCTGCAGTCCGAAGTCTTCTTCTGCTTTCCCTTTTTGAATGCTAAATACAGACTACCACCATCTCTAAAATATATATAAGCTATAATAAGAACTATTGCATCTACTCCATAAAACAAAAGTTTTACAGTTATTGTCCAGAGAAAATGAATTAATAATAAATTTTTTATCAAGATCCTCATTTACATGATACTGTATATTTTTTATGTCCTATTGGGTCACCTCATTCAACAATTACACCCTTTTTAAGAGTTGTTGGCCACTCATAGGTGTTCATAGTGGAGAAAATACGCAGGATTTGAAATTTTCTCCTGAGCTCTTTCCTTCCCTGTGTTTTCTTTCTTCAAACTACATCCAACTCATTTTGGAAACAGCACCATCCAAGCCTTCAAGGACAGATAATGTATGAAACTGTGCTCTATTATTTTTTAGATTAATATTTTTCTTATTCTCTTACAGAGAGCTCAAATAGGCAGTAGCCAAGAGGTTGTGACATCTGGTATTTCATCTTGCCTTTGAGTGGGATCACTCAGAGCTGATATAAATACTTTTGCCCATCAATTTGATTGAATCAAATGTAGTGCAACCTAGTTAGTTTCTAGAAAACTGAACACTTAACGTTAGTCATCACAATTACATTTCTAATCCAAACCTAAACCTATTACTAAAATGACCCTAAAACCAAGTCTCTACCCTCAAACGGCCATTTGAGGAAGCCAGAACCAGCCAAAATGTTCTAAGCTTGCAATTTAGTTTTTCAGTCATTTGTATTGTATTGATTTTGACAAAAATACAAGGAAACAAAATGTGAAGTTCTCCCACAGAATCACAGAGAATTTCTCTGTTAATGGGAGTATAGTGAACACTGCGATTCACTCTGTCAGAGCATTGTCATTTCTTCTGTAGGCTGAGACTTTCTCATGGGAACGAGCCAGACGAGAATAAGGAATGCAAAGAAATGCCCTTGTAGCTGAAAGAAAGTTAAGAAAAAAAACATAATCTGCCGAGAATAGGATTTATGTAATTGTCACATGTAACAAAAGAGTGCATTTGAGTCTCCATCTAGGGTGAATTTTTGGAGCAGGCACTTTGATTTGACTTCATTTCTCACACTATACTGCTCTAAATCATCTTAATTACAGACTTGGTACAAGAAGGAGGTCAGCTCTTAAAGAAGCTGTTTGTGAATGTATGATTTACAAGTGTGGAGTAAGAAGTAAAAACACAAGGATTCTAAAGCAGTTATAGTGCTTTATTTGTTTTTAATAGATTTGTATATTCAGTTTGCTAAATATGGATATTCAGACTATAGGAAGAATTTTAGATTTAGATTTTCAGAGACTGAAGTCTGTCAGTGTGGATCAATACATTAGCACTATCAACCCTCTGCCTGTTAGTTTATCACACTACACACCGCACAATAGTACTGGTACCCGCAGTCTCATCCCAACAGGGCTTTAAGGCTAGTAACTTCTTGTTTGATTTGTACCATACATCACTGTTGCTTGTATCATTACAACATTTCTGTCATTTCTGTGTGTTTAATGCATTAATCCGCTATATAAAAGTTAAGTGACTGATCTTTTATAGTAGGGAGATGTGCGTTGTGAGTGTGATAAAGGAATTTAACCTGAAAGTCACATTGATTTGATTTAAGATTTAAGAAACTTTTACAGTAGATTTAATACAGTAAAGTGTCTATGACTGTAACAGCAGACAGATCCACCTCAAAGGGAACGTCACCTTTGATCAGAGCTACAGTGTGGAATGGGGATTTAGTGTTAATCTTTTAATACTAATATTCCAGAGACACATTTTTCCTTGGAAAAAACAGCAGAGAAAGGCTGTTGCAAGTATGCAGAAGGCATCAGATCGTCTTTCTATTAAGGACCTATACCATTTCCAATGAATGTTTCCCTAAAGGTTATAGCATTGATAAAAGGTTGATAAAAGACTTCGCAAACAAATCATGTCAAGGTGAAGCATAAAACTTCAAGCTTTCAAAAGATATAAAATGGTGGCAAAATGTGAGGAGACTCTCCTCCTAATATGTTTTCTGCTGTAGTCTAATATAATGAAGAAGTTGTAATTGTTTGCATAACAAGAGAATATATTAGGACAATTTCACATCTACAACACTTCAGCTAAACCTCTAGGAGATGGCTGTACCACTTGTTCCTAAGATCAAAGTTAGCCTCGTTACAACCAAGTAAGTTCTGTGGTTAAGATATTACTAAATCAAAACGGGTTGTACCACATAAACTATTATATAATATGCACACCCAGTAACTGACAGATATGTTTTTCGCCTTCTAAATAACCCCAAGTCATTCCAACATTTAAAAAGGATGTCGTTTTAATTATAATGATAATAATATTGTTGTACCTCATCAATATCTCATCAAAATCAACCTCAGTTAATTTTGGAAATTAAGTTGTGCTTGTGATGTCACTGTACTACTTACACTGTTGCTTCTTATTTTACAGGTGGTGTTTTCTACCAATATATCTTTACAAACATAAACAGTGTTTAAGTTTCAGTGGTGCAAGTGCAACTCAATTCAAATCAGTCAGAAAGTGCAAGGGGATGAACTTAGCAAATAGTTTTTAAGATCGTAAAGAGTTTAACACAAACAGCCAAACCCAATCCTGGTGAGTTTGTTTGAGCAGATGTGCAGAGCAGAGCAGTTTAGTTGCAATGAGAGGGCAAATAAACACATTGAACCCTAACACTAATGTACCCGCAGAACATGATGTGCCACTGGCTCTGTGGTCTTTTCACTAGTTACGTGCATTCTAGCAAAATATTAACATTAGAATTTCTTCATTTAAAATATAACAGTGAGCAATGGCAGAAATACTATGTTTTTCAGCACTGCCCATGTGGCTACAGGTACTCAGCAGGCTGATTTGTGCAATAAATCTAACCAGATATGAGAAAAAACATTATATTCATTCTGACTCAGATCAAGTAAACAGATGTATGTAAGCAAACTACAGTAGATCTATGGAGCAGACATACAATGAAACATATGTATAATCAAAATTTCAACAATAAATACATTTATAATAATATATTATGAATATTTATTTGGATTTGTTTAGATACAGCTGAAAGGAAGTAGTATCACACTACATTGTTATATACTCCCGAAAATTATTAAGGGATTATGCACTTAAACTTGTCATCAGTGAGTGGATGACTAAATTAAATCAAATCAAATTTGCTTCTTGTGGTGCAAAGAAGTGAGAAGTATGTTCCTGGCAGTAGTATCAGTTTGTTCAATTTTATTATTACCATCTGTGATGTACAGTGTAAGAGACGGCAGATCAAGCACCATCTTCACTGAATTGTTCAGGTGAGCCAGGGTGGTGTGAATGGTGTGTGAGATGGCATCTTCAGTGCTGTGGTGGTATGCAAATTGCAGGGGGTCCAGAGTGGTCGGTATGAAGCTCTTAATGAGAAGACAGTGAAAAAAAGAGAGAAAAAAAGAGTTTCTCTGTGCAGCATATTTTAGACTGGTTTGGTTGATCTGTTATTTTTTTTAACTGGAAACAGGAAAAGATGGAAGAATTTGTGCTGGTACCACTATAGAGCTGCAGAGGTTTCTTGGACCTTTTGCAAACACGTGACTACTGCTGCCATTGCAGTAGTGATGATATTTTTGTTGATATGCTGTATATTATAGTACTGTAGATTATTATAACCTGTTGATCAGCATTTTTTTTTGCAGACACTTCCTCTCTCTATATTGGTGATCATGCAGCACCAATTTAAAACCTTTCATCATGGTATTTTCCTAGTGAAGAACCTGAACCTACTGTTTATGTGATGGCTATATACAAAATTTTGATGCAATATTGGGACCTTATTTACTGATGTGAGGCGTGCATCGTCAGTTTAACCTGAGGCACACCCTCCTGGAAATGCAGCCACGCCAGGTGATAGATTTTGGCATGCTAAGCGTGGGAACATATAAAACAACAGCATTTTTCAAAGCTGTTGAAAAAGTTGGTAGTGTGTAACTTGATAGACACAACTCTAAATGAATGCTAGTATTGCTTAGTGTCTGTAGTATGTGTGCTAAAGGGGTCATCTTATGATTTTAGTGTTCTGATGTTACATGTATACTTTTGTGATGTTGGGTGCCCATATTCTGCATGGTCAGAGCCCCAAAGCTTTACATGCTGTCGGTAGTTAAATGCCTATGTTTCAGTCTTGCAAATTAGCTTCGTTCTCAAGACTTTTATCTAAGTGCCAAACCGTCTGACATCAAGCATTGCGGGAAGTCCATAACCATCCAACCGTTGCGTATGCCGAAAGCTGCCAGTGCTCCATTCACGGCTAACGCTAATTCGAGTGTTCGTGCAGAGGTCAATATGTCTTGCAAAAAGTGTTTTTGAGAAAACTTTCCCAAAGATGAAATCATAAAACAACAATGGATATGTTTACAGGCCAGCAACAGAATTGAGCGATGTTTTTATCAGTTCAGAAGAAGCTGATAAGTTTATTAACTGCAATTTAATATTGCATTTCTGCATGAGGCATTTCTGGGGATTTTCCCCATTCATTTTAATTAAATGGTTTCCTGCATAGTTCTTCCTTATGTAAACTAGAGGTTTAAATATAGAGAAGTATTGCTTTTATATGCTTTAATCTGCCATTTTTTCAAAAAATGTTCTATCACAAGCAGGTTTGTGTTACTTTCCTCGAGAGATTCTTTCAAAATAAAACAATTCCTTGTTATCAATACAGGCGCACCTCTCGACCTTGCCATCCTCCTGATGGGAACTGTGTTTGGTAATAAACGGCCGTGTCTTGACTTGACATAGATTATGCAACCCCTCGAGGCAAATGACAGCGTCCCTGCCTCAAATTACACTTGCAGTGGAACACCTGCAAACACACACTACCTCCAGTATGTAAACCCATGCTCACACATTCCTAACCTAACTACAACCCGGGCGAGGATCAAAAGTGGTCATAAACGGGAGACACTCCTGTTTAGTGCAAACACAGACATAGTCATGAGCAAAATACACTCAGAGGTTGAGGGATTTCCCCCTGGGACTGTGCATTTTGTGAATGAATGAGTAGCACACAATAGCATGGCAGCCAAGCTCGAGAGACAGAAGGACAAGAGCTTTGGGAGAAAAAAATTACTGACTGGCACACATCAACAAATGGTAACCATTTCCGCCAGATGGCTTTTACTCATGAAATAGTAGAATGAAAAGAAGGGGGTGGGAATGAAAACGTGTTCATTGGCTCAGGGCAGGGTGCCTGATTCTAGTCCAACAGTTGTGATTGGTCGAGAGGTATGGCCTCACCTTAAAAGAAAAAGGTTACTCCAGTTCAATGACACTGAGATTTCTGTGCGTTCATACGTATGCGCATGTGCGCATGTTTTGGTGTGGCTGAAAACAGACGTTTCCTATACAAACAATGGAACAACATCATGTATGGGTGTTGATCTGTACATTCCTAATCCTTTTGTCACTGCTATATTACATTTTGTCTGTCAGTCCAGATGGAACAATCCCATATTAGTTTGGAGGTTTTGATCAAATGGCAAAAGATCCAGGATTTGGAAAAGTAAACCATAAACATCCACAAATATTTTTAATTGAAACAAAAGACTTAATTAATTAAATCTAAAGCAGTTTGACGCATCACATTAGCAAGGTTTAACAAATAGCTTCCTTTCCAGTTCCACTATTGAGGCATTCAAATGTCACAGGCAGTGTGTCAGTATAATCAGCAATGGCACGGAAAGCAGTTGCTGGGAAAAACATAAGTAAGCACCATAAAATCCGCATTCAAACTAAATTCATTTATAAGCATGTACACGTTCCTGCTCTGTGTAGTGGAGCCATCCGCCCCTTGCCAATTCTAACCTTATCCATGACCCCTTCCTTCGCTCTCCACCATCAAATCTTTAAACTGACCCTAATCCCTAGACCATGACCCTGTGGTCCCTTTGAATGTTAGCCATTGAACGAGTGGCACTTGGCCAAACAAAGAGACTTTGTGTTAAATCCAACTCGAGTGCTCGGTGGGAAAATGGCAGTGGCACCAAATCTACTTCTGATCCCCAGCTTACGGACACGCTTGATATTATCCTGAGGAAAATTCATAATATGCCTTTATTACGTGAGAAATTACTTCAACTATTTTTTTTTCTACTGTACCGTTGGATTTTTGTCTTTTGATCGTTATTAGTTTCCAGAAATGCCTGACAGGAATGAATAGACTCAGTCGAGAACTGCGGAAAGGTGTTAGCGAACAATTGCCTGTGACACATTCAGTAGACGTACAACAGCATTAACATTCCTGTGAAGTCTTGTTTCCATACAAAAGAAACATTTTCACTCCCAGTTTCAGATCCCTGAGTCTTATTCCAATCTAATCTTATTTTTTCAGTTCAGTCATTGTTTTTTGTTGCACTAACAGGACATCTGCAGGTTGTAAATTTTTTTTACAAATTGTGTCTGGTCTCAAAGTGTGTCTGGTCTAAAACTGGAGAAAGGAGGGCAGTGTGACACAAAACAGTCAAACTCATTTCCCTTTCCCCTGAGTTCCCTGATCTAACGCTCCATGGTGCTGAATGCTAACAACATGCACAAAGCTGCTTTTGGATGAGGCAGTGCCATACAGTCTGACTTCAGTTGACAACCCTACTGGCAGTACAGCATGAGAGACGCTCCTGAGCTTTGACCAGGAAGTACACTATTTTTTGAACAGTCTACATGAATACGATACAGTGGCAAGAAGGAGTAAAGATCTGTAATACCAACATAACATGCAGGCATTCAAGTTTATCCTTTGATGCTTCTCCTATGTCACCACTAATGAAAATCTCCCTGGGTCAACACAATGAGCATAGTGTGGGTAGGCTTTCCTCTGACCTTGAAGAAACAATAAGAGGATGGTCAGAGAGAAACTCTGCACAGACGTATCAAGATGAGTCTGTATTTTAACCATGACTTACTCATCAAAACGGTTTTACATGTACAGTATCTCCTGTGGTTTAAAATCACACACACTCAGCGTTGTATCTGAAATTACATTATTTAATCTGAAATGGTGGTAAACTCATTTCTTCTGAATGTCATGGACCACTATAATTAATAAAATAAACCAACTTAAAATGCATTTACTAACACGTCAACTGCTTTATTATTTTTGGTTTTAAATAAACTGGAACAGCAGTGAACTACAATTAACTGCTCATTGCAGCCTGGTTACACACGTTACCAGCGGAGCTTTGAGACACTAAGAATCACTACCAGCAGTGCTCTGTTTACATCACACTGTTTTTGTACAATAATATACCTTTGATAATATGTCAATCAACACTCAACCATGAAAAAAAAAGAAAAATTAATTAATAATATTTTAATAATATTTTAGAAAGTTATTTGCTCTTGGGAGCCCCCTAGCGATGACGGGGGCCCTATGCAGCCGCTTAGTTTGCTTATGCCTTGGGCTGGCTCTGATCCTAAGTAATATTATAAACATATTTAAATATGACAATTATGAGTAATAAAGAATAACAGAACATATGGTGGTTTTAATGAAAATAGCTGCTTCATTAACGCACCTCAGGTACGGAGTATCAGGTAAGTAGCCATCATCCAAACTGTAATGTTTTGTTGGTCATTCTCTGCTTCTGGTACAATTTGACAGGAAGACGGTCAAATTGTACCAGAAGGATCAGATATGGTCCAGGGAATTTATCGAGGCTTTTTCTGTGGGAGGTTGTAAACCAAAACAGTGATCTGATTGTGCAAAAATCTGTTTGTGTAAAACATGTTTCTCTGCATTGTAATTACCATTTTATATTTAACTTTTAAAATATAAAAATTAATGATTAATACATTATTTCATCCAAATTACAAGGCTTTTTCCTATTTACCTCTAACCACGCAGATATTGAAGGTTTAAACAGGTTTTCAAGATATGCTTTTCTAACATTTACTGTATGTGTCCAGTCCAGTATAATCGAGATGAGTGTAATTTAGTTTGGTCCACTCCGAGCACTGAAAAAAAAGACGCTATAGCTGAGTTGGTACAATAGTGGATTTGGCAAAGTGTATGTGGAAATAAGTTTCAGAGAAGTCCTGTAACTGGGGAAAGAAAAGCACGTGAGCAGGTGGGTGGAGAAGAGTGAGGTGACTAGAAAGGAGGAAGGGTGAGGTTACTTCAGGGCAAGTGGGAAAAGCAGAATGTAAATGAATGAATGAACTATAAAACAGGTCTGTCTGTCTTTGTACTGAACTACTTTGTACTGCAGAAAAAGTCGCTATAAAAAGTCTCTTTTCTTACTTGTGATTTTTCAGTTCCTAATTTATTTTTTTTTCAAATGGAAGCATTTTTTTAATATAAAGCCATAACTATCTGCATGGCAAGACCACAACAATGATACCATGCCTTTAAGAAAAAACAAGGACCCACCCACAGAGAAACTATTCCTTAACCCTACTCCAAAGGTTACCCTTAATTAACTTCACTTAAAAATGATTTATTATAAGGAGATCTAAACCTTCAGTTTAACTGACATAGACAAGAAGTGCAGAAACTCTGAGAGAATACTGATTCTGTAAAAGATTTATCCGTTTTATGTGTCATAACGTGTCTTAAAAACCCGAGAGGTCATTTCAGATCTCTTCCAAAATCCCCAGCAGGATGCTGACAAACTCTGAGTCTGAGCCAACGCATTTGTCTTGAAATTCTCAGTGCAGATTTAATCTTG
>JAUBNQ010000028.1:18529152-18541083 GCA_032353495.1 Ctenopoma kingsleyae | reverse complement strand
AACACATATTATTTAATACAGTATATTTGTACTGTTACATGGAAACGGTAGTGTCCAGTCACTTCTGGAAAGTGTGCACATGGTCATATTTGAAGGTTGAGCAGAGGTAGACAGTGGAATGAAAAGCTTGACATCATGGACAGAAGGACACATGTTATATATATATATGTGTGTGTATATATATATATATATATATATATATATAATATGAAGGCAAACCCCTGCTGTTATCATTTTATAAATGTGTTATTATACCAAAAGCCTCAAGAACATGAATTTCCAATAGTAAATATTTATTATTATGTAACATAGCCATAAAGTGCATCATGTATCAGTGTCAAATTCCCAAAGAGTTGCACATTTTCTCATCTGTG
The DNA here is from genome assembly GCA_032353495.1 of Ctenopoma kingsleyae. NCBI lineage: Eukaryota > Metazoa > Chordata > Actinopteri > Anabantiformes > Anabantidae > Ctenopoma > Ctenopoma kingsleyae. Next base: position 18,540,709 of record JAUBNQ010000028.1, on the reverse strand, counting down.
AGACTAAACAACTCACAGGAGTTTAAAAAGTGTTGTTGTGGTACAACATATTTTGATTATATATGTAGCATTTCTACGTGTCTATGTACTACTGTCAAACACTGCACAAATGTCTGACAATACAGCCAAACACATCTACAGGTTTAGTGCATGACAGATTTTTATTGTATGAAGAAAACAGTCTCTCTCTCTGTCTTCCTTTAAGAAGAAAGTTTCCAATGAGAGACAGACAAGGGTAGTGGGAGTTCTCACGAAAAGTGATGAATGAATTTCACTGTGCTTCGACGCCTTTATCCATGTATCATTCCCTTTCATCATTTATCTTCTTTTTTAGTGTTCTCACAATCTTCACAGTGGCAGCAGGCCTATGGAAAGAATTGATCCTAACACTGTGTCTAGACAGAAGGCACAGCGTGAACAGCATGTTAGCAGAACAGGAGCAGCAGCTCCAGAGCTCCGTCTGTGTCACAAGAAGCATTTAGGCACATCATTGAGCTGGAGGTCACCCTCACTTTAGCAGTGCTCAGAGCTCAATAATCACTGCATTTGCTTGTGTAAAATACAGGAACATGGTGAGGCCTAGAAATATGCTTAGAACATCTGTGTTTGCATTTCCTAAAATGTGAGCCCTTAAATAACCCATATAGACAGCTTGATTAGTATAAGAGCCTGAACCCATCTGTTCTGTCTGATGTGTGTGAGACAGAAAGATGCAGCTCTCAGTAGTGAGGCCTTGTCATCATGCATAAGACAAGTTCTTTATGTTTTTCCCAAATGGAAGATTTCTGTGCCTACAAGGAGTTGATCTATTTTTTTTAATCTTCGTTTATTCTTATTTGGATTGTATGTAACACCCCACACTGCAGTTGGACAGTGCTGCAAAAAGTCTGTGATGTCTGCAGTACAGCTTTAATTTGACACATCAAAGGATTCTCAAAGGATCTTGTTTTGCATAATGTGGAGTCAAAAAGATGTGAAATGTTTCCAAGGGAGAAACTTGCTACCTTTGATGCAACCGCACAAGAGTCTTACGAGTAGTAGTGTGGTAACAGCTAAACTAAATACCAGACCAGAAAAGTTTCATGATCAATATTTCAAGTCACGTCATCTGTAAGTTTCCTAATTTAATGAATATTTTAATATATTTTCTTTCCTTCAGGCTCTTCTACACCAATCACAAATGAGGATTTACAAGCAGTGACCAATGACATCAACAACACCTCCAACCGCACCATTACATTTAATGTTATTCTGCATCCTAAACTGGGGCGTCTGGTGACAAGACAGCCTGATAATTCTACAGTAGACATTTCCAGTTTCACACAAGATATGGTGAGTGGAAAACTGAAGGTCATATGAACAGTTTTTGCAAATTTTATGTACTTTAAAAACAGATACAAGGACGTGAACCAGCGTAAGATCAAACATAAGTGTTCCTCGATTCATGTGGAAATTTGCCAGGTTTCCACTATGAATAATAGATAATCTGCATCCTCATTCAGGAAATTGATTTTGTGCTTCTTGAGCTGAATGGAACATGTAAGGCTTTTATGTTATCAGGTAATATTTTCTGATCTCTTATGACCTAACCGTGATGCTATGTTTATCAAATTTACTACTGAATAAAGTAGATTTAAGTTAACAATCACGTCTTATAGATTCTGAATTAGTCTTTCAGAATGGTGAATTAATGATGATAAACTGTTAATGCAGTTGATTAAACCATCAGTTGAAATTGGGGATGCACATTGTGAAAATTTCATTATATTAATTTCTTTTGGACTGTGGCATACTTGAGGAGCTGTGATGTTTCTGTACCTCAGGTGAACAGAAGAGAGGTTGTGTATATTCAAACCCCCGCTGAGTCTGTGGGCTGGGAAGCTATGGACTCTATGACCTTCTCTGTGGCATCGCCTCCTACTTCTCTGGACAGCCAGACCTTCAAAATAGACATCTCCTATAAGAATACTGGACCTGAGCACAACACAGTCCTGCTTGCAAACACAGGTATAGACGGCATGCTACGAGCTCTGTGAGGCTGTACATAGATACAGAGGCACTTTGAGCTAAATGTCAAAAATGTCTGCATGCTAACATGCTCACAGCAGCAGTTATAATATGCTGATGCAAAATGGGGATAATGTTTACTATATCAAAGCTCCTAATTTTAAAGTTTAAAAAGCATAGTAACATTTACTAATTTGCACAGCATGGTTCAGCTGAGGTGGATGTAGCTGTCATTAATTGTAGTCATAAATCAAATCATAGGACAATTAAACATTTTCAGCTGTTGTTTTCTGGAAAATCAAGAGAGCACAGAAGTAATTACAGGTTATCATGTCAGGAATGTGTTTACTTAATATTATGGAAATCTATCCAGTTCTAATTGAGACATTTCATTTAAAGCTACAAATGTGAGCAAATGTCAAAAGTCAGTACATCGTTAGATTCTCTAGGATTGATCTGTAGCTTGACCATAAGACTGACATTGTCATCCCTAGTTCAGTGCCACCTGCACAGCTTGAAATCACTGACAGTTTGTTTACAGAAGTGTTCTTGTTGATTAACCTTTTAACATTAACATTTTGGTAGGTGCTGAGGTAACAGAAGGGGAGAGTGTCGTCATTGACAAGTCCAAACTCGATGCCACTAACCTGATGTCCAGGCTGCCAACGACTCAGCGGAGTTCCCATGAGGTCTGGTTCCAGGTCACATCACTGCCTCAACATGGTGTAATTATGGTGGGTGAGAGAAACCTCACCAGGGAGAAACCTAACTTCTCCCAGTTCATTCTTAACAAATATGGTATTACCTACAGGCATGACAACTCGGAGACAATTCGTGATTATTTTGTATTCAATGCATGGCTAAATCTTAAGGGTAAAACAGCACAACGCCCTCAAGATGACAATGATGTTGTTGAGGAGTATTTTAACATAACAATTGTACCTGTAAATGATCAGCCACCTGTGCTAAAAACCAAAACTCCAAGTCTCAGGGTGGTTCAAGGAGATACAGTAGCCCTCAGGCCTGAGAATCTTAAAGTTGAAGATTTAGACAATCCTCCCGATGATATTAAGTTCTCTGTGATTAGCAAGCCAAACAATGGTTACCTAGCTCTTGAAGGAAATTTAAGTGAGTCAATAGTAGCCTTTACCCAAGCCCAGATCAATAATGGAAGCATCTATTTCATCCATGATGGAAGCTCTGCTTCAGGGGTGTTCTACTTCAGTGTCACAGATGGCCATCATAAACCAATATATAAACTCTTTAACCTGGAAGTGACAGAAATCACCATTTCTTTGGTGAACTTCACTGGATTGACACTTGAGCAAGGGAAGACGTCAGTATTATTGACTCAGGAAAACCTTGCTGCTAAGACCAATGGGAAAAACATCACCATTTACTATCAGATTACAAGGCCTCCTAACTTTGGCAAAGTTCTGAAGGATAGCCAAGAGGGTATACAGTTCACACAGGAGGATCTACAGACTGGAAGGTTGTCCTACCATATGATCTCCCTTTCCTCTGCAGAAGACAGATTTGAGTTCACTGCCTTCACCTCAGAGGCGAATCTGACTGGCCAGGTGCTTAATATAACTGTCACACCTATGATCCAGGTTGGTAAAGGTTTCAGGATTCCCAATGGGGTTGCTGTCAAACTCAACAGTAGTTTTCTCAATGCCTCTGAACTGGCTAATATCAGTAAAAGTGACCCCACATTTGAAATGATTTCCCATCCTAAATATGGGAAGGTGGTTTTGATAAAAGCTAAAACATCCAGGAAAACTGTACCAGCTGACTCTTTCACTTTTCAAGAGATGTTGCAAGAGAAGGTAGCGTTGGAGTTGAATGCCAACATGACTGGAGTTCAAGAGCTGAATGACTCACTGGTGTTTGTATTGAAAGCTGATAACACCCAGCCTGCTAAGGGGGAGTTCCACTTTACAGTTGTGCCGTATGATCCAGCACTTTTTCCAACCGCAAGGAGTCCTGTCCCGACCACATCATCTGTTCCTCAGACACCAATCCAGACTTCCAAAAATGGAACTGCATCCCCAGTCCTGTCTACAGCTTTCCTCTCCACCCAGCCACCAAGCAAAAACCAGCAAAAGTTCAAGGGACGCAGCCGTTGGGGAAATTCCAACAGAACTAGCATTTTCAGTACAACGCTTGGCAAACCAACACATGGAACAGAAGAATTCCCTTTTATGAACACACCTGTTCGTGTAGAGTCCTATCCTCAAAAAACATCAAATCCACTCCTGGTTATCTTACCACTACTGGCCCTGCTTCTGCTTGTAATCATCTTTGTAGTGTTAGTAGTCTTTCTTCGACACTACAGGCAAAGGAAACAGAGCACTGCTGAGCCAAAGGAGCCATCTTCTGCTGGTCTTCCAAGCAGTCAGTCCTACCAGGGCCAAACCCAGAGGAGCACAACAGTTCCCACAGTGACTGTCACTCCAATAAATCCCAACTGCCCAGGTAGCCCTGTTCTTGATCGGTTATTGGTGTCAAATCAGGGCTCAACTTATAACACTACTGATTCAAACATTCTTGTAAGTTCTTGGAGTAATGGTTCACTTGGTGCATCTTCCCAGATTATTAGAACCGCCACTCCCACTCTGCAGAAGAATCAGTACTGGGTATGATCTTCCACAAGCCACCTTGTAGCTATACATACTGTTTGTGTTTGAGAATACTGTTACAGATTTTGATCACAGCTGTGCACTTAAACAAGGCTGCAGTAAATTATTGGCAGCAGGTTATGAGCTTAAAGCTGCATTAATCAATATTTTTATCCAACCATAATCCATACTGCTTATTCTTTTAAGTGTTTTGAGGGGCTGGAGCCGATCTCAGCTGTTACTGGGTTAGAGGCAGGGTACACCCATGACAAGGCACAGGGAGGACATGCAGACTCCACACAGATAGACAGATAGACCAGAGCTGGCTGATTTGACTACTCTGCCACTACCACACAGAATTGAGAGACAAAAAACTGCAATTGCAGCATACCACTACACAAAGATGTGTATGGAGCCAGGATATGTTTAGTATAGGCTGAAAATTAACATACATATGCGGCAAGTAACAAATACACAGACACTGAATATAAAGTAATTATTAAGTAAAATGTTGCCAGACAGTGAATTTTTTTCACCATTTTGGTATAACAGTCACTTTATTTTCTGCCAAAATATCCCATATTACGGTACACCATCAAGTTTGTCTAAATACTTTTTTATGTTCATAGTTTTTCATGACATGCAATCCATCCAAACCACCTCCTTGCGAATTGCTTTCCATTGATAAATGTACCTCTTCACACACCAAAAGTACTGTTTCTTCCAGTACTTTACCTTTTGTTGGTAAAGCACTTCAATTTAGTTGCATAAGAACATATTTCATAGGAGATAAGCATGTAATAATAAATATATTATAACTTTATGGACCTTAATAGAGGAATCAAACCAATAGGCTATATTTTCATCATGTTTTTTTATGTTTTTCACGGTTTTTCTTCATTGAGGCCTGATCTTAATTACACCATATTGTTGTGCCCTTTTTTCTGCAGTGTTTAAAGGCAACCTGTGGGAAAATAAGCAAGAAGATTTGTTTACCATGACAGTCTCCTGCATTTTTCACAGTCTGCTAACACATATTCACATCTTTTTCGACAAATTCAGTTAAAATATGTGGTATCTTCAGATGGAAACCTACTTTTCAGAATAAAGAATACAGTCAGAATTATCACCCAACTCTGCATCTTTATAGAGCCTAAATTGGGAGTTACAGTTATAATGGAGCTAAAAGCTCACTGCATATTGCACTTATATTCACCATACATCCGCACACCTCTTTAATGACATTGTATTGTGGCTGTTTGCATGGTGTCTGTGTAACTAGGCAATTGTTTGCTATCAAATTTAGCAAAAACAACTTTTTATGATTATAAAATTGCATCTCAAGGCTATGTTTCTATATGTGAGTTAATTATTGGCCAAAATTGATTTATGCAGCTTTAAAGGTAGAGAAGACGATCATCGATAAATTCATTGTCAAAACAATCAGCATGGACAACTCTAAGCTTTGTTTGAGTCGCACAATCCACTGAAACATGCTGGTTTACAATTCAGCACCAACCACTGCTGTATATTTTGTGGAACAGACTTGGTTCACTTGAGCATTTACAAAGTGTCATCATTGTGGTAAATTATAACCTATGTTTGGTGCCTAACGTGTGGTTAATCACTCACATTGTTATCTGGTCCTCTTGCATGTTGAAGTTGTTCCCATTGTGTCTCATGATCATGAGAGCGAGAACTGATGCTAATAACAGCTTGAAACTGTGAATTACTAAGACTGATACTGGCACAAAGATGTTTGTCCAAGCATTTCAATTGATTGTGCGGATTTTATGTTGTTGTTATGTGTTATATATTATTAGTTTAGCAACTTTTTGTAAACTCAGGTATTTTGTTAACAGTCATTCATGTTACTTTTAATGAGGGTTGCATGTATTGTAAATAATTGAGATATTTGTCTAACATAACAAGAGTGATGAGCATGGTGGTATATTGAAGTTGGCCACTGAAAAGATTTTATACCATTATTAAAACAGGTTAATCCTTGAGCACTGTTGAAATCACACTGGGTTAAATGTTAGCACTGTTTTTTGGTTTGTTTGTTTTTATATTTTATTATGCACAGTATTTTTATATTCTCAACAAGCATACAAAACTCAAGGCACCTTTTACCTAAGAACCTACACTGTCCTACCTTTCTTCATTTCAGTGATATGTATGTCCCAGAATATACCCCCAGATTTGGGAGCAAAAGCTAACCGATGACATTCTGAGGTGAAGCATTATTAAACTTAAATTTAAATTTAAATATAAGCAGTGATTTTTACAATACATAATCCATCTTTATAAATCAGATTTTTTCTTGGGTAATGGACAACAAACGGAGAATTCCTTTGACTGAAATGAGTGCTGGTATTTATATTATTTGTTTAACTTGTTTGAATTCTCAACATTATCTGCTGTCGGCCTCGGTTGTTTGACACTGTAATGATATGTCTTCTGTAAATGAGACATTCTGTTCTGGCAAGCTATGGGAGATGATAAACTGCTGTCATGGAAAACAACTGTAAACATATATGTTACTGAATAATTTTGTACTGAAGAGAAGTGTTTATCAAGTGTATCCCAGTCTCATCTAAATTATGTAAATTACTATGTAACAGAAATGTCATATTTATTTATACCACATTTTTAATAAACCACAAGGAATTACTTTCTGCTATTATACAGTATCAAAAATCATACTGTGTATGTGTTGTATGGGATATTCAGCTTTCTCACTTAATATCTGCCCATTTCTCCACTAACTAAATTTATTAGCATTGAAATTGGCCCTTATTTCATCCACTTTTTTCTCAACTACTATAATTTAAATATACTTGAAGCCTGTTGCCTTCATCTTAATGGTGATTAAATAATTCATTGCAACAAAAGATACATTGCACCCGAGGGCAACTTAGTAAGAGATTAATTGTCCTAATCATTCTCCTGGTTTCCTGCAATTACTTTTTCTCACATCCAAAAACAACATGATCTAAACCAAGGTATTTCAGAGTGTTTTTCATTTCAGTAGGAGCTGTTTTGTTGCTAAACTGAATGTCCTCTAAAATCTCTGCGGAGAAGGTTAACATGTAATGTGATTTGGAAAAGCACAAGGATCCTTTTGTACCGCTAAAGCTTCATTGCTGTGAGTCAGTCCATATGACTGATGGTGTCATGCGAGGAAATCAATTACTTGTTTTCCTGACCCCAACCATACAAAATATGGGGGACTTTTAAGGGTGTCAGCAAGTGTTAATTAAAGATCACAGTGAAGAACGCACCCAAAAATGCACACAGCAGAACTCACACACAATTAGTGCTGCAGTGCTGAATGGTTTTGTTGACACTAAATTAGCTAATAGGGATTGTGAGTAATGGCATCACATGTGAGCTGCAAACTTAGCACAATGATGTTAAACCACAGGTTTTACCAGCAGGAACTTCACTGGGATACAGTTTTTCACCACAACAATATCTATTAAAAGGAACTTCCAACATGCTGAGGGTGAATATGTTTCTTTTTGATTGTTTGTTTTTGATTACAACAGGAGTGTTTCAAGTCATTGTCACACTCTGTGCAGGAAACTATGAACTGAAACAGCTAAAACAGAAAATGTACTTCTCCACATAAGCAGGTGCTTCACTGGTACAGTGTTGAAATCCTACCCCCACTAGTAAGATACATTTAGTCTGAAATGGTCAATTCAGACTCACTTTAAATGATCAAGGATTTTGACAGATAAAAACTTTGTGGTTCTGGTTATTTACCCTACAATGCCCTGAATACACATACATCAAGATACAAATACAGACACACAGTTAAACAAAGACAACAAAGTTAAACATGGATAAGCAAATATTAACATCCTGGATAGCTGCAACTTTAGCCAGAGAGGCAATTTAAGTTTATGTTCCTGTACTCTTAGTGTTATATTGTACCGCCTTCCACATATCTGCATTTTGTGCCAGAAGTGTAACTGAGACGTTTTTATTGACTCAGAAGAAAAACTTAAACCAACTAAACAGGTTAGCTGAAAAAAACTGTAACAAAAATAAGGAGCTATCAGAATAATTGCTGAATTGAAATTTTTTAGGTGTCAAAAACAAGGTGAATAGACCACATTTAAAAAATACAACTAAATGCCTGTTTATATGGGACATTTAAATGTAATGTGTTGGCATACAGCTGAGTATAAAGATGTGGTTATAGATACAGTGAGGCCTTTCAGTAGGCAGTATTGCAATATTGACTGACCTTTTTAAACCCGTCCTAAAACGCCAGAAGAGTTTATTTTTAACAGCCCGTGGCGAGCACTAGCATCCAACTAAAGAGGAATAAAATGTCTCATCTTAGTCAATTCTCAAGTCCATTCTAAAATTCTAAAATCCGCACCCAAAAACAGCAGAAGATACTATCGGTGGTGTTGTAGAATAAGACCTCTAAAATGGTTTTCCCAACATTTTCCCTGCTAGACAACCCCCCTTCACATACTTATACACAAATACAAATTATCATGTACAAACAGCCATAGATAGATTGATTGTCCTTTGCTGTACTTCCCCAGTTTGAATCCAAACCTCATTCCCAAACTGTCAAAGCAACGTTGTTTTGTTTTCGAGGCAAAAACAACTTTTCTTGAGCACTTTCATCATGAATAGAAATCATGCACACACACACACACACACACGTTTGGTGAGCCCACCCACAACTGTTATGCATGGTGAAATTTCTTGTTTGTGTTGAGGAATGTTGACGATCTGAAAGGCTCAACTAAGAAGAGAACCAGCAATCAAACCAGCTCACATTCTATTCATTGCTTCAAATCATTTGCAGAGCTGCACAGTTTGTTTTGATGTCACATCACATGTACGGTCTTTTGTCTTTTGTCTGGTGGAACACAGCAAGCTTTAAAAAATGTTTGCACCAAATTTCAGTTCAGCAAATTCAACAATCTGTCCAGTCAGGATGTTTTTTGGCTTCAGGAAGGGCAACTCTGAGTTAACATTCCTCCTACAGATGTCTGCAGCACAAACCATTATCAGTTTAAACTTTAACATTAGGTAAAGACATGATACATCTGTTTTGATGGGTATGGTCACATGGTTTTATTACATATTTTTATTGTGTCATGCTCATCCAAACTGGTGAAGACCTCGCTCTTCCACTGATACAATGCATGCACGCCGACATGAGTGATTTGTGCTTCCGAAAACAAAAGCCAAATTATAGTCTAAAATAGAGGAAAGAAGTGCAGAGAAAACGCTGACATGAGATGTAAAGTTACAAAATGTGGCTGTCTGGCAGGAAATGGTCACATGTTGACAGTCAGGGTTCAAATGATCATTTCGCTGCCTGTCTGCATTGTTACACAGTCAAAGAGTTAGCTTAACACTTTTCAAACCACCCTTTAAGTGACAATGCTGTGATTTAGACGTGAGCTAATACAGGTCATAATACAGCTAATATACAGCCTTGTACTGTACCATTGTATGTATGTGAGACAAAACAGAGAGAAAGACAGTGAGAGATAATTAGCCCAGATGAAGTCTTGCCGTCAGATAGATCTCAGTGATGATCATAATTTAAGGGTTGCTAATTGTGGGGCAGAGGGTAAAAGAACAAAAGCCCCCTGCAAGACAAGGCTAAGAGAGACAAAGCAGTCTTGCCTCATTTAGTTTAATAAGGTTTATTATAGACAGAGCCAGATGGTTGAGTGAATTGCTTCCACCTCCAGTTGTATTTTACAGAAAAGGACTAGGACTTCAGTTCTAAAAAGACTCATTTTTCTTGCTTTTCTTAATACATATACTGTTGCGAAAATAACAATGTCTGTGAATTACTGACAAATCACCCACAAAGTGTCATATAGGTTCTTCATAAAAGCTAATCAAGGCACGTAAAATACTGCAAAGGGTTTCAGAATCTAACATGCTGGTGTTGAAAGCCACAGTAGTTGCCTTCAAGAGAAAAGCACTGTTGCAACAAAAAGCAACTCTGCAATCTAGCTAATACTTTGTACTTTCTAGAACTCCTAGTGGCACCAGTATCGGATACTGTTTTATCTGAAGGTTTAATGTTTCTTTGCGCTTTTCATCATCATTTGCTGTAGAGAGGATCAGTGGCTTCAGCAGTTTTTTCTAGCTTTTGTTAGGAAGTGGAGCTTTTTCTCTCCTCTGAAATGGCACTCAGAAGAAACACATGATGCACATTTTGAAAACAATATGAGGTCAAGAAAGCTATGATGTTAACTATATTTGATAATCAAGTGTTAGTGAATAACAGAATGGTTTTCTATGTATAGATATGAAATAATGTCCTTACACTTCAGCAAGATAGATCCATTCTGCATCCAATATAAGTATGAGATATATTTGGGTCTGTTTTTGATTATATAATACATGACATGTAGGACTGCATTTGTGTAAATAATAAATATGGTTACAGTACCCTATCTCATTTTGAAGCCTATAACTATTCTTAATCCACTACGAATGTATTGTTAGGTAATCTAGTCAGCAATTCAAATTTAATTTTCGATTCCATCAGCATCTGACAAAAGACAAAAGCACGTGTGGTTAATGACCATGTGTCCATTGATTTTGTAACTCTCTGTTGATAGATTCACTCACAGTGGAACCATGAAGAGACGTCACGCACCGGGTGCACCAGTTTCAGACATCATGCACCAGTCAGGAAGTCTGATATGCTCCCCCTGCACCCTGAACAGAGTCCCACATGAAGCATGTTCTCTCATGTTCTTGAATCATAATTTTACAGTAAAGAATAGGATGTAAAAAAAGAGATTTGACTATTGATGTGTGGAACGTGGAACATACATAACTACATAGATCCGCAGATTTCACTCCTGTCAACACACATTTATACATCAATCTTGATAAGCTAAATGTGAGATTGTGAACAATGA
>JAUBNQ010000028.1:18509267-18526610 GCA_032353495.1 Ctenopoma kingsleyae | reverse complement strand
ATCACGCTACCGACTTCCACTGACTCATCAACCCTCTGAAGATATTCACTCTGACCAAACTTTCCTGTTTAACTGCTGATGAACACAGATCTCATAACTTTACTTTACTTGACTGAAGACTCATTTGTGTGTAACATCTCACATGTCAAGAACAAAATGAAGCTGTAATTTTACACAACTGTGGAGACACATTAAATGAAAAATGTCAAATTACATTTTTATATGTTTTATATGTGAGGTATCATATGTATTGAAGAGCTTATCAGCTCCAATTTGAACACGATTTCAATTAGGGTCATTGGTAATCAGGTTATACACCTAATCTACACGTAAGTAGATTAATAGTAAGTGAAACTGTAAAACTTCACAGGGGACAAACAAGTCTCAGTAGTACTGCACACATGCTTGCTCTCTCACACGCACACACACACACACACACACACACACACACAGTTTTTCATGAACACACTGTACCAGTGGGGCTGTAATGTAAAGTCGGCACTGGGAGTGGTGCTGTGATTTCTTTCCCCCAGAGAATGAGGAACTGTTCAGTCCACATCCTGAGAGCTTAGTAGCTCCTCTGCCCGAGTCTGTCAGTGTCTGTGTCAGGGCAGGATCTCCCCTCTGCCTCAGTGGGACCAGACTCTGATCAAAGGCCAGCACAGAGCTGGCTGTAACTGAAAACAGATCCCACCAGAACCTCCCTTCCAGCAGGAATATGCTGCATGAAGACATACACCTTGTTGAAAGTTTGCTTCTGTCTTACATGTGCAGGCAAAGAGGGACAGAGGCTTACTTTGTGTTAGAAAGCAGTAGACCTGCAATACATGATTTTATCTTTCTCAGCAGCTGCATACACAGACGCTTTTACAAAATGAATATGTAATGAAGAACATCTTAATTTGCATGCTATATGAATTTTTTGGACTTCTAGCTTACATTCGTTATTTATTATTTATTTATTCGTTATAAGTTAACTCAGCTCTCTACCGATAAGTAAAAGGTCTCATGGAATCACACAGGAAAAATACTGCATGTAAACCACACCTCTATAAAGGGCATTGCTGCTGGTCCAACAGGAGCAACAATGGATGCCATAATAAAATGAACTGGTCTGTTCTTGACTTGAAATATAGTACCCTCTCAGTCAAACCATTTCCTTTTAACAGAAATACTGTGCTTGCTTTTGCACTTCATTTTTCAGTATAGCAATACTGTAGGAGTAAATGTGAAAGATGAAATCTCAGCGGTTTGCCTCAGGGCACTTCCTGGTATTATAAAGTAATATTTGGAAGGCTTTAATCAGCTGCAACAGGGAGAGGAAGTCAGGGTCAAACTTACAATAGCACTGGGTGTGAAATTTTTTTCATGCAGTGTAAGTTCTTTAAAGAGAGAGGTGGGCTGGGGGTGTATTAGTTCAGGGCAGTAGATGTGAAAGCATGACTCGTGTCATGCATGTAAGCAGTGGTTGTATTAGACCAGAACGAAAGCAATGTTGTCAAATGTAGCCAGATCATTAGAAGGGGAAACCCTGTTCACCTTTGAAGTGCCAAATATTGAAACCAATGGAAAACACCTGTTCCTAGATTAAGGACTGTGTAAACAAGCCCTAGGAAAACACAAAATACTTAATAAGTTGAAAAAACGATGTGAAAACTGTTAATCATCTGTGATAGAGGTGAAAATCTACTACCTCAGGCTCAAATAAACTAAATGAGCGACTGGAAAGGTGTTCAGCCAGATGTTCGATCATCACCACAGTAAGACCAAAGGCACAGAATGTTTCTGGGTTACATTCGGCAAATTCCAGAGAACCAGTACAAGTCCAAAACAAGGAGTAGCAGTGAGGACAACTTCACTGTTGGACATGTCACACATTCCTTATTACAGCTGAATGCATTGATTACAAACTCGACAAACATTACAAACATTTTTTCATCCTATTTAACTGGTGTCATGCTCTGCATGTTATCGTGCTTTAGCGTGGCATCTGGTAGGTATTTCCAGAACTGCTCTTGTGGCCATGGGTTTCATACAGTTGATGTTTGCGTTTGTGAAATGTGGTCAGCTGCTTACACTGTAGTGTCTCAAAGAGAATCTATCCATCCACCCATTATCGTAACTGCTTTTTTCTCTTAAGAGTTGCAGGGGTGCTGTAGCCTACACCCTGGACAGGCTGCCAGTCTATTGCAGGGCTGACTTATAGTGTCACAAAAAAATCCCAGTTTGAACTGAGAGCTGTTGTTTACTGCAAAATTGTGATGAGTACAAAGCCCACCCTGTCTTCTTAGAATAATTGTGCGGCACTGAAGATGTTGATCTGACTGAAAACATATACATTCTGCATGTTTTTGCATTTAACAATGAAATGTAAAAACAATCATATCTTATCATATTCTTTTCATACTAGGATCTTATATTATTTTAACTCCAATCTTTCACAATTATAGTAAAAGTAGCATTGTGTTCTTCTTCTGAGCTATATGTGCCCAGCATTTATCAGTTTTACTAATTCAGAACAAGCAAAGCTTAAGACCGGGAAGAGCAAGAGTATTAAAAACAGGAGCACCCATTTCCCTGGGCGTTGGCACTATTCACGGCAGGCCTGCAGGATGAGATATTGCTAAAGGCAACATGCATCTTGTTTACAAGTTTGCTTAGAAAATGAAAAACACATCACACAATAGAAATCTAGACAGGAAATGGAAACAAAACGGTGAGAGTTAGTATTTTTATAGTGGTATGAGTTGACATTATGACAGTAGCCATGCATGAAATATCTCAACAACAGCTAAAATATTTCATACTCACTTACCCCAGATCATGGCATGAAATTGTGTGCAGTTATTTATGGTGAATCTTAATGCCTTTGACATTTGTAGCTTTGAGCCAATGTTTCAACTATGGGACGGATGCCATGGAATTTGTTATATACATTCTCATCCAGACCTTCAGTAGAGTATAATGTGCTTTACTGTGCTTTGTGTTAGCATAACACACACAACTACACACAAAAAAAGCTCTAATGTTTGAGAGAATGTCTTGTATTTTATACTGAGAGGCGTGTTTGTATTCTGTATGTCTGCATGTCTGTATCCTGCCTTCAAACTGTGGAAAAAGGTGGAGAGAGAGGTACAAAAAGTTTTGGTAAAAACATATTAACATACAAACATATTTACAGAGCTGTGTGGTTGAATCTTGGCACCCAGAGGTGAAGAAAGCTGCTGTCTGTCATCTCCTGCTCACCATTATATCTATCAGACTGGAGTCTTATCAATAGACACTTCATGCTTCATAGTATATTCACCTCATGATAGTACGTGAACAAAAGGCCAGTTTCAGACTGTTGACGTGTACAGGAAGAATATTCAGACCACAGATCAGACCATCTGTGAAAGGAGAAAATGTCTCCGATAAGCACTGTTTTTTATGTTGATTATCTTGGTTATACGTGATTGTGATGACAGCTAATGAAAACCTCTTCCTGCTGTTTTTGACCTTTTCCTGTTTACTGCATATTCACTGTCATCCTCTCCAGCACTTTTTAACAGTGACCAGATGTCCCAGATGGCTTGCCAGGCCCTGCGATGTCAGCAGATTTGCGGGCCGAGCACGAGCTTTGCATGAAATACTGACACGGCACACCAGCCCTCCAGGGATGCAGCCAAGGAAACCTGCAGAGCTGTACAGTTTGCTCTCTTTGTCTTTGTGCCGTTATAAAATGGTAAGGTGGCTATATTACATGGCTTCTATAATCTAAATATCCACAGTTGTTCACTGTTTTTAGGCTCATGCTCTGGATTTATGCAATCCATATTCAGTGACATCATGACAGGTAAGAGTAAATACCCCTTTACAAAACACACAGGACCAATCAACAGCTTTCTGTGAAAGTGGAATTTATTTAGCATCTCTGCAGCTATGTTAATTTCTTCATGATGCGACCAACACCACAAAGGTTAAAAATAGCAGTACAGAACACATGAACAGTCTAGATGTGTGTTATTAAAACACTGCATTATTAAAACATGTGGGAAAGTCTATTCTCTAAGAGCCTGCCTGAACACTACACCAAAACTAAGCCTGAAAATCATTGATGAACATTTTGTCCATCGCGTGCCCATGAATATTCCTGTTCCTTAAATGCTTATATTCACCACCAGTACTGTCTGTGCCATGTGAAAGACATGACTTCCAGTTGGTAATCCTCTCTTGATCCTGGTTCTAATTTTGTTACACTGCTGAAAAATCAGTCCCAATGCCACTGGAGGAAAGAAAAAAAAAAAAAGCACAACAGAATATTATCTCCCATAAGACATTGCCCTTGTTCAAAAGACAGTGATCTTTTTTTTCAAAGACAGAAAAATGTGTAGCTTTGTAAAAACAAATACAATATATTTCAACATATACAGTATATAAAGCTTTCAGTAACTAGTAACAAAAATGATAAGAGAGAGAGCAATCAGAAGGCACAGCGAGACAATGGTGACAGTGGCTGCTCAGCGAGGAGACTGTAAACATTTTGTCCTCTTTGTCCAAGGAAATAGATACCAGGAAGGGCTTGAGTGTTTCCAGAAGGCAGTGTGGTAGTCACCGGAGCATAGCTGCTCCTGGAGTGGCAGTCACTTAAAAACAGTCGGTTAAAAACAGTGTTGTAAGGCTAAAAACAAAATATATGAAATCCTGCAGCATGTGTGTAAGCAGCAGATACAAAGTTTTTTCGCTGCAGGTTGTAACATTGATTGGATTTATTTCACCCACACACCTGACCAAGTGGTGCACTATCACTGAAATCTAAAGGCCTTTGTTAGACTCTGTTTGGCCTAACTTAATTTAATTACACGTCCTTTTTTTAATCACCCAGACTCCCAGTCCCAAACCATTGTGGCCAATACATAAAAACCTGGATTTGGTTGAAATGTCATTATTACTGGAGTGTTTTCTCCTTGAATGTTCCTCCCTGCTGGATCAACAGCTTTCTGCAGTACTGGCCGTTGTTTGCCAAGACTCCACTGGCAGGCTGAGGGAGATGTATGGTCATTTAGACCAAGGTCTAGACCGACAAGCTGAGACAAGTGATGTGTTACGCGTTGTCGTATTTCTGCAGAGCCTCCTCCAGCTTGCCTGTGATTTTTTGGAAGAAGGTGATCTGCTGCTGCAAGTAATGCTGCATCTGTGCCTTGAAGTCACGCACGCGGATGTGGTGGAAATGCTGGATCTCAGCCAGCGTGGCACAGGAGATAATGTTGCAGCGCTCATTGATGCCTTCTGCCTGCGCACGGTCCATCTTGCCCTCCTCCACATGCTTATGGCTCTCTTTAACCTTCGTTAGGGCTCCTGTTTGGGAATGAAATAGAACAGAAATTCAGATCTGGACTTTTTTTGGTCCAAAATCACAAATATATTTATGTTCCTAATGAGTGAATATTCTACAAATTGAAAACATCCCCAAGTGTTCAATCATCCAATCACAGTTTTAACAAGAAGAGGAAAACAACCAACAAGCAGGATCTATCTTAAACTTACAACAAACCTTGGATTTTTTTTTACTTTTCAGACGGTTAAGTGAAAAGTTAGTTCTGAATATTTGTTTTTACAAAATTCAAGAGCATAAGAGCATAACATTGACAGCAAACCTATAACATCAGGGAACTGACTATAAATAGTTTGAAGACTAATGAACAGTTTGTTCCTAACTCCCTGAGAACCAGACCCACGTCTGAGACTATAGTTAGAGAGAAGGGGCCTGTGTCTAGAAATATCTATTACATCATGTCACTCCAAAGACTTCTTTAAAGCAACCATTTAAGGGGATTTTTACTTCTTTAGTAGTTTGATACCACCCTTCAAGACCAGCAAAGTGTAAAGACAGTTTTGTGCAATTCTGCTATTATTTGATGGTGATATCAGGGTAAAGCAATTCACCATTTGCCTTGAACAGCAATTATCCAGTCATTGCGACTGTTACCAGGCCAGCAGATCTGTTCAGCTTTGGACTTCTCTGTGTTGTGCATGGAGTGGTAGTAATATCTTTTTTATTTAGCAATTTCAAGGCCAAAAACAGAGCAAATAAGGAATGGATTCAACCATCCTTTAATCCTGTGTATACCTACAAATGTTAGCAAGTACAGCTAACTTCAACACTAATTCCAAGGTCATGGAAACTTTCATTGGCTAACTACATTTTGTGAAGACAGGAGTTAGGATCAGTGTAGAGGATCATTTAATAGTGACTGGTGTGTTTTAGTCTCTTTTTGATTCATCTGTTGGTCATTGCTTGACCTGTGTTTACATTTGAGGGTAGCATCAGTATGCCATAACAATGTGATATTGCATATCTAGTACATATCTAACAGGAAACAAAAGAAAAAAAGAAATCTCACACGCATACTGACTCATCTTCAGTGTCAGGGTAACAGCTCAGTTACCCCTGAGTTTCCACACTGCAAGGACGAGCTACTTGCTGTCATGCCTGTGGTGGACTTGTGGCATAAGAGCATAGACATGATGGTTTGCAACCTCCCATTTTCACACGAGTCAACTGTCACCGCTGCTCATGTTTCCTTTTAAAGGTTTCCGCCAAGTTTTGCTTGCTACAGAATAAGCCTTCAGCCATTCTGGTGACAAAAGGAAAAAAAAATGTCTACAACCTTCCAGACAGATGGTACGATGAGAGCAGAAGGCTCATGGCAGATGACTTATCAAACTGCTGACATTTTCTGACTAAGTAAATGAAGAACTGTCACAAGCAGTAAGTTAAAATTGTAGAAAAAAGTAATAGCACATGACCTTCTGTCTACACTTACTGCTTGCCAAATGCTTACATGCCACAGCTGGAAGCTAAGGTGACAAAGAAAGCTATGATTCCTCCTGATTGTGGCATGGATGCTGATATAGGTGTGCTTACATAATTTGTTACTTGGGGTTATTGGAATCTGTTCTTATCAGAAATGATTTTCTAAATGGCAGTTAGATTTTTGGGCCAAAGAAGGGAAGTCTGAAATGTTCCTGCCTGTTTTAATTATTTTATATACAGCCCTATTCTAAGCACACGCAGGATGGTAATGCCAGAACCAATAAAACAATATTTTCCTTTTTCCAGCTTCTCAGTTGATTCTCTTAGTTTCAGGTATTTTATTGGGCAGAACAAAACATTTTCCGACATCTCATAAACCAGTGAACTGAGAAAACTATTAGCAGATTACTCATCTGGATGTTATGGAGTAACAACAGTCACTAATGTTGTAATCACTCAACATGTAGTAATACAAGCGGTGCACGTTAAGATCCAGCTGACAAAAATAACCAATCTGAATGATGGTAACAGGGCGGGGTGTTAAGGTAAAATCTGGCCCTTAAGGCATGCTGCAAAACTTCCTGTATTGGTCTGTCATGGGATTTTTTTAGTCATTATTGGAGCTTAATCACAAGCTGTCTGTTGAAAGTCTGAATCATCCTGAAAATGTGAAACCGCTGAAGACTTACTGACCTAATCCAGCACTCCTTTGGTCTCTGACTACCCTTAAAGTTACAGTTCATTTTAGTGCTGCTTTATGTAGCCTGGCCTTTTAGTTTACAAATGACCTGATAATCACCACAATCCACATGTAAAACTATACATTAAAAGTAGACAAAAGGCCACCAAAAAAACATTTCTTTACCCTTCCCCCTCAAAATCTGCCCACTTTCCCTTCTGGCTGTAGCTCCCTCAGCTGCAGTTTAACCCAGATCTCTGAAATTCCTCTAATGCACAACAGACTGAACATGACAGAAAGAGAGGGAAAGATAAGAGGAGAACAGAGACAGGGCAGCAGAAAACAGAGATGGGAACAAACACAGCTGTCCAAAGACTTAAATGCCATTCCCAAAGGTGTTTACTGTACCTTAAAAGTCTCTGGTTTCCTGTGCTTTAAAAGGCCACTAATGGACTAAGGAGAAATAATTGTTACCATGGAGATATTAAGAGAAATGCATGAGTTCAATCATTGAAGATGGTGTCAGCAAACTGTTACAACAAAGCCACATCATTTTCAGACGTGTTGCTGCAAACAACCTTTGCAGGCCTGCTGCATAAACAGAACCACTAAGAAGATACTGAGTCTGTCAAAGTAAATATAATTTATTTTCATTATAAATTTATTTGCTGAACACTTTACTTTTCTCGCATGTTTCAGTGCTTTATCTAACCAACAGTTTAAAGCCTGTAGAGGTTTCATTTACTGTCATTTATTAAAAGCAACAAACTAGAACCAGCAAGCGTTGGTCGCTTCCACTGTCAAAACAAGAATGTGTTTCTGCACTTTTGTCAATTTGAACATAACAGAAATACTATTTGTAGGATTTAAGAATAATTAAAAAACAATAGAATCTGGTGTTTAAGCCCACAATAATTCAGATTCCATTAGGCAGTTAATGTAAACATTTTGTGTGCTTTTTGCAAAAATAATTTGCACAAGTGGTTTACAGTGCACAGTGCGAGGATTCTGCTACAGGCTGTATGACTTTAAAGGGTGCAGGGTTGTTGTATTAAGTACTATCTCCATATAAATAATAAAAGGAAACGTGAAAATCTGATTTAATCACCATAGATCCCCTTAATATAAGCTTATGAACATTCAAGACACAGAGCTACTGATTACTACCCAACCCTAGCATCACCAGGAATGAGTAATGAGGCTGGTAGCATACTGCAGTGTCACTACATAAATAAGGAAAGGTCCCTCCTGTACAACAGCCGCTTCAGCTCTTACGTAATCCCTGGTTACACAACACCAAGCTACTGTGAGCCTGTGACCTGAACAACCAGCAGCAATTCCCATCTCATCACTGCGCCACCTCTGTCATACATGAGTGCATTAGAGGACATTTAAATATTCTGTAACAATATCTGAGACAGGCTTGCAGAGTGAGCACAGGAGCATCGGCTGACTCAGCAGGAAGACCTCACATTCTTTTAAATGGGTGCTTTCCCCTACTTCCCTGCCATTGTTTTATCCATTCATGTGATGGGACCATAGAACAAAGCAGAACGTGCAGAATAGCTCAAATTAGCAAGAGAAAGAAAACACCAGAAATAAAGCCAAAATGGAGACAAAGTAAGCACTTGAACTTATGTATGCAAACATCTGTGAAGTGTAGTATGTAAATGTTAATTATTATATTCAAGTTCATTAATGTGTTGTTCCCTGAGAACAGTCTAAGTCAATATTCAATAAGCTGTCCAAGACTTGTTTTCTGAGTGATTTTACTTTACGAATAAAAACCATTTGTAAACGTACCATCATAGTGGGTGTTGCTGCCTTACTTTAGCTTAAGTAAACTAATGTTTTTCCCCTAAGAAGCACTGCAGGCAAGCTCAATATTTGAACAAGAACTTTAAGCAATGTAACTTCTTGTACTGTCATACTCATGACAAATAAAGACAACGTGTACAAACTATTTTCACTTCTGCATGATGTACTAGGTCAAACTATTTTAAGGTTAAACATTCAATTACCTTCTCTCTCTTGAGATTCAATTATGCTTTCTAGGGGCATTTCAAGCTATTTCTCTCATCACAAGGCTTCTTTGGTAATCGGTCAAACCGATTATTTGGGCTTTAAGCAGTGAGTATTTATGAAACCCTTCTCCTCCCTTATTTTTTTTCAGGAGCTGGAAATAAGTACAAACAACATAACCTAATGTTGGGCACATTATCAGTTAAGGACAAAAATATAGGTACAAAAATAAAAGATGTGAAATTTAATAGCTGTTTAAAAGCAAAGCCAAATTGTGAGGTCAATATCATGA
This sequence comes from Ctenopoma kingsleyae, assembly GCA_032353495.1. Lineage (NCBI taxonomy): Eukaryota > Metazoa > Chordata > Actinopteri > Anabantiformes > Anabantidae > Ctenopoma > Ctenopoma kingsleyae. Next base: position 18,516,821 of record JAUBNQ010000028.1, on the reverse strand, counting down.
GCTGGCATTGTCCCTGCCAAGCTGCATACTAATGGCTAATGGGATCCCTGTAGAGGTGGAGATCAATAGGGTGATGTTCCGTGTCCTCTCTGTGGGAAAGCTCATGTTTCGCTGGTCAATTCCAAAGGGACACATAAAAATCTGTCTTGAGTCTGAGGTCCCCATGAGACAGGTCCAAGGAGCTAAGAATGGAATTCAGCTGTTGATAAGACTGATAAGCAGCGTTTTGGCAGGTTTCTCCTGAAGTGAGTGATATAACTGCACGACCTATTTAGTCCAGTGGCCACTCGTGTTCCGGAAATGTGTACTTTGGTTTATGACAGCAAAGGATGTGGCTTGGTGTTTCTTCAGGTGTCAGACCGAGAGTAGAGAGCAAAAAACCGTACTTCGTAACAGGAAAATAACCTTGTGAGCATTCCTTACACATCTGTACCACAAAGAGAGCATACAAGCCAAACAACAGATGGGACGGACGTGACCAGAGATAATTAGGTGTTATTAGGTGTAAATATAAGAGACACTGAGAGAAACGTAGAGAAGAGGACAGACAAAATACTAAACTGTGTATGTACAGAGCAGCTGCACATTATTGACTTCACAATGAAATTCAAGCTCTCAATGTTTATAACTTCATTAAAAGCCTCTTGTTCCTTCAGGTACCTTTCTCCTCTAATTACACATCATTTCACTGCATTATTAACAGCTGTCAAGTGCTGGATTATTCTACAAGCCCTTGAGGTGAGGAGACAACTTAAGTAGACTTTAGCGCATGAATGTCAGCTACCTGTGCAGTGGATATTTGCATTTAATGCTCCCTGGAAATATGTAGGCCATTAGACTGACAAGGAGCAATTCAGCTGCTATGGACAAGGGAACTTTCAAGATATTGAATGTAATTCAGGTACATTAACTGTTACTGCCACACACTGTAATAAATGTTTATAGTCTTCTGTAAATACTGGTTCAATATACGTGCAGGCCTAGCAGGAAGAGTGGTTACACAAAAACTATGCTTCTACATACAGAGTTTTAACAGCAAATTATCTGGTGAGATTTTGTATTTTACTGTTATTTTTTACATAAAAATAACTTAGGAATAGAGTCTTGCAGAATGACTTAAGCTATAAAGAATGCACACATGAAAAAAAAAAAAACTGGCTCATCTGAACTCAGAATAAACAGAGGAACTAAAGAGTCTCAGTCCATTAAAAAAAAGATCAGATCAAAGTAATTTGGATTCAGTTTGCGACATGCAGCTCTCCTTTCATCTCCTGCATGCCCTGGCTTTCCCATCAGATTTGCTTCCAGTCTCCCGGTGGCGTGAAGTGTTTTCTCACTACTCTCGCCGTCTCTCAAAACTTTGCTCATAGCAAGGTCTTCCATGCGTGGTATGATCAGATCAGGTAGAATCAGAGTTTCTTACCTGTAGAATTAGGTTGGGCTTATCACTCCACATTGTGTAAATGCCTGTGTCACCTTATTTAGAATGTGTGTGGCCTATGTGGCAAACGTGATTTGAGCTGACTGGGACGTTTATGTCCCACTGCAGCCTAAACACAGTCTGTCCTGTTTCCCGAGTGTCGTCTACTGTGGACTGAATGAATCAAGTATTTGGATGGAGCCCAAATGATAAAGCAAGATGTCTACATACAAGGTCGAGCATTAACACAAATTTCCAGCCAAAAGCGTAGCTTAAGTTGTGGGTCTGTCTAAGCTATTTTGGGAAGTTATGACTTGAAAGACCATTTTTGGATGCATATATTTGCTATTAATTAAATACTGGACACCAGCAGGGACTCAGGCTGGTGCACAATAAGATGAATTTCCCATACAGATCTGAGGTGTGTGATTTTTAAAGGTAAAGCACTGGGACTGAACAGAGGGATTAGCTCAAATCATCTTCTAATCTTGCTCGTGTATAGGCCCATGTGTTACGTGGTGTCCTATGTGTCACTGTTCAGGTAGGATTATAAAATTCCAGCTGTAAGTGACTGTAAAGATTATGTTTAATGTGTTGTAAAGAGAGACTTGCAAAATGAAAGCACAATGACCCACATACACTGAAGCAAATATAATACGATGAGAAAAAGGCAGGTATAACCTGCATGGAAAGAGGAGCGATTGAGTTGATCAGCACGTTTTCTTCAGATTATCATTTTCTCGTCAGAAGGAAGTCACATCCTCTCATTAAAATAGCAGTGAGAGCTTGTTTGTGACTCTTGCGCAACAGTGTTTTCTCACATTAAAAGTCAATGATATGACAAAACAGGTCTCCAGTGCACTTACATGTCTTGTCCACCAGTAATGGAAAATCAAACATAGCCAAATAAGGGAGGGGCCATTTCATTTAGCAGGTGGGACCAACATAGGCAGCAGCATGTAGACCAGTGCAAACACCACTTATTTGTTTTGCAAAGTGAAAAAAAAAAACATAGTTTAACCATTTGTGGCCAGCAAATTACTTTAAAGCCTACTGACTCAGCTTTTTTTTAATATTTGCATATGTGATGAATTTTAAATGCACTGGAACAAGAATCATTTCAGTATATTAGTTTTTAGAGAGATGTGACTCCTAGTGTTGTTCTGGGATTTGAATTGTGTTTATGTTTTATTTGTTGCCTATACTATGGTGTTCAGTTTAGTTTTTGAGTTTAAGCTGACTGATCTCTAATCTATAATAGTCATTTCTTTAATTCAAAATTTCAGTAATTATAGTTTTTACTGCAGTAGTATTGGTGTAACTAAACATTAAGTTAACAATGTAATGAGTAAAAAGACAGAAAAAAATAATCATTTGGCTGATGAGAGGCACTTGTGAAAGCCAATACTAATACAAAATGATAAATCAGTGAGTGAGAAATATAACCTATATAACATGCATGATAGTGCTGTTATTTTACCTTTCTGGACATGGATGATGTCTGGGTAGTTTGCCAGGTGTCCTTGGTAAAGGGCTAACAAATCCATGATTGGATCAAGATCCTTGCTGGGCTGCTCAACAAAATACTCCCCGATGGCTTCGTATGCATCCCCAGTGAAGGAGATAGCCTGGTTGAGTCCAGCAGAATACGGCTGCTGGTCCATTTCAAACGCTTGGCTGAGAAGCTTGAATGACATCCCAACTTTCTGATACTCCTTCTTAAAGCCACTGATCTGTTTGCGGGCAAACTCGTTGACAGTGGCGTTGAGCTGCAAGGTGCTGTCATCCATCCTTTTGGTGAAAGTCTTGAATCCGTCTATTTTGCTCTCAACCTCCTGAAAGTCGAGCGGAGCTGCTGGAGTGCTGATGGTGAGGAAAAAGTTGGCTCCAACCATCTCGTCCTTCTCTGCCTTTCTCTTCCCCTGCTTCCAGGCCTTTTCATCCGTGCTGCTGCAGGTGAGGAAGTGCTGGAAAACGTCACACCTGGCCAGGACAGGGTGGCTGGTCATGTGATTCATCCACCATATGAGGCCTTTTCTCCTCTTGGAGATGAAGTCCTCCTCAAAGCGACCTGTGGCCTGCTTCTCCGGAATGTGTGGAACCGAGATAACAGGAAATTTCTCCACCAACCGAGCATACAGCCAGTCAAAGTGCTTATACCTCCTGTTTACTGGGTTCTGCGTGTGGGTGGGTGTCAGCTTGTAGGAGATGTAGCTTTTCATGCCCTTAAACTTGGTCTGTTTAGTGGGGTCATCAATTGCACAAATGAATGGATACGGGTTCTCCTGCCACTCTGGGCCATACTGACCCATCACCACGCAGATCTTATCCCCATCTTTCACAAAGCCTGATGCCTCCCCCAGCACGAACGCCTCTCCTCCTGACTTTACAAAAGTAGAGAACCTGTTCAGGTTCCTGCTGACAGTGGCGGAGCTCTTCGCTTGCTGTGCATTACCTCTTGACATTGAGGATGTTGACACTCTGTATGTGGATGGCCCATTGCCTTCAAAGTCACGATACCTTTCTCCTACAGTGCCTGGCTCGTCCGCAACGGTAGAGTTGTCATCCCACTCATCATCCCAGTCATCGTCGCTCCCTTGGCTGTGCTGCTGCTGCTGCTGTGGAGGCTGTTGTTGCAGCGGAGGAACAGAGAAAGAAGAGAAAGCAGGAAGAGGCGGTTTATGAAAGTTCTCAACTTTATTCTGAGGCTTATAAGAGCCGTCAAAACCTCCGGTTGGGATGTTGGCGTATCGAGAGTCGCCAGATGTGCTGCAGCTGTTGTTGTTGAACGTGGAGGCAGCGTCGTTCCGCAGGATCTCCACGTAGGAAGCGGGGAACAGTCCCCTCTCTCCTTTGCTATTTACCCCCTCAAACCAGCCCTCGATGTCCTGCTCGCTGTACAAAGTTAGTATTTCATTCTCCTTCACCGACACCTCCCCGGGGTTTTCAGAGTTGAAGTCGTACAGCGCCCTGGCTCTGAGCGTCATGGTTCGGCACAGCTGGAAGAAGAGCAGGACAGCGGGCTAACTTACGGCTATCTGTCCAAGACAGGAGGGAAGCGCAGCGGGCAGCCGGGCTAGCTCAGTCAGCCCACCCGAAACTACTCCCAAAACTCGGCGTACAAACTTCTTCACAGTGTGAAAAAAAATGATGTTTATATCCCGTCCTCTTTGGTCGAACCCGCGATCGTTTTTAATCCGGAGGTTGTAGCGTGTGAAACCGGAGCGAAAGTATTTATCGCTACAACAACAACAACAACAACAACACAAATCTGAGCCCCCTCCAGCCTCCCTCCGATCCGACCCGGACGCTTCTGCCTTCACACGCCGCGCAGCGACCTCAAGTCGACCAGGCTGGATAATCGAGGGCGGAGCTACAATATGCTGCAATCCACGCAGACAACACAAATCAACCGTCTGTGTGTGCGAGCGCGCTGCAAAAACGCGTTTCCAGACTTGTTGAGACCCCCAAAAAACATATGCCAGGCCTCTTCTGTCATCCTGTTTTCTTTTCTTTGGTTGCAAAACACAGGATCCATCCTGTGTCCGCCTTGATGTAGTGGGTGATTGCCCCAAAACTGCAAGTTGCACAATTGCTAAAAGAAAACATTGAAAGCATTTAAAAGAAGCAGGGAGATTTTTCTTAATATAGTGAAGGCAGAGAAATAATGTATGCAATTTGTGTACATGTGTACCAGGAAGCAAGTTCAGAATCAGTACAGTAGCTCTTTAACTGGGTAGTATTCAGTATTTCTCAGAAAGCAGCCCATCATAACATAACTTTACTTAGAAAAAATCTCCAAAAATGTAAAAATATAAAAGTATGAAGGAATTTTGCTGTATTATAAAGTTAAGGTAATATTCCTTGTCATGAAGCCACAAACCACATGTTAGGTAACCGATGTAGATGACAGATTGGAAGTTAAACTGGGACAAACGCCAATCCTTTGTCATCTTCCATCATCTGAAAGGAATGCCATTCACTGACATCACTCTGACTGCTTCACATGCTCTCATACCATTTTCAGTTCAGGTCTAAGTAGCAGAATCATTTACTGTGTATTTTAAAGTCCAGTGCAAAGTAATACACAAAAGCACAGTTACCTTAAAGAGCAAGCAGTTATTCTAATGGCCAAATGTCCTAGTGTCTCTGTTTCTGTCTCTCATCGGCCCCAGTAATCCTAAATAACAGCCCTCCAAAGAAATACATTAAACTACAAAGGGCAGACAAAGCTACAACTAAAGTGTATTTTTTCATAAATTATTAATCTGCAGATTATTTCTTCAAGTAGTTGTTTTGTCTATGAAATGCTTGGCGTGAAAAGCACAACATCACATATGAGAAGTTACAGTTGAGGCCAAAATTATTAGCCCCCCTTATGAAATCACACAAAATCATGAATATTTCCATGGAAAGGATCACAACAAAAACTGTTGATACTTGTATTGCTTCCAAAAGAACAAAGACAAAATCTTACAAAGTTTTCTTATGATCATTTCCATGGAAACATTCATGATTTTGTGTGATTTCATAGGTGTGTGTGTGTGTGTGTGTGGGGGGGGGGGGGTAATAATTTTGGCCTCAACTGTATAACCAGTTATCAAAGAGTTTGCAATGCATTTCCTGAAATTCCATCAAAAAGTCCATCATTTGTTGCAGTTCTACAATAATCCTCATTTCTGTATGAGATAGGTGTGAGTTCATCAAACCCAGCAAATAATTCATACTTATGAGACTGAGAGTATGAGAGTGAGATGTCTGACACCAAGTCAGAAGGGTTTTTTGCACATTGTGTCATCCAGTAGACAGTGGGAGGAAAAGTAGGAGAGCTCTGTCTCTCCTCTTCACCCCTAACCGAGTACCAGCAACAGCCTCTACAGATTCACATAATCATTTTGGCTTTTACATTTGTCAGATCTGCAGTTCAGTTTAGCTATAACTAGCTTGTTTATCACCAACTTAAGCCAGATCTTACCTCTCTCATTCTCCACTCTCCTTGCCTGTCACTGTCTTGCCTGAAGAATTTCTGACACATATTTCTTACCTTATTTATCGAGCTTCCAACTAACCTGTAATCATACTTTATTTCAGTTTTAGTGCCTCACAAGCTGTTTACACCTTATACATCCTCACACTTCCCTACAGGAAAGCACTACGTTTTTCAAATCTTTTGGAATTTTAAGTTGCCAACATTTAAATCTACAAATTATCTTTGGATTTCAGTTCTCTGACTTATGACTATGGTGTTGACCTTTCATTCTTTTAATCTATCTGTCTTTATTATATACACAACCTAAACCACACATTTTATGATTTGCTGACATTTATGTTAAGCAAACAATTTTGCTACATGGTCCAAGATGATACTCTACTATTTGAGCTGGTAGATAGTGCCCTCTTGTGGCTTTTATTAAAAGAGGAGTTTTATGAAAATTATATCAGCGATAACAATAATATTAACAGAATAACAAATAATTTGATTCAAATCCTTAGTGAGAAAAATAATCAAATATTTCTGAAGCAACAATAACTTTAAAGTATGCATCTGTTTGTTCTAATTACCCAAAATAAGCATTAGCTTTAAATTGGGCATAAGGTTGGTAGCCCTGGGCTCAAAATATTCAAAAACCTTTGATCAAGACACTGATCTCTAAATTGTTTGTCGAGTGTGGAGAAAAGAAATGTATCCTGAATTGGACAAAAGCTCCTACCAAAGTTAATATGCTTTGGAAACTCAACTAGCATATTCCTACAAGCCACCAGAGGTCTCTCCTCTCCTCTCATGTTTGACTGATCTGTATGCATCCTGGAGACTAGGGCAGCTGTAGTGATGTAGTGATTAGCTCTGTTGCCTCACAGCAAGTAGAACCCAGGTTCAAGTCCATGGATGCCTTTCTGTGTGGAGTTTGCATGCTCTCCCAGTGTCTGCGTGGTTTCTCTCTGGGCACTCCAGCTTCCTCTCATTGTCCAGAAACATACAGTTAGGTTTTTTGGTGACTATAAATTGCCCATAGGTGTGAATGAGTTTGCCTGTCTCTATATGTCAGCCCTGTGATAGACTGGTGACCTGTCCAGGGTGTACCCTGCCTCTTACCGCAGCAGCTAGAATAGGCTTCAGCACTTGCGTGATCCTT
>JAUBNQ010000028.1:18451987-18478081 GCA_032353495.1 Ctenopoma kingsleyae | reverse complement strand
AATAATTAAGTGTATAACTGTAGTCGCCATGGTCTCTGAAGCACCTACACCTTACAGTTTACAACAAGGACACAAAAATAATCTAAGATGTTATCAAACATCACTGTACTGTATTTGTCACTTTTCCAGAATGCAGCTGTCTTCCATGTGTTATGACTAATTTAGCCTTACACTGCTGAAATTACTTGGTGGTCCTTTTAATCTCTAATGATACTCAAGGGTCATGACGCTTTTCTTCCTAAAAATGTTCCTCTGTCCTCATCTTGGCATCACTGGTAGTGGATCACTATTAATGGCTTTTCCATTTTGTTGGTCTTAAAAGCCTCCAGAGGCCTGTTTGTCATCTCTGTTCAGGATTTTTAGAACAGAGTGATTCTCTCTCTGTGTCTATAGTTTGTGATAGGCTGCCAAAGAAAGCCATTCTCTAATCCCCCATCTTAATCCGCACACTCTGACGTGTTCAACAAGGTCACTGGGGATGTTATGAACGATCACTGTAGGATCATTTTCCACATCCTGAGGGAATCTGTTTCTTTTGCCCTTTCTAGTTTGTCCCTTCAGCTCATCAACCTAACTTCTCAGCTACTGCACAATGTATAAAAAAGATTTATTGTTTAGTTGGTCTCTGCTAGTTTTTTTGTCTGAAAGGGGCCTGGAAATAGTTGATTGGGAGGGGTCTTTAACATTTAAGCTTGAAGGTTTCAAAGGAAACCCTTTTCCTAAGATTAGTTTTTTATCAAAAATTGAGTTTGTTGTCGATAGATGCTATATGAATATCTGCTATAACTGGGACAAGTACCCTCCCCATCCATCCACCCTTTTTATGTCTGTAAGCTGGGGCGCCCCTCCACCCCCTCTGGTTCTTGCACACTGTTTTCAGGGCCTTCAAAAGGGGGCCCCTCAAGCTTTGATCCTCTATATGGGTGCGGAAAACATCTTTTTGCCCTACACTGTGCCCAGGAAACCAAAGTTTTTGCCGCCACCGTATGCTAATGCTGCAAAGCTAATCACCCTTTCCAATTATAAGATTTATCTACCGTAATGGCGCCTTGTTGTACCCCTTCCACCCCTCCATTATGTGGCCCCCTTATCTACCCTCTGGATGTCCCATGGAGCAAAGGTGTATTCTGTCTATGAATGCAGCTGCCTTGCCACCACCTCAGTCTCTTGCTTTCTTTTACATAAAGAGAATAACATAAAAACAGTCCTGTGGGTGGGCCCCTTAACGCTGTCTCTCTCATTCTCTACTTAATGTACTTTTCCAGTAAATGTCTTGAAACAAACAGTAGCTCCAAGGTAGGCTCCAGACAGATAAATGTGCCGGGAAAAATGCTGTGCCCCTCAGCATGTCTAGTGCAGTTGCTGCTGCATATATAATTGTCCTATATTCCCCCTATATTTTCTCCTATAAATATTTTCCCCATCAAACCCATCTCACCTCTTTTATTCATCCTTCTGTTGCTCGCTTTTTTCCTATCAGTCTGCTAAAATTTCATTGTCAATGAATTTGGGGGGAAGGGGATGCATGTAGGTTATGAACTTTCTAAATGAGGTGACATTTGTACGTTGTAAGAAACGTGTAGCTATAATGAAACAAAGTTCAACCCCAGTCTGCACTGTGGCCCACTCCTGGCCCCTTTGAATGGGGGTAACATAGAGCCTGTGAAGTGCTGGCTGAACCCGCTCAAGCTCTTGGATCTGTCCCAGGTTCTCCTCAGGTGAACTCTTGTTCTGCTTATTGAAAGAGGGAATATGCTCTTTCCAATATAAGGATAGTAACTCAAAAGACAATCTATTCTTGTTCAACTAAACACAAGTAGTATGTAATAACTCTTTTCAAACTGTAGACAATACACTTGTAACCTTAAGGGAAAAAGTGTCCCGAGAAATGGGACAAAAAACAAAACAAAGTCTATGCATCAGTGTTTTTGGATTAAATAAGCATCATTTTTAATACAAGCTTCACAAAGAGAGTTATCAGTACTTTAAAACATTCATAATGGCAGATTCAGGTGCTGTACTTGTGTTTGGGGATATAATTACTTCTCAGATGTAGCATTTTGATGAAAAGCTGGCATCTTAGTCTCTCCTCAAGTAAATCGGTATGAATCAGTACAGGCAGAAATGGCACCGCTTATACAAAATGACAGCTTTCATTCGGTACAGTACAGTAAACCTCAAACTAAGAAACCTTCTTGGAATCATGAAATCATGGAACCTTTGATTAACCTGTTACTGAAAACGGTTACAAATGACTGTGGTGTGTGGACTGCACGTAATTTGTAGTACAGAGGGGTGTCTCTTTGTGTGTCTATGAAGTTGATATAAAAGGTATAGCAGATTTACTTACATAGACATCAAACAACGTTGACCTGTTGTTCTACCAAATATTTAAGTGTTGACATTAAACTTGAATGTCGGTGAAAACACTTTGCTCTTGGTTTTGTTTAACAAATTGTTCTAGGATTTGTTTAAAGTGATAAAGGAATATGCTGTCATTGCATTACAAAATACATTTATATTATTGTTCACACAAAATAAAGGCAAAAGCCTTTAAAATGGTTTACTAACAGTGCACTTATATACTTTGTGTTTCTGTCTGTATGTGTGTGCGTATGTGAACCATAGCAGCGGGCACTTACTGCCACATCCAGATGGTGCTGGAAACAAACAGGGCTACGCTGTAGGACCCCTCAATAGGACCGTCTAGACTGGTCCCTGACCAGACAGATACAGCCTCCCATCAAATTAGCGTTTGTCAGATTTATGGTAATGGTCCGCAACAGTCTTCCTGTCAGTGACATCAAGATTTACAGCACTGACACCCACCCCAAACTCCCCCCGCCACACACATACACCATCCTTATCCTGAGCATTCCCTTTATCCCACTTGTTCTTTCAAATGCACCCTCACTTGTCCCAACCTCTTTCTTTCTTCAACCTTCTTTTCTTAGCCTCTGCTCATTGCTACTGAACTCTTGCCCACCACAAGGCCTTATCTATGCAAGTGGAAAGAGAAGTCCTGGAAGCAGTTGTGTGTGTACATTAGGGAGGTTAGTATGTGTCCCAGTCTCATTTTCTGAAAGAATCACAACCCCAGTGGAAAAAAAAGACCCTCTCGGGGTGGCAAAACCACCCAAACCCCCTCTGCCTCCTATCACAATAGCTTGTGTCAGGGTTTCCTGTTAATCCTCTGTGATGAAGCTTGAGTTTTGGGGTGAGGGATTGGGGAGGAGGGTGAGATGATGGTGTGGACAAGCTTGGGAAGGTAGCAGCATGTTAGGTTGCTGTAGTTTGGAGGTGACATACAGATATAGAGTTTGAGAGTTTAGAGGGTGAGGAGCAGAGGGGAAGAAGGGATACATTATTGGTTGTAGTGCGAGTGCAGGACAGGCCAAGAAAGAGCCCCATGTGTGTGGATTAGTGTCACCCCCTCTTTCATGTTGGCGTTTTTGGGTGGTAACCTGATCCCTGGGCCCTAGCACTAGTGAGCCCAGTGGGAAAGGCTTCCGGACAGATATCCCGTCCATTCTCAGCCCAAATGTTTTTTCAAGGCTTCTCCTCTGCCTTTGATCTGGCCTCCTCCTCAACCACGCAGGGTCACAAGGTACCATGTCAGACCAGATCGGAGAGGGCCAGCAATGGAGCTAAATGCTGAGAAAGGAAGAGTGAGGAATCAGAGGGGTCGCGCCAGTCTGTGGTGCAAAAATCTTGCACCATAGTCTAGACTTGTATTGATTGTCTTTTGGAACACTTTGTTCACACTGATTTCTGATTCTTGTGAGATTCTCCTGGTAAATTAAACAGGCTAAGTTTCCTGCTTCCTCTGTCCTGTGTTTCATACATTAATGATAAATCAAGAAAGAAATAGGCATGGCGAACTGAAAATGCAGAATGTTGTATTTTGTTCAAATTCAGTAACACTGAGTTACAGAGATGCATTACGTCTCTTTTGCAGTGCATGTAGTGTGTTCCAGCAGAAAGCTAGGGGGTGCTCTGACTTCACTCTGTGGCTTTCTGTGTGTGCGCATGTATGTGTGTTCCAGATTGTCTCCTTGTCCAGACACCTTAGCGTCAGGGCAATAGTGTTCGAGCGCTGAAACGAGGGCCAGACAGACAGAAGTGGGATGAATGAATTGGGTAGCGGGGGTGATAGGAGTGAGAGAGTGGATGTTGGTTCAGAATAAGGGGATGATGTGCCTGCAAAACGGTGACAAGCATATCAGCTTTAAAACAGGGCCTCCCCTACACACACAGACACGCAGGCATAATGGGTTGTGGGTTGTTTTGTCGAGTTAAGTAAGACACGGTCTACTTCACCAGACGGGATGTTGAGCTGGTGCAGACAGGGTCATCTTATGATTGCTTGTCTGTCATTTTAGTCCAGTAGGTCTGTGTGATGTCGTGTTTTAAGCTGTTGAAGTCAACAGTAGACATATTCAACATTCACTGCATCAAAAACATTCCACACAACTAGATGTGCATTGTTGAGGCATGGAATGGGAGTGACTTGTATTCCCCAAATGTTACAGTGTACTCTTTCTGTGTGTGTGTGTGTGTGTGTGTGGAGGTGTCTGTGTTTGTACAGGGATCTATTTCTGATGCGGGGGTAATGAATGGCACCTGTTTAGTGTCCTTAGTTGGCCATCATTTTTGAAGTGCTGTATATCTTATATTTCATCACCCGCCGCTACAGTTGAAAGCATGTCACAGTGCTTGCTGCCAAATCCGCATTTTGTTTGTTTTAACTTGCAATTAATATTTCAAGAAACCAGTCAATCATGCCTGTAGTGACAAGCATTGTGCCTCCGGTATCATCTTGCCTGCACCCTCAGGGAGGAAAACGTGCTAACACGAGAGACGAGTGGTGGCAGTTAGAAGGCTGATGAGAGCCGGTTTGATCAAAACATCAGAAGGACTTGAGCAACCTAACGCTGTGGTCTGAATATCTGTTTTATGTTATCAAGTCGAATGAAGGACTGTGGGTGGTTTTGTGAGGTGTGGCGGGAACCCAGGCCTGAAGCAGTCTGTGGTTGGCGCGGTAACAACTAAGCATGGGAAGAGTCCAGTGAGCAGGCTTGTGTGTCTAGCATGTCTCTCTCACCCCTTAACGAGAATGGCATGCAGTGCTCCCCACACACCCCCTTCGCTCACTGTACTGAACCCCACTGTGTCCCACCATGCACCCCCCATCCAGCTTCAAAGCTGCAAATAACAACAACTGAAGGGGGGAGAAGATGAATGAGGATGAATGAATGTGCCCCTTCCATCCCCCCTTTGCCCCCAGACCTCCCCCGCTCCCCTCTATCCTTCCTTCCATCCCTGACGATTGCCTTCCTGCATGCCCTTCTCCACTCCTGCACTCCGCTTACCTCTTGCTTTTGCAGGCCTGTGTTATGAATGTGACTGGTGTGTATTACACACATATCTGTTCGCACCACTCCTCTGTCGGGACGCCCATATAAAGGACTGTCATTTCCAAAGGTCAGGAGTGAGACCTGCACACAAGTGTTGTCCCGACACTTGGTCTGGAAAAATAAAAACGGCTTGCTTGCCTGTCCACGTCCTGTGTCTGTCTGTCTACAGTGACTATAACTCGCGTCTTGGATGTCCTTTTCCTTTTCTTCTCCTCCTCTTGTCTTTCCTTTGCTAGCTCCACTGTTGTCAAGAAATCAAGATACCCAGGTTGTGTAAATTACCAGCCAAAGAGGAAGTCATGGTTTGCTTTTTTGTGTGCCTAGCTATTGGAAATGCCTGAAGGTAAATGTGATACCACAGTTTTTAACAGGCATTATTGCACTCATTAGCACCATGGCTGGGCTGAGTGCAAACAGTTCAAGCATATCAGTTGATGTATAACCTACCTTTAAAGAGGAAGTGTGCTGTGCCACAGGCATGTTGAACAAGGACATGACCCACTACATTGTTTTTATTTTAAGGCTCATGCTTTGTGTGTCTGAGGCTTGTAGTAAGCAAAGTGTAACAATTAGGCTGTCTGTGGATAGCCAGCACATCTACATGTACATTCTGGGAAGAAATTTCTTTCAGCCAGTTTTCAGATTAACATAAGGTGTGCAAAAAGTGGGCAAGATGTGAGCCCAGTTCAAGTGAGTAAGTCATCAGCTAGTTTCTCCCTATAAATCACTGTCTTTCAGAAATTTAGGTGAAGTTCTAGTGTGGATTGTTTTCAACAAGATGATGACCTGATGTATAATTTCCACTGAAAATCCTCTACTTGTTGTCCGTTTTCTTTTTGCAGTAATAATGTTAATGACAAAAGCAAGGTCACTCATTATAACTAACAAATATCTTCTTAGTAATTTTTTTACTTCAAAGTAATTTGCAGGTCAACATTTCTCCCATACATTTTTACATACCCCACACACTACGTATTCTGTTTGCTTCCTCCAACACTTGAAACTATTTCATATTACTATTTGTGGCTGCTTCATTAGTTCAAATGGAAAATTCATATGTGTTATTCATCACAGCTAATGCTTTTCTCGATGATTCACCTTGACAAATTTGGTGTTCTTGGAAACAGCTTTGCAATAATTCCCTCACTGCTGAATCTTCCATGAAGTTAAATGTTAACACCATGGAGCTAGATGTTAACACCTTTTAACAATTTTTCTGCAAAATGTTATTGTTTTATCAAAACTCATCTATCAAAGAAATTGTGTGTAATAAGGGTGGAATTTGTTAAGTGTGGACAGTGTCAGCCAAACATCTGGATAAACAGAATACTATGTAATCATCCTAATGATCCAAAAGGACTGCAAGGCATTGGATTAATTATGTGCTTGTTCTAAGTATTCCAGCAGTGATATTAGTTGATGCCGCACACCTGTTCAGCTGTTTTAGCATTTAGACAGCACTTGCTCCATTACTATAAGCATTTATTTGTGTTCCTAAGTAGAAAATCAAAATGCACCTTAATGGAGCATGCATTGTTGTTTGAATGTCAAAATAACCTGCATGAGTAGGGTAGGCCATATGCTTCATCCTCTGCCAACCAATACATAATAGTTGACATTGTAAGAGTATTTCACAACTCAAGCAAAGAGAACCAGTCCAAAGAAACTGGGAGCTTTTTGGGGAGCCTTGATTTGGAACATGCTGTCATGCCTCTGCCCTTTTTCCTGTGCTGTGGTGTCTTGATGGTAGCCAGAAAGTATGAGAGCGTAACATGAACTAGTCACTGTGTTGAAAGCGGCTTTCCTCTAACCCACATTTATTACCTCTAAAAATACGTTTTTTTAAAAAGTGTTTTTTTGAAATGAGGCTGGCTCCTGTTCTATCCAACTACATCAGGTGAATTTGCAACACAGTGGGTTGTGACTCATTGACTGAACAGTTTCCCTCAAAATTGTGCAACTCTAACTAAATAATTGAAGTCAGTTTGTAGTGGCTGACCCTTGTGCCTTGAGGTTTTTACACGTACTGTACAAATAATTTTGGATATGTCTTTTGTTTATGGTATTGTGCCTCAAATTGGAGGCTGGGGGCTGTTTTTTCCTTCTTGCTGTCATGCATCTTTTGAGGAGACATTTAATCTGAAAAAATGCAGTCTATGTCTTTAGTGATATTTATAGTCGACACTGTTTCTCATTTACATAAAGCCTAGCAAATCAGCTTTCACAACAGTGAGGTAATGTCTCGACAGGTCTCTCAGGGAAGTACAATTAAAACATGTCCAATTGTATAAGAGGCAGCCGATCGATAAAGTATATGAATGGCAGACTTTTTATGGAGAGTGTTTTGGCAAAGAGTTGCGAGTTTTCACCCTGTTTTTATCCACAGATTGCCGCATAGAAATTTGATATATAATAAGTCATAATAAACTAGGACATATGGGTAATAATCCTCCATAGACACATGTTCTATGATGTGACAGTACATGTGAGAATGAGTCAGTGACTTCCATGCAGTGTGACTATAAATCACTCCAACAACATTTGGGGATCTGTTGACTGTGTATGTTAAATTCAGTTCCAGTTTAATCTCAGCTGTTTGTCTGCATGCCTTGGAGATTTATGAAGGTAGTGATTATAGAACACTTTCATTTGAGCTCTCAGTCTCAGTGACACAGCACACTGACTCTCAGATCACTGGGTGTGTAGTTGATAGGGGAGGGGCCTGTCTTGAGGTAAGCAAAGGGCTTTGGACCTATTTATTTTTCCTCCTGTGAGCCTTTTGACCAAACTCTCCTCGTCAATCTTGCACTGTCAAACAGGGCCAGAGGTGCAAGCTCGTGTCTCTCTCTCACAGGAGTCACTGTGTACACAAGGACCCCAGGGTCAGGCCCCGGATGCTTCTTTGGTAACTGTTGTGAAACTTGCACTGTACATGGTTGGAGTTGTCCTGTCCCACATAGCCAATGAGGCAGCAACATTTTTGCAGACTTTTTTGCAATTTACACTTGGTCTAGTAATATTTTTTATAATGAGATGAATAATAACAATCTAACAATCATCCGCTTTGCAGCTTCAAAGCCACCCCAGCTCCTCTCTTTCTCCTTATCTTAACTCTTTCCTTCATCTGAAAGATTAACTATCAGCTTGGAGGACTGATAGCTGACAGGCAGATTTCACATTCTGCCGAAATCTTTAGTCTCAGGCAAATTAGATTTAGGGGTAGAGGTGGCAAGGGGAGAGGAGTCCAAGACAGAGAATACAATGACCTAATCAAACCAAGTTTTTACATATGTTCCCCCTTCTTGATACGCGTGTGTTTCTGATCTTAACGTTTTTCTGGAAGAGGAGAATGTTTCCTGTTTGAGCAGACTGTTGGGTTCACCAAGGAGTCGGGCGGGGGTCGGGTTGCTCAGCTAACGTCTGGTTCTGTTGAAGCAGATTCCCCACATCTCCATCAAACAGCAGCGCTGTTTTGGCACGACTCTGAAAACTGACCCTGGTGGTCACTTATTTCAGGGGGTCTGTGGAAGAATTGAGGCTCTTTGGTGCTCTCCTGTTCCCTTCCAGTATGAAGAAATTGTTGTACCTTGTAGAAATTGCTGTTGTTCTTTTTGCTTCATGCAGTTATACTACAGTCCTGTCAAAAAGTATTTGGCCCCTTCCTGATTTTTTTAAAATTTATTTTTGTATATTTTTCATACCTTAGGTGAAGCCTGCAGTTCTTAAAATATTGTTCTGGGTTCTTTTATGACCTCCTAGATACAGTAAGTCCTTGTTGTGCTCTTGGAGTAATTCTTGTGGGCCGGCCAACCCTGGGAAGATTCACCAATGTTCCAAGTTTTCTCCATTTGTGGATAATGGCTCTCACCATGGTTTGCTGGCATCACAAAGCCTTAGAATTGGCTTTGTATTCCTTTCTAGACTGATACGTGTCAATTACTGTGTTTCTCATCTACATCATTGCGGCATGATGTGTTGCTTTTTGAGATCTTTTAGCTTCACTTTGTCAGACAGCTCCTCTTGAAGTGATTTCTTGATTCAACAGGTTAGGCCTGGGTGTGGCAAGAGAAGTTGAACTCAGTTGTCCAAAAAATGTGTTTAATCACAGTTCATTCATAATCTAGCAATTACTTTTTCACATAGGGCCAGGCACTAACCTAACCCTTAATAAATGAAAACTTCATTTAAAAACTGCATTTTGAATTTATTTGTTTTATCTTTGTGTAATATTATATTTGTTTGATAATCTGAGCGATGACAAATACATTTTAATGGCTTGTCCAAGCACACATGGGGAATGTGCACTCAGATGTGCTGCAGTTCATGCACACTTGTGCATGTGTTTTCCCTCCTGTCAGAGTCTTTGATTGAACAGTAGCAATCTGTTCACCAGGGTCATCCTTTGACATGAGCAGTAGGCAATGTTGTGTTGATGTTCTTCCACCTGAAATGTGATATAGTAGATAGAAAAGAGTGTGTGTGCCAGCACTGCCTTGTCCAGACTGGTTCCTGTCTTGCTAATAAAAGAGATCTCTTTTTAGTTTTGGATACTGATCTTTCCACAGACGTTTAAAGATCTTATTCACGGTTCACACTGCATTTGCCCCTGAAAGTCTCACAGCAGGCCCACGGTCCCAGGCCATGATTCATGGAGTGACAGGTCTACCTCTGGCCACCATAAGGGCCCAATCAGACAGGCTTCACCCATACTAATGCTGCAGACAAAATATGCAGCAGTACTTAGATGCATGCATCCAGTCATGTAGGCCTTTACTGGACAGTGGCAAGGAAATGTATACCCTTTGAAAGTACCTGTGTTCCAGTACCATGTTTTTGTCTTAAAATATGGTCAGAGATTTATCTAGGTTAACACACAAATTATTGTATTGTTCTTACCCATGTTGACATGAAGCCAAAGGCTACTGAATCAAACACAAATTAGAGTCAAGAGTTTTCAAACTTGTAGGTGTGCGTTAGTTCTTTTATGCATAAAAATGCATAAAACATTTTGAGTTTGGTATTTACAAGTATATGCAGATGTCGAGTATGCCTTGCAAAGAAAGTAGAACTGAGAAGTGTTATGATAAAGAATTATTGATTTGTAATAAGATGGAAAGGACTGCAAAGTAATCTCAGTGATGATGATGATGATGATCAATCAATTTGTCCACAGTTATCTACAGTTAGGCTGCTGTATTCCAACATGAGAACATCATTCAAACTGAATTATGGTGGAAGGAGCATCACCATTAAGGCCAGAATTGTAGCAGAACTTGTGATTTGAACTGTAGACTTAATATCCATCTTCCCCAGATGCATTTGGTGTGTTTTCAAAAGCATTAACTGTTTTGATTTCTGTCTTTTAGTGTTTCCGGGCATTGTGCTGTAAAGGACCCCCGCCGCCAAGACCAGAATATGATGTGGTGTGCATTGGCCTGACAGGTGCTGGGAAGACGAGCCTGCTCTCACGCCTCTGTAGTGAAGGCAGCGACGGCATCGTTCCCACAACAGGTAGGTGCATAGAACACGTGGATCACTGTAAAAAGGTTTTTTTTTAAATGTATGTACTTTAATAGTAGCATATACCCTCCACACAAAAACACATCTCCCTTCCCTCTGATGTGTTTGTGCAATAGTTCTCAATTTCTCAGATGCTTTTGTGTTTCAAGAACATGTTCTCTGACTTAGAATCATTTAGATAATACTATCCAGGTATTACAGCTTGCCAATAGGGGAAAGCGTGTCTTCAGCATGTCTTTCAGGGTCCCAGTGTTCATGCCAGAAACACTCTGCAGTCTCACTAGCCAATACTGAGCTTTTTTCTTTTAGTCAAGTGGGAGGCTGGTGTTAAGTATGTCCAGAAGAGGAGGCTTTAGGGTTAGTACATCATTCTCCTGGTAGTCAACACTCTGCTTTCCATATACACAATGCAATCCCTCAAGGACACTGACATTCCTCTTTCCTCCCCTGGCTTTGTCAGCTTTGAGCTGTTGCAGAAATCCCATTTTAGATTTAGTCATTGTGCACTTTCACCACTAGAAGCTAAATATAATACAATTTCCAAATGTCTGCCTGTTGTGTGTGTGTGTATGTGTAGTTCTCTGTAGAAAGAGGTGGTTTATGAGAGTGAACACCTGTCTGCGCCTACTGCAGAGAAGGTCTTCATAGAAGAAAATATTTTGATTACTCACCTTACCAGAAAATTATTTTGGTGAACTTCATAATAATAATAAGATAATAAATAAGATTTAGCTATCATCACTGTCTGCCTCTGCCAACATTTACACAGGGAAGATCATGAAGAACAATGAGGGGGGGAAGTCTCCCGTGGCCTCTCATTCTTCTTGCTTCATGATTTTAAACTGTTGTAATGTGCTTAAAACCCACATTTAGCAGTTAATTTAAATGTTAAGAAAATTAGGATGAGTAGTGTCTCGATTTGTCCTCCTGTTTGTGAATACCAGAAAAGGAATTCAATTTAGCATAACATAAACAACATTAAATCTCTAATTAAATCTCTTCCTTTCTCTTCTTTATTATTTCCCACTGTATGTCACCACAGAAACAAACCACATAATACGTGGTAGCCCATTAGACTTTGGTTCAGTCCCCCACTCCTACATAGAACAAAACATTTTTCTGTTTAGCTTGTCTTGTTTTCTGTTACTAGGACCACACAAAGTGTTTTCTTTCATTTTTGCAACACAGATATGTTGACCGTTCTTTGTGTTCACCAGCTGGTGGTTTGGACAAAGGTATACTAAATATCCTGGGAGGCTAAAAGATAAAGTGGATTTTAAACCGTCTTCTTACTATTGAAAAGCAATCCAGCCAACCAACAGTCTTGGTTATTATTTATCTTTTTGTCATCACCGGGATCAGAGGGAAACAGCATTTCCATTCTCTGTATGTCTTGTACTTATAGAAGAATTGACAATAAAGTTGACTTTGAGCTTTGAAAAGTTGACTGTCATCACTCCTGACATGTGCTGTCCACACGTAATTTCTTCATGTTATTCCAAAGGATTTTCATTTTTCTCCTCAGGTTTCAGCATCAAAGCAGTGCCATTCCCTAATGCCATCTTGAATGTAAAAGAACTTGGAGGTAAGAAATGCATCCTCTTTCTCTGCCTGAAAAGCTTTCAGAATGTAATTTCCTTTTTTGCCATGTGAAAACCACAATTGGCTTTGACCCTACACTAACTTCACTAGTATCCGAAGGTGGAGTGAGCATGGTGTGTGAATTTTGAATTTTTCGGCAGCTTAACATATATTAGATTACATGTTTACTTTATCATTCCATATTAACTTTAAATATTTCATTTGTTTCATTCGTATTAGTATGTGTAATTAATAAAGCAACTTCTTTTCAAAGTATCACAAATCAAAACATGTAGGTAAAAAACTGACTGTTTCATCTGTCAAATGAACTATGGTGTTTGTTTTACCTCCAGTAGCATCACACCTTTCTTTCACAGACTGACATTTGTGTACAGACGTCAGACCTGTTAGTATTTTTTGAAGTGGCTGTACAGCCTGCACCCTGTTATTCCTGGAAATGTAGGCACTCGAAGAAGCTGTTTAATAAGCACAGATGAGAGATCTTGAGGTGGAGTTACGTAAACAGACCAGAGGCAGAGGGAGGGCTCCAGCCCTTAAAGGGAGCCTTAAGAGAGGGTTCCATCAGTGCTACATGCAACCTAGTAACACGAGAAAATGTCTTTTGTTGAAAGTTAAAATAATTTATGTTTTCTGCACTCTATAGGCACATGACAGGTGCAGTGCATATTTTGAAGCCTCACGCAATCTACCCTTCTGAGTAGATGAAAACCATACACACGCAGACACAGAAACGCACACTAACATCACTGCACTGCACAGAGGCTCCTTAAGACCACCAACGAGGGTGCTACCAAATTTGGACAGAGTGCATTAGGGGGTTTTCAAAAGAGGTTTTTCTGGATTGGGTCAAAGCTAGTCTGGTGGGACATTATTGTGGTTGGAAAGACACTGGTCCCATGGATGACACGTTTGATTTAGAGAAGTTAGTACTGGCTGCCACCACAGCAAAGGATGATGAAATCTGTTCTCTTTTTCTCTTTGTCCCCCCTGCCTGGACCCTAACTGCCCTGCTCCTTTTTATTGCAAATACACAGAGCATAGGAAGTTGAGCGATTTTATGTTTCCATTAGTTGTGAATGGGTTGAAGTGGGTGAAAACATGATCTGTTGATGGCTGTTATGACTATTTTTATGTGGACCTTGCTATTGGATGTAGGTTTCTATCTGAATTAAAATGTTGACATCGATCTCTTTTGTTTGGGTTTGGCTGAGTGAACCTGTACACTTCTTGATCCAAATGGAAATGACGTAAATGTGGAGTCAGGAGAGTTGGTGCTCTTGCATAATGTTTCACTGGTCACTTCTTTCATAAGATTGTTTTCTGATTAAGTAGCCCCTTTCTGCACTGTTTGTAACTCAACCCTTCCTATATATGTCATTATTCTTATTTTCCCCTCTTTCCCTTTGGTTCTAAAACAAGTACACATGCCAAGTTCAGTTTATGTTATTTTGCACTGCGTCAGTGATGAGATGTGAAGATAAAGATGTGAAGCACAGACATTAGCATTCCTGACACCCACAAAACTTGTATAAATGATACCTTTGTGGTTTATTCTATTCACTCAGCCTTGACTAAGTCAAGGAAAAAACACTTGCTGAAGAACATGAAGAAGTGGAGCACTTCTGATGTACAGCATTTCCTACCTCTCCTACCCGAAATGTCGTTGAATATTAATGAGGGATTCTCCCTTTACAATATGAAATGTAAAGTAGTCTTGCGTATACAGGTGACCTTATGGTGCCAGTGGCCAAAGATAACATTTAAAGCAGAAGTGTTAGTAAAATATTTTTTGTTACAAATGGAGCAGTTAAAATACACAAAATCTTTCTTCACAACATCTTAAGCCTTTACACTTTTTATAAGCTGTTATTCTGTCTTTGTTTTTTTTGCTTGTTTTTGCTGATGATTACTCAAACCATTTAATCCCGGAGACAAAAGTGGACTGTGAACACAGCACATGAGAAACAAATGTTATGTTGAGCACATTTAACATGTAGAGAAGTCCTGCACACGGCAAAGCACTGAGAATGACCCCTACATAGCACTTAGAGTTGGCTTAGGAGCCAGTTCTCCTCTCATTAAAACGTTACAGGCTATGAACACAAGTAAGTAAGTATAGCTGACTTACAACTGTAACATGGATTGCTGTTAAGCTGGGTGATGCATTTCTAACAGTTTCTACCTTGAGTGCATTGAGACAGATTGTCGTAAGTGTGTTTCTGTTAAAGTTGAGGCACAAGACTGCTTATGTGCAGGTAACCCTGATGTATGATGCCTGTAATGATTCAGGCCAGGCTATACATTTGTCTGATGCATTTGTCATTGAGGTCCCTGCCATCTTGTTTTCATTTGTTCTCTTTCTCATCTTCAGCTCCGGTTTCTGTCTGTTTTCTTCCTTTTCTTTATGTCTCCCATTAATTCTTTGCTTTACCATTGCTTATGGATTGTGCTGTTAGAGCTATCGCCTGTCTTTCAATCTCCTGTCAAGCTTTCCTTGCTTATTGATTTGAACACATTGTCTGGCCTTAATAAAGTACAATGCCTCACAGCCGTTATTTCTATTTCAAACAGGGAAAGTATTGCTGAGACAACTGTGAGATAATTAAATCCAAAATCTGACTGAAATAAGTTGATTTCCACAGCTGAACAGCAGACTATTTGAAAATTCAAACAGATGTGCATACTAAGAGACTAACTGTGTGGTCTCACTTGAAATTTTAATCATGAATTAAATAAATTCCCATAGAGAATTTAGCATTTTGATTGTAAGATGGCCAGAATGAAAAGGTTGAAACTATTTATTTAATCAGCAGGCCAATAATACTGCAGAAAAATTGAAACATTGTAAAATAGAAATGCTTTGTACTCATCTGAATGAAGTAATTCTTTTCATTTAATTGACATTGAAATTTTTGCAATGGGCGATCTTCAGTTCGGCAAGTGTGTCCAGCTGGTGCCAGGTATGGGGATTAGGTGGGAAGGGCACCTCAGGGGACACAGGGAGGAATCTATTAAGTGTGTATGTGTGCAGTGTGAATGTGTGTGTGTTTATATGTCTGGACAGTGACTTGACGTCAAGTCTAGACGGGCCATTTCACAGTGTGCACTCACACCACACCATGACAGCTGATGAAGAAGTGGTTTTAATAATCACCACTTGGTGTTGTTCTTTAGTGTTGGGGATGTGGTTAGGAGTTGATGCTTTCAATGTGAAGTAAAGTGGTAGATATTTGCATATTGAGTGAAATAATTGTCACCAGGCTTTCTAGAAGTTTTCTATATTCCACTATACTCGAAACCAGACAGCTTAGAGTAAAAGATGTTTGCTTCACTTAGCAGTTGGCACATAAGATGAGTCAATCTTATAACTTATACTATCATAGACACACACAGACAACATGAGGGAAGGCAAGCAAAATGCAATAATATCACAGAACATTTACCAGTTGCCTATGAATACCATCAGACAAATGAACTATGTGAGCACATCTAAGAGCAAAACCACTCAAATGTAGTCATTGCAGACACAATGTGGTTCTTATTACTGTCATATGTGGTCAAATAGGACCACAGTGTGTGTTACATTGCATGGTAGGGGAGCACTTTCTTGTATAGGAAAAGACCTCTCTAAAAGTGAAATAACTTTTTCATTGGCCTTTGGATTAGAGCAGATGTTGACAGTTGCAGACAGTTGTGATTGACAGATTTGAACTTCTGAGGACAACAATGTTAACTCATCTTTATTTGAGACGTCATTCATGGATATTACTGTATTTGATGTTAGATTTCACCAGGTCAAGTGTGCAAGAACAAGGAGGACATATCTTGTAAACTTGACATTTTTGTTCGTATAAGCACATCAGGTTTTAACTTCAAGATGTCTGGGTTAAGTCTAATGTAAATAGTAAGGGTGTGGTGATTAATCATTGCACTTTCAGCCAGTCACTCTACTTGTCTTTAACTATGAACAGCTGTGCCAGTCATAGTGGCATATGATGAAAATGGTTCAGCCAGTTCAAAGGAGGGGTCTAGAGTAGCAAGACACAAAGTCAGCAACACTATTCCTTTCTTTCAAATATTGAGAGGCATTTCTGGTTTTGTTTTTTAAATTATGTGCATGCATAAGGGTAATTGATTAGTGTTTTGTACTAGGCCTCATACAGGAACTGTTTACTTAAAAACAGACACTGCTGAGACACAGGTTGATAGGTGTATCAACAGCTGAAGTGTTTTCCACCTCACTCCAGCTCCTACCCAAGCTCATTGCTTCAATGAAGTAAGCAAACATTATTATTAGAGCACACGTTATTGTAGTGCTCCCTCCCACCACTGTATTGCAGTTTGGTTCAGAGAAAAAAGAAGAGTCTGCTTTTTGTTAGAGACTTCAAAGAAAGTTGCTTTCAGTGTTTCAACTTCCCTAAGTAAAAAAAAAAAAGTCCTGATTAGCAACATTTTTTCATTTGTTTGCAAAAGTGTGAAGTGTTGCTTAAGCCGACTGTGAATCTAAAACTCGACCTGCAACAATACCGAACAACAACCAGAGCATGCCTCAACAGTAGGCTTATTTAGACCAAGTGGACATATAAGGTAGTAGGTTTTGTCTGTGTTGACTCATTTTTGAAATATAGACCATTACAATCAAATTGAATTAGCAGATTCATTCAGGAACACTGTCAAACACAATTGAAAGACAAACTGAATTCAAGCAGAAGACTATCTGCTTTTAATTTCTGTAATTGCTTGCTTATGATTTACTGGCAGTTGCCTCTACGTTAGTCACACTTTTCTAAAGAAAATGAAGTAAGATGATATCTTTTTTTTTTGATAGCTTTTCTTTCCTCTCATTTTGTGTTATGGGTATCATGTCTTTTACAGAAACTTAAAATTTGTCTAATGGTCTATCTAATGGTGGATTCTTCCTTTGTGCATATTCAGTCTGAAAACATGCTTGAACAGTGGACTGTACTGTGTGATTCTCTTAATAATAATAATATAGTTTATTAATCTTGCGAAAATCCTCCTGTGGACAGACAGCCTCCTTGAAGCACAGAGGGTTTGAGGTGCAGTGTCTTAATGAGTTAATTCATATTTGTTCACATATAACTTGGTTAGGTAATTGATTATGTTCCCTTCATTATTGCATTGACAGAGTTCAAACCCATCAAGTGAATGAATGAGGGTCAACTACCTGATTGGGTCAGTATGATGCATGACTTTCACAGACATACTATTTTTGCCTCTCATGCTATGCTGTTGACTTTTGGCAAATTATATCACAGTGAAATCTAAGGGAATAAAATATTTTATGTATATAATTACAAGCTATGTACAGATGATAGAGTATAGTATTAAAGAACAGAAATGCGAAAAGGAAAAGGGAAAACTGTGCAAAGGAATAAAGGCTTACTCATGGTGCGCTTATTTGATTAATGATATATAGTAGGGCTGCCAGCATCCCCCAAGAATGACGTCATGTTTGGAAATCCTCCTGTAAGACCAATAGGTGGCAGAAGCTGCCAACGAGATCCAATGAGACATGACAGACATTCCACCATTTCCAGGCAAAGATAAGAGAAACTTCCTAGTCAATCTCTCAAGTGGCACTTTGTCTGATAGCCTTCCACTCTAGTGAGAGGTGTGAGTAGAAAGAGTGGGGGAGGAAAGAAGGAAGGGAGGGAGAGCCTACAGGAAGGGAGGTAAATGTCACTGAAAGCACTTCGTGATGTTTAAACATTTGCCAGCCTCACAGTTCGTCACTTCTTGGCAGTTACCTTACTATGAGCAACAATAACAAAACAACAGTTAACAAGATTGCAAAGGAAGTAACCTCACCAGACGGAGGAGGATAATTTTAACCAGAGAAAGTACATCCTCTAAAAGCAAGTGCATGTACTTGCGTATGCAAAGTGATATGACCCTTGATAACTAAGCACTTCCGACAAACTTGTTGACCATATACGAAACAAACATTCAGAACGATATAATAAAAAACTTCTGAAAAGGACATCATTCTAATAATTTAATGAAACGTAATCAAAGCAGAAGAGAAATAGTAATACTCAGATAGGAAAAGGACTTGTTGAAATGTACTGTAAGCAATAAACACTTTGTATAGCTTTTTCTTTTAATAAATTGTCAACTGTCTTCCTGTTTTACTTGAGCATTTTACATATTATTTTATGCATATTTCAGCATTTGTTGCTTTTTTATATAAAAAGATTATTAATAGTAATAATAATAATTATTATTATTATTATTAAAAGATTATTGTGACTTTTTCCTTTATTGTTGCATACGCTGTGAAAGATAATGGTGTTACTACTTCTTTGTTGAAAGCTACATTTTTTCATAACTCACCTCCTTTTGGCTCATTAACAGAGATCATAAGCTGTGGTTAAAATGTCTTCTGTGGATGGATGGATGGATTTCAGTTGACACAAGAAAAGAGCAAGGTGTTGCAGTGTTGAAGGAGCATGAGTAATATGGAGGATATGACTAGCTTATTATGGTTTGTGGTGTGGAGTTGTCAGCATCAATGAAGAGAGGAGCAGCTGTCATCAGTCATTCCTGACCTTAAGAATCACAGATTTTACAGATTTTTTTCATCAACTGAAAAGTAATATAATGACAGTCTGTCATAAATGTTTACTGCTAGGTCACAAAGGTTGTAAAGGGCTGTTGGTGTGTTGGTGTCCAGACATTAAGTTAGTTTGTGTGGCAGCTCCAGTACATAACAGACAGGTTCATTTTTTTCTTTTATTGAGGTGTGGTTGCTTAGGATTGTAAATTAACTGTTGTCCTGAAATTTGCATGTCTGGAAAAGTCCCAGCCCCTTTAAGATCTACTTATAAAATTGTAATGTTACGCAATAGGTAAAAATGTTACATTAAGGTTGTGATCAAGGCACTGAATGGGGCTGGGTTAGCTTCTTCCAGTTTGACTGATCTGATTTGATGTTTACTTTAAGAACTTTGGAGATTACTCCTGTGTCTTAGCTGTGTCACTAAGAGTTATGGCATGTATGTCTCATTATTTGTGTGTTCTTGAGTGCATACACAAAGGAGTGCTGACTAATTCCATTGCATCATTGTATGCAATGACAATAAAAGCTTTCTGATTATGAAAGTGGCAGTTTAAATTTCATATTGCAAAGGGCATAAATGGGGAAATACTTTGGTTATTATGTTTTGTTTCTAGAATTACATTACAATGTTTTGTAATATATGATATATATTTAGAAATGATTGCTAACATTGCTCATTTATTTAATACAAAATAGTATGATTACAAGTTTATTTCCAAAGTTGACTATTACAAGATAAATTTTATTATTATTAATAGCATTAGTTATGATAACGACTTCTCCCAAAAACATTTAATGACATCACTTAACTTTCTACAGGAGCTGACAACATCAAGAAATACTGGAGTCGTTACTATCAGGGGTCGCAAGGTGTAGTCTTCGTGTTGGACAGTGCATCATCAGATGAGGACCTGGAGGCAGCACGAAATGAGCTCCACTCAGCCCTGCAGCACCCGCAGCTCTGCACACTGCCTTTCCTCATTCTTGCCAACCACCAGGACAAGCCTGCTGCAAGGACGCCAAACCAAGTAACTTTACCTGTTTGCAGTTATTTTTGTTAATTTATTCAATCCAGTGCGTGTTTAACTTAAATTAACTTTTATACCAACATCAGATGTGTCTTGATCAGGAACATCATTATTAATATTATATATTTAGTCACTTAATAGCTCATTGAAAACAGAAGTTGTACACAACAAACTTTAGGGAATTGAAGTGGGTGTGTGATCTCTTGAGGCAAATTACTCTTGGGAGAGGCACCAAACTCAAAGTGATCAAAGGCCTTATAAATTGGTGTTTTGGGAAACCTCTGGAATAGGAAAACAAGTGCACCTTCTGCAGCCAGACCTGTTTTGGCTGACTTGTATTGATTAAACCTGGTATTGCACAGCCTTAACAAATAAGAGGGGGCTAATGCAGTGTGAATCAAAAATCTCAGAGGTTAGGTGGAGGTCTGGCTGATTAAATTTATACAGATAATTATTGCAAAATAACTTTTCCTAGATAAAAGTTTAGAACACTGTTGATATAACCTTGATAGAAGTAGTTCCATCCATGTTTTGACAGACAAAAAGGCAATGATAATTAGAATTGCACTGCATAAACCGACCATATTGCCAAGTGAGAGGCAGGGCAAGATGGAGGACATAGCAGGCAAGATGTCATGAACCTTGGGTATGAAACATGACTCCTAAGAAAATGTCATTTCTTTTTTGCGTAAGAAGCTGGAGCTAATATGAAATGTTAACCTGTACCAACTTCACATTATTTGATTCACCTCAATGCACAACACTATCTTTGGAACTGAACTCCGCGATTGGACTCTTCTGGACAGCATGAGATGTGCCACTGTTGCTTGTGCCCACAGGACAGTGGTTTTGGGTTTCATGCCTCTTTAGAGTTTCTGGGTGGGTTCAAGCAAGGGTAGCACTTGGGGATACCATAGTCTCAAGATCTACTGGGTAAAAACAGAAGCATTGAAGGAGCTAAGTGGACCTTTGCCAAATGTGAACCTAAGTAGTAATTTGTTATTAGACTAATGTCGTAATAATGGGCTACCCATAGTGCTCACCTTGTTTGGGCACTGTCTAAAACACACATTTTGCAAAATGTACTAATGTACAAATGTACAGTCAGTGTGAACTTGCAATATATAAAAAAAACATCCTCTCAGGAAGACATTACAGGAGGACACAGTAGTTTGAAGGATATTGTCAGGCTGAAGCAGTAAGCTCGTCAGGCTTGGTTTTCTCGAGGAAATTCTGTGTTGGCACACAATGTCAGATCCTGTTGTTGCAGTAGTTTGTGGAGTTTATGAAGACAGACTTTTAGTTGGCTTGTAAAAGCTACTGGCAAACTGTTCGATGACACAAGGAGGAGGAATAGGTGCTTCTCAGCACGGGAGTACTCTTCTTGACACACTGCAAAGTAATGTTGATAGTACTGAGCAGTGTGGGAGTTACGGTGTTGGTATTTGGCTTTAACCAGATATTGAGCAGTAGATACAGGGATTAATGCAGATTCCACCATGATTTTTGAAATAGTGGATCAACTTCTTCCACTTCACCACAGAAAGATTAAGATGGTGTCAGAAATGCATTTCTCTTGCAGGGTGTTTTGTCTCACCCTCAGGAACGTGATAAAGAGGTTACGCATCTGGGAGGTGCTTAAAGGAATCACTGACCCTTCAAAATGAAAGGTTAAAGTTAGTTACGTTGGTTTTAGAATATTAATAAGATTCCTGGACATATTTATGTCATCTTTTCATTAAGTCCAGTGTATAAAATTAGGTATCCAAATCATCATGAACATGCTGGGGGTTTGTCCAGTGAAGCCACTCAGGGTATAAGACCGGGTTTTTAATGTTGTAACATAGTTTTGTCCATGATTATAAAACTCATCATTACTCTCCTCGAAAGAAAATTATTTCAGTGTTCTGGCTGTAATTTCTGTTGCCCAAAAATGTCTACAGCGTTCAGTCCTCTCTGTCCTGCTGTCATTCCAGACATGGCTGAGCTCTTTGACACCTGTCTACTCGCACATTATCCTGCCATTTCTGTTGCGCTGTGATGTTCATCCTGCAAATGCCTAGGACTCATGGGAAGTGGTGTTCTTTAAAGTCCACTTTACGTATTGTACTATAAATATTGTATAAACAACGATATTACATTGTTTTTCAAAAAACTGACATACTTATTTTTACACAGCAGGTAAGTTATACTGTATGACACTGCTGAAATGGCTGTTTTCCTAGGCTGGAGTTTTAGTTATTAGTGATGTTGAAATCAGTTGAAATTTTGAATGGGGTTTTTGCGAGTTGCGGGTTCACATCAGTTCAGTGGCTCCAGTCTGGCATCAAGCTTCTGTGATGACAGTCTAACGCCACAATTTAGCACTACATAGTTTGTAGCGTTTTTGACGTGTTTAGAAACGAATGAGCAATTTTACGTCACCCAGACTTTAAAGGGTATTCTAATATTAGATGGTTGTTTGATATGTGCCACCGGCTCATATCGGTTTCTACTGGAATCAAGATGATCCCAATTAGCTCTTCATCACTGCATATTTGCATGAAGTTGAGCTTTTAACCGTTGCGTTGCTGGTGTCTGGCACAGCAGGGTATACTGAGTGAGTATACCAGTTTCCACTGACACTTAATGGCCACTGTCACTGCCCCAGTGATTTGTCTTGGTAGTGTGAATGCCCCGTAAATCTCATTTGGTCACCAAAAATTTGTAATTTGTCAATTATTACAAGTATTAAAATTCTTTCGGTGCAAAAGTTGGTGAAATTGTTCAAATTCCAAATTATCTTTTGCTATGGCCTATCCTTTTAAATACTCTAGTCCTAGTACATTTGTTAAATTCTTTGGTAATCAAAAACTTTTCTGTATATCGAGTAGAAAACAATGTACTTCTGAGCATCTTCCCAACACTGGCTAACACAGAAGCTCGTGAGTACAAATTTAGTTTAAGTCATTTATTTAACTTTTGTTTTGAATAACACTTTGCAACTCCAAGTCTGTAATGATTACAAGATGATACAAACGCAATTTACTAGTCACAGAGTAGTAGGTCATGTCATCACCTCCCCTCAGGACAGAATTAATCACTGCATGTGGATGCAGGAATAAAATACAGCATAACTATGGTTGTCTGTCTGTTACACGTTTCTATCTCTATCTCACCGCTCTCTCACTTTCTCTTTTTGTTTTTAAGCCATGTATTACCGCTGTACTTCCCTCACAGTCGGAGCCCTGTGTTATCGCTAACGTTCCCTGTAACACATTCACTCATGTTGTCATCATGTCATTTCAGAAACCTGAAATGGCACTTTCCTGTACATTCACAGAATCACTCAGACTTGCACAAATACATAGACACACATGCATCATCTGGAGATTTGGATGCATTTGGGGCAAACCCACGAATCCACCTGAATCAGTTTAACTAATTGGTATGGATTGTTTGTACTTGAGCACAAGCTGCTACAGTCACGGAAACCCAGTAATCTTATTGATATTTTAAATGGCATCAGCTTGCTTTAGGTTTAACTACATGAGCCTCTTTGTTGGCCATCATAACCAATAACGCTAGCCAATTAATCTTGTCTGTGAGCTACCCACTATTTCACTTAGCGTGATGTGTGCTCTGACATATTTGTTCCCTCATTGAATCGGTCTCTGGAAGTATTGACTTTTTGAACTGTTTGCAAACACTGATGACACGTGAGACTGGCTGATGTGGACGGAGCAGTGAGATGGATGATGCCCAAAGGCAACTGCAGTTCATGATGAATGACTTACATAAAGGGGGTTAATCAGGATAGTGGAGGATGCTGATGTTATTACTTTGTCTTTTTAGTTGTCTGGTGTTAATACTGTGTGTACTTCTATGAGCTATATATTATATATTTTGCCCATCCTGTCCACATTTATTTGTGTGCACTCTCATGCTATGTCTGCTATAAATGCATGTACCTTAAACACTCATTAATACATGTAAATTGTGGTAATTTCGTATTTGCACTTGTAATGGAGCTGATATCAGATTCTGCTACATTTCAAGAAAAGGATATGATCCACAATCATACATCACATCTCATCTCATCTCATCTACTTATGACTTGCTTGTAATTTCTTACATCTTAACATAAGACTTCTAAATCTGATGTCAGTGGCGGCACACTGTATAGCACAATTAATTAAATTAATTAATTAATTAATTAAATAACAGACAGATAAATACACTTTACAGGGTCTATAGGACCACACGGTTTCCATTCACCTTAGTTGTGTGTACAAAAGAAATACTCTTAATTGTCATGGTTTTTCAAGTGTGTCTATGTTCTTTGTAATACCTTTTGTATGGTTGGAATCATGGTCATTGTGAGTGTTATCATGCTTGTTTGTGCATATTATCATCTGACTCATGGCTGTGTCACTGAATGCACTTAGTGTTCAATGACTCATGAGTAGTTTTTGCTAAGATGAAACAGAATTTTAGACCAATGATGAAATAAACTATTGACTTCACCTCTTCTTGTACACTTTGTTCCTTAGCTTCTGTACATTTATATGTCAAGCCTATGAATAACAGCAACTTGGTTGTTCTCATCACTAACAGTCTAGCTTTTTGGTAATGTTGTCTGATAAGTTAAAATAGCAAAAACAATGGTAATTGTGTGTCCAATGATATACTGAAGAGTGCAAAAGTGCAAACCACCCTATTTGTAAACCAAACGCTGATATACACTGTGATACCATTGCTTTTAGATCACTGTTGAGGAGCATTCACCTCAGTTATGGGGGCTTGCATCATGGACACATATTAGTAATAAAGTAAGCTATACAACCTGTTGTATACACATTGGGCACCTAACTTCTATATTATACATCTTCTGGAAGTTTGGGAATAGTTTTGAATATTTTTTATTGATAAAGGTTGTCAAAATGCTCTTCTGAAGAGCCAGGTTGCTTAATATTAAATGAAAGTTACACTAAAGGATCTGTGGATTAAAACCCAATTAAAGATATGTCACTTTGTATTTGTAAAACTATCTTCCTTAGTACCACAGTTTTTCTAAGCATCTCAAACATAGCATATGCCTATTTTTAGGTTATCTGGTGGATGTGTGTTTGCACTGTGAATTACTTCTCTGATTTGCTCCTTTGCTGGTTTAGCTGATATTCCTGAAGGGTTAGGTTACATTATATAAGATCTTTCATGATTACGGTGATGTAATTCTAAAAGTAGACCTATTAAACATAGGTGAAGGTTTTTTATTTTCCCAGAAACATGCTTTTATGTCAAACAATAGTAGGTTAACATAGTAAATGTCATCTAGTGAATGAATCAGCCATTTCCAGCTTGTTAAAACCTTAAAATTTCTGTCCCCTAAAAAGTCTTTTCTATGTGTATACATCAGTAATACAACCTTGTCCTTTTTTTGCAGGATCCA
This sequence comes from Ctenopoma kingsleyae, assembly GCA_032353495.1. Taxonomy (NCBI): domain Eukaryota; kingdom Metazoa; phylum Chordata; class Actinopteri; order Anabantiformes; family Anabantidae; genus Ctenopoma; species Ctenopoma kingsleyae. The sequence goes on along the minus strand of JAUBNQ010000028.1, from coordinate 18,452,500 downwards.
AATAATCTTAGTACACCTGTATCCTGTAGGTATTGCATAAGTCATCATATTTATATGATGTATATATGTAATATAGTAGTATGTAATGTATCTTTTCATTATTCATTAGAATTTCCATTAGCTTTAAAGGGTCAATGCACTTCTTTGAGATGTTTTGGACCAGTGGAGCTACTTCACTTGCTTCATAGAAGCTTTTGTACTGTTCACTGGGACATCATCAGGTTAAGAAATTAAGACTTTGCAAATGTACATTTGTGGGAAGGTGAATAATGGTAGCTATTAATGTTTTGAGATATGGAAAGAAAATCCCTTGAATGTGGGCTTTATGTTAAGACAGTAACACTGTCTATATGAAAGAAGGAGGGTAAGCTGTCTGTTTGCAGCATCTCTGATGTGCTGTGCTGCAATGCATTCAGGGACAGTACGGAATGTACATGTAGGTCATCTGTGTTTCAAAAATCCTCAGGGCCCAATAGTTTGTATTGTTCTAAATGGTTAGTAATTTAACATTTT
>JAUBNQ010000028.1:18417805-18443503 GCA_032353495.1 Ctenopoma kingsleyae | reverse complement strand
TTATTATTATTATATAATTATATATTAATATAACTCGTTCAGGACAAAATGACATAACGGTCAATAGTAATCAAAGTCATCAACCCATGGAGGCCTGTATTCAAAAAAATCAAAGTGAAAAATTGAAATTACAGACTCATTCAAGCATGAATTTCCTCATGTCAACTCATAATGTGACTCAGAAGTGTGTATGGCCCTCTGTGTGTCTGTGCCAACAACATCTGGGCATGCTGCTGATGAATCGATGGGTTATGTCATGGGAGAGCAACTTCCCCTGAATCAGGGCATCAGTGAGGTCCATAATGTAAATCTGCTACATAATGTTTAGACTTAAGCACAGCATTCTGTATTTTACAGTTGCTTATATAATGGCAGGTGATCGTCACATACAGATCTGTTGTAAGCGCTATACAAGTGTCCCTGATCAGACACCTTTTCAACAATTGCGCAGCTCACATGCATTATCATCAGTAGTTTATCCAGTCATGCCATGACAGTTGCTGTTGGATACTGACCTTGTTATTGTGTTATTTGCCGGCGATTGCTCTACCCACTAGACTACTTGCCACCTCAATCTTACATGCATGTCTTTGGACAGTGGTAGAAAGCCTAACTCATGCAGACACAAGGAGAACACATGCCCACCTGACCCATGGATTTGAACCTGGGTGCAACGATGCAACAGTGCTAATCACTGCACCACGTTCTGCCCCTGTAAAATCCTTTTCCTTACATGCACATTACTTATTGATCAAACTCCATCCAATTCCTCCAATTCCAACCTCCTCATATTGTCCCACTAGAACACTTTGCTCTCAGACTGCAGGTCTACTTGTAGTTCCTAGTGTTTCCAAATGTAGAATGGGAGGCAGAGCCTTTAGTTATCAAGCCCATCTCCGAGTGAACCAGCTTGTTTGGATTGTTGGGTTTTCTATTTATTCTGTAAGGTCTAAAAACCTTACATTGTAAAGTGCCTTGAGATTACTTTTGTTGTAATTTGGCGCTACATAAATGAATTGAAGTGAGGTGAAATGAATTGGCATCACAGTAGTTTAACTGACTTGTAAAACGTGTCACGTGTTAAACTATTACTAAATTAAGTTTTCCCTTGACAATTTTGACCAATATAGTTGGTAGTGGCCTGATTATGCATCTCTGTTGTGTGTGCATGTACCATCTTTATCATCCTTAATCTTGGAAGCCTCCATTGGAGTTTTTCCAGTGATATTTCTTCTTTGTGGCTCAGATAAGGAACCATTTTGTATAGTACAGCTCCACTGAGGATTCTTCCTGTCAGCTGTAGATGTAGAACTTTCTGAATGTCACTCTGATGTATTAAGGCTGATTTCTTAAGTTAACAAGGGCTGTCTTCAGCCAGTACAGGACTTGATTATAAATCACCATTTGAACACTGACACTCTGTCAGAGTTGTCAGCACATAATACAGGTTGTAAGGGTACATGTTTTGGCCTCCTCCATTATTTACACCAAGTCAGTTAAACTCAGTGTTGTTTTCCAAAGTGATTTCCCATGTATAATATACATACACAGTAGACACATTCATATTCATATAATGATGTTCTGCTCTTTGTCCAAAGCCTCTGTGTTTTAGCGTCTGCATTCCTTCATGGCACAACCATCTCCAGATGTTATCCTCCTATACTGTACTTTTTTCTGAAAAGTAGGGGAACCTTTGCATGGGTTGGATTTCCCTCCATAAAGCCACTTTATTTGCAAATGTTTTTCATCTCTTCAAAAGACTCTGACATTGGAGCCCCTCAACAGAGCATTCTGGATAAAGCATTAAGGGAACTTGGACTCACAAACTTAGTCTCTCTCTAACTTAAAAAGACGAATGACAACTTAGGATATATGACTGTGTAGATTTACTAAGAGTTTAGCAAGTCCAACACATGAGTGACACTTCCTCAAGACCTTCTGTTGCCTTACTAAGTAATAAGTAATATAGTAACTCTAATGACTGCAGTGTAATTCACTGAGTTTATTAGACCACATGCTTGTGTTTCAGTTTCACCTTGTTTTCTGAATTGCCTTTCACTATTAATTAGAATTTAAAAATTGGCACATTCTACTGCTGCATCATGAGGTATTCTTGAGCCCATCTCCAAATGTCTTCTTGCACCCAACTTATCCCCTGTGATGGCAGACATGACCGATCTGCAGGCTTGTCAGGTAACATCAGTGCAAAGCTGGTGCTGTGTGACACCCCTGGCGGCTTGCCAAAAGGTAATTTTGCTAATTGGTGAGCGCCAATCTTGTAACAAGGCTTTGAGGGGTGACCCACCGACACAGATGAAAGCTCTCAGATTTGTCTTGTGTCAAGGACTTGTGGGTAATCGGCGCATCCAATGACCTGCAGGCCACAAGGGCAGGACCACAGTGTTGTGACTAGTCTGTTTGTGGAGAGGGAATAGACATCAATAGACAGACATCAATATCTATATGTTAAAATTTACATTATCAGAGCTTGTTTCTGAAACTAATACCCAGATCTTGAAACTCTTTACGTAAAACTTTATACATAAAATAGAAAGGTTTTTTTTTGCTGTGTTCCAAACTTTTTATTTACATTATTTTCCCATCTGTTAGTTATTCTTGGTTAATTTTTGGAAAAATATATTCACAAATGTATATGCATAAACAGCTATAAAACCTGACTTGGTGACAGACCACTTCCTTGAAATCAAAACATGTCATTCTCTGAGATTTGTTTATCTGAAGTCAGTCCAATTCTTGCGTCTGGTGGGAACAGAGGAGTATATAATCCAGTGTCTGCATTGATAGATGAGCCCAGAAAGCAGACAGAAACTCTCCCAAGGGCTTTAAGAGTGACCAGGTCATTTTACTTTTGCAGCTTTAGTTGTCTGATAGCCTTAGCTTGGTCTGGAGGGTGGGGGTGTTTGTTGTAGGCCTATGATGGTGAATCGGTTTAGAACAACACTGAACATATGTTTTTGTTAGTTCCTTCAGCTGTTTTTTTTATTATCTTAACTCACTGCATTGTGCAACATTAAAAAAAAACAAAAAACATCCTATTTGCAAAAATCCTTTACTCAGTGTAAATATGGTCTGGGAATCTGTTAAGGGATTTCACATTGCACTTACAGACTTATTCATGCATGCAAGGTGGTTTCAATATAAGACGAGCATGACCAAAGACATCCAGTTGGTTAGCAAATGTAGACATAATGATGAAATGCTGTCTGACAAACTGTTAGACTCATATAGATGTTTAAAAAAAGGAAGACTGCATTTTTAAATTAAAATATGTGAAACAGCATAGACTTGACATAGACTAGACTGATTTAAGATTAATTCAAACTATTATAATACAGTTTGTTTGTCTTCAAACTCAAGTCAACATCTTATGAATGTATTATGAAATGTAATGTTTAGTTCTACTTGACATTAGGTAGGCTGGGACTATTTTGTTAGGCACCCTACCAAAACCACACACACACACACACACACACACACACACACACACACACACACCACTCTGTTTGTCTCATCAGTTCTCTTCAGCCCCACAGATATCCAGACACAGATTAGCCTTGACTTTCCCATTAGGGGGCAGCCCAGAACCCAAATAGTAAGTTACTTTACTCAGTTGAGATGACACACATGGAAACCATGGAGTCTTGGTGTTGTTTGTGTTGTTGGAGTTCTAACTGTACTCTATAATGTCTGACTGCTTTCTAGTCAATGAACAATGTAGTAGCAGTATACTCTCGAGTGTGTGTTGTTTTGTATATCTTATGCAGTCATTTAACATTTTGCAATGTAGGTGGTATTTTTGGTACTCAGAATTACAGTAATATACTGGCTTTTAGCCAAGCTAAAATAACAGTGTGGCTTACTGACGTTTGCTGTATTTGACTGAAAACATGTTACATTTTATCAAAGATTAAAAAAACCTCAGCTGTCAGTGATCTGAAGTTTTTGGTTTGTGTTGTAGAATATTTAATTAAATGTTGAATCTAAGTGATTGAAATGTTTTTTAATAGTTTCCTTTGTACTGTAATCAATCGGGAAATACAATATTACCTAATTACACCAGATTTCTTTCTGCATACCTGGGATGAATAATGTCTGGAAGTTGATACATCCCAGTACCCGTACCCCATATCTGTTCAGTATACCCATTACTTTGCTGTTCTGCATAAGAATGAAGTATTTTCATTCAGTACAAATGTGACAATCAAAACCATTGGTATTTGGTTGCCATATGCTGAACTGAAAGAAAGAATAAACACACCTCCCCCCTTGACTTTGTTTTGCCTGTGACAGCTCATGTTGGAGGGGTTAAACTGTGTGTGCCAGAAATTAAATGAATGCACAGAATACTTGGCAACTCATTCTACCTCAGTGCAATGTAGCTACATGAACATGTAAACTGTCTGAGTTTTGCAGACATTGCTGCAGGGCAGAGGGAATTACACTGTCACACAGAGGATATGGAGCTGCCGTGATATCCACTTGGCACATAGTTGAAGACCATCCAGGTGGAAATTGGTATGCTTTGCCAAGAGGGAGGTTAGAAGTGAGGTAGTTTCATGGGAGGTGCTCATCTGCATCGGCAAGCATCGTCTTTCATGTAAACAGTATATGACTTTACCTGTTGTAGCTGTCACAGAGAGAAGATGTTGGGTGTGAAAGCAAACAGATGTTAAGGCTACGTTTTGCACACCTGTAAATTTTTGGGATTCTTAAAGATGTGCACATATCTGTCAGTACTGTAATCATACCACATAGCAGAGACATGAGATTAATTTGTATTGTGCTTATCAGTGGAAAATGTAGCTGCTTGTGACAGATTTACTCTCATTTCAATGTAGACATTTAAACAAATCCATGGCCTCAGTAATTGTGGGATTTTATATTATTTAAATCTAATAATAATAATAATAACTTAGATACTTAGATACTTTATTAATCCTTTTGGGGAAATTCTTGACAAATCTACAGAAACTGTATTCAATTGCTGAGAACATACAGTATTTAGCAGTTATGCACAATGGTGTTTTAGTATGTATGTTTTCAAAACTAGATGCTGAATGATGTCCTGTTACACATGTTTTCTGAATATAATTAAAAATAATTCTGTTTTCCAGTATAGTATGAGTATACTCTTATTGCAATTAAAGAGTCTAAGAAACTAAGCGTTTTGTCGAGATGATGACGGTGAGTTTCAGTACACTGTAGTATGTGTTAGTTTATCAACAGTTATTGGATATGAGAACAATTTGGAACACAGATCATTACACATACATGTTGTATGTTACACTGCTAGTTACCTTAAGAGTGAAAGCCCCGTGCAATCAACAAGCTCTGTAGTATTACATGATGTAACCTGAAACTGGTAGCCTGCATTTAAAAAAGTCTAATAAATAATTTTTGAACACAGTGTTGACTGGAAAGTTTCTAATAATAGAAACACAGTCTGTTCTTCATGTGGGCTTAAAAGATGGTCGAGTACAATTCAGACCTCCCTTGTTCAGTCCAAGTAACTGTAGTTCAGATTACATATTTCTATTCTTAAGGGTTTTCTGCTTTTTCAGCCCTGTCAACAGAGCAGCCTTATGAAGTGGCTATAAATAATATTTGCTGAGTTCACTGTGTAAAGAATATGCACGATGATAAAGAAAATATTTTTAAGTATTACTGAAAGATCATTTAACAGCTGTTAATGTAACAATCCTGAAATTAAAGAAGACTATAAAAAGTAGTAGTATGTCACTATGATTTTTTTATTTTAAGTTTGCAAAAAAACACTCATCCACATTTTTATACCTTGTGGAGAAATATTCAAAAAACACTCGTGGACAATGTATAATACCAAAAACAATACTGAACTGCTGGAATACTGGTTCTCATGCATTAACAGAAAATAATTTCAAAATATTCAGAATTTCAAAGAGTTTCAGAGAATTCTGAATATTTTCAGTCTTTTATCCAAAAGCAGTATTCTTCATTCTTGTGTCCCACCCAAGACTGGTAAAACCATATGCACCCTCTCTGTAGACGCAAAGTTGAACACTAAATGACTCTGAAAAATGTCCACTATCTCGGACATTCTTCAAGTCAGATAGCAAATTGTGCTAAAGGGGTTACTGAACCATACTGACTGCAGCTTTCTAGTTATTGACTGTAGATGCCATAAACCAGTTATGTCATCAGTTCTCCTTGGTGAATAGGATGGATAGGGTTTTTTGCTTGCAAATGATTAGACATGTTCCTATATTTAGAAAGATTTTTAGTATGGTCTACTTGCATGTGTTTTTAGTTTTCATCTGGCCAGTGCGCAGACCTGACATTCCCTTGACTCTAAAATGTGATCTGTTTCAAGGTGTGTTATTTGTATAATCATTAATCCAGCCACACCATGTGTTTACACACATAATTTATATTGTGTAGTCGGAGCAACCGATCAGAAGCCTCGGGAGAAAGTACACCACTGACCTCTCCGACAAACAAATGAGGAGGATGGTGCAGAAGCAGCTGGCTCACGGCCTATCAAGGATTGACAGCAGCCAGCTCCCTGGGAAACTCAAACTGTGGTGCTATCAGTTCACACTGTTTCAGCGGGTGATGTGGCCACTAAAGGTGTGTGAAATTCCATCAACTACGGTCAGCAGGCTAGACGGCACTGCCAACAGCTACATCAAGAAATGGCTAGTCCTCCCTTGCTGTTTTTCAAATACAGTACTCTTCGGTAAGAACGTTCTCCAGCTTCCACTGAGGTCTGTGAGCCTCGGATATAAGATAGAGAAGGCCCGTCTGGTATTTGAAGTCCAGGAACCACACAGTAAAAGGTGCAGCAGCGGAGATGTGGACAGGGCGCAAGTGGAGGGCATAGGCAGAAGTTGATCAAGCCATCAGCAGGCTGCAACATAGGGAGGTCTTGGGGAGAGTTCAGGAAGGCCGGGCTGAAGTTGGATGGGGAGAACCAGTCAGGTTCTGGTCCAAAGCCTCCAGGAAGGAGGGAAAGGCTATGGTTATAGAGGAAGTTGCTCGAGCAGAGCAAGAGCGCTGCCTCATCAAGGCGGTGTCCCAGAGCAAACAAGGGGCATGGACCTGATGGGAGGGCACCATCCACAGGGTCCTTACCTGGAAGGACATCTGGCAAGCCCCACAGGCACGGCTCAGCTTCAAGGTGAGGGCAACTTATGACACCCTGCCTTGCCCACAAAATCTATCACTGTGGTTTGGGAGTGAAGTTAAGAGCCCCCTCAGGGGCACCTGAGATGGAGGCACAACCAGGTTCTGAAGAAGTAGGGAACCAAACATCAAGTGTTTTCTTTGTCCGACCAGGAGATGGCCAGCAGAAGCCAGGAGCGGGCCAGATAAGGTCACTATTGACCCCTGGAAAGGTGTGGGAGATGCGCGTCGACCTCGGTAGGCAACTCATCTTCCACAGCGAGATTGTGCAGTCAACCCTGAGACCAAACATTGTGATGTGGTCTGCAGCTGCCGAGCAGGTCCTCATCATTGAGTTGACTGTCCCATGGGAAGAAGGCATACCAGCAGCACACGAGCTAAAATGGCTCAAGTACTCAGACCAGGCAGCAGATTGTGAAGAGGCAGGCTGGGCAGCATCCATACAACCAGTGGAGATCGGGTGCTGGGGTTTTGTGGGCAAGTCAGCGATGCAGCTCCTCTGAGCCACAGGAGCAACAGGCGCAAGTCTACAGAGAGCCGTCAAGGAGCTAGTGGAGGAGGCAGAGAGAGCAAGCTACTGGATGTGGCTAAGGAGGAGGGACAGCGTATGCGGTAAGACACCCCAATAGGGGCAGATGCAGGGAGTGGCAGGGAGACGTCTTCAAATCTTAATTGTATTTTGTAGAGCAAATTTAGAGTTTGATGCCTTCAACACACAAAAACAGTTGGGCCAAAAGCATGACATGTAAGTCAGACACACACACTCTGTGTCAAAGAAGCCAATATTCTGTAGCACATGCAGAATAGGTCTGGCATTGTCCTCAAATATCCCCTGACTTCCCAGGTAAAGACATTGCCTTTATGGCAGCATACGTCTCTCTAAAATTCCAATATACTGTATGTCTCGACATCACACATGCTGGCTTTTGCGCCTTTCATTTCTAACAGTCTGGATAATATTTTTCATCTTCAGTCCAAGAATCCTGACATCTGTTTTTTCCTCAAACAAGCTGAAACGTGGTCTCGTCTTACCACAGAACATGTTTCCACTCTGTTTCGGTCCATCTGACATGAGCTCGATCCCTGAAAATCCGGTGGCATTTCTGCACAGAATTGATGAATGGCTTCTTCCTTGCGGAATACAGTTTCACTTTGCATTTCTGGATGCAGCGATGGATTTTATTAAGTGACAATAATCTTCCAAAGTACTCCTGAGCCCTTGTGGCTATATTCATTATGGTAGCTTGACAGTTTCTCATGCAGTGCTGCCTGAGGGCTTGAAAAGTCATGCACTTTCAACAGTAGTTTCCAGACTTTTCTACAGTGTCTGATTTTTTTTCAAAAATATTATGTACTATAGATGGTGAAAGACTTAAATTCTTGCAATGTAATCTTGAGATGAGAAATGTTTTTTGACAATTCTCTCACCAAGTGATGAGCCATGACACATCTTTTTTTGCAATACCCTTTGAAGGACATCCCTTTTATACCCAATTATGATAATTTCTGAATAATCAAGAATGATGTTACTTGAATATTTTATAAACCTTTGATTTTAAATATACAAAATACAATTAAGTTAGTTAGTAAACTCACTGAAAACCTTTTCTTTGAACTTTTGTCAGTTAAAGTTAGTTAAAGATAGTTCAATGTTTTGTCAATTGATGGTTCAATTGACAAAACACTTTATTGCATTTTACAAAAAGTCCGAGCTTTTCTGGAAATGGGGTTTGTACTTTGTATAACTTTTAGTTATGACTTAATTACTTCCTTTGAACTTTTTGGACCAAAAGGCCCATTAGAGGATCCAAACAGCTGACAACAGAAGGTGACCTCCAACCTCAGCAGTCTTCTTTTCTCCTAAACTGCTGCTTAAAGTCAGCAAGCATCAATCTTTTTTCCTGAGTCACACCCACATACATCTCTAGGCCTAACCGTCACTGTTTGTAGTGTGTGTTGCACTGGGCAGTTTCACTGTTCCAGCTCGATTTGCGTCTTAATCGCGCCAGATGACAGACGAGTCCCCCGGGGTCTTAGAGCCACATGAGACACATTTCCTTAGCCTCCTGTGATATGCATTACACTCCTAGTATGCTTAAGAGCAGAGTCAAAAGAGGACAGAAAAATACTATGGCAGTGTTATCCTAACAGATCATTTAAGATTGAATAATGTCTGAACTTCTCCACATCTTTAACTCAATTCATTCACTTAAGAAAGCTTCACAGTCACTTTCATTCAGAAAATATCAAGAACAAGCTTTGATGTATTAATGATAGCAGCAGCTATACAGATTAAATGCCTGGAGAAAGCAACATGTTAGAACATGCCCTCTCATCACATTTGTTCCTCTTTCATTTTGTAATACATTCCAAGATTTTATGCAAATTATATGCCTCATACAGTACAATATTGTTTGCATTTAAGTTGGGACTTCCATCGAGTGTACCCTTTTTTCCCTCCACAAACTTTCTCCCTCTGGGAACAGTTCAATGCTGTCTGTTGGAGCTGATGTGAGTGGTGTGAGCCATGCAACCCAGCCACCCTGCTTCAGTGTCCTCGTCTGTCCCTGTCTGGCCTGCCCACCCCTTCACATCCCTCCCGCGGTGTCCTTTCTGAGGGCCAGCTCCTCTGAACCCAAACAACAGTTCCATTTGTTCTGCCAGGGCTGGGAATGCACTCAGCCATCTTTAGCTGTGTTTCTGCCAGCCCCACTGGATGCCAAACCTGTGGACCTTACTTATATGCCAGCTCTTCTCTTTCTTCTGCTTTCTTTCACCCTGTCTGCCTGAGTTTGTGACAGTTCCAACGTCTAAGTCAGTAGTGAAATGGTCCCCAGAATGGACCTTTTGTATGGCTTTGTGATAGTAAACTGTATACTCCACAATTAAGTTTGTTATGAAAACTGTAGCTTGCATATGAGTGCATTTCACTGCAGTGAATAAATTGTTTAAAAATCTGATTAGAGAACACATGTAAGTAGTAGATAAGACAGTTTGTTTTCATTGTTCACTGAGTGTTTGACACCTCGTTGCTCTGTTGCTGTCTGTTTCTTGTGCATCTTAATTGCTTGCAACTGTTTTTGTTGCTGAAGCAGACTTTTCTTATGCCGCTTTTTGCATTTATAATGTCATCACATTTTTGCGTTACATTCCTACAGGTTTTTGGTATCACATTTGAGATGTCAAGCCTTCCAACATGTACATTAATTCAGAAGTTTATATCATATGGTCATTTTACTTTATTTCAGATATGTGATCAATATATCCACATACATCTCAAATATGTTGATACTAATATCAAGGCTACTAATATCTTATCCTAGAGCAGGTATATGCCAAACTCAAGAAGAACTGCTTCATCTCACGTCACCTTTATCTACGCAAAATAGTGGCACTTGAACGTGCCGTGAAGACTTCAGCCAACATCTAGCTAGCATGTACGCTCTGAGCCTGTGTGAGAGGAAGTAACTCTCTGTACCAGCAGGTGGCAGTTGGCTGTATTTGTCACTCTAAAAGGGAAAGTGGTGTCTCTCAACAATATACAAACCGTATACAAAGCATCCCTTGCTTACCATTTTCACACTACTCTCGCTCACCACAGACATCTTATAGCTACTTTAAATCAGAATGCATTTGCTAATAGTAAATAAAGAGAAAATTCATATGACACTTTAAGAATTTTTGCCTGGCAGACTACTTACATAAATTTACATCAGTTTTCTCTAGACAAACTAGTGAGCGATACTTTGTTTCATTACTTTCACTTTAACAACCAGTTTCCTTTTATATTCTGTATTATATAGAGTATAGTATAAATTATTATTGTAAATTCAAATACATTGTATTTTTCCTTTATAAAGAGTGTTTCTTATTGAAGTGTGCCAAGAAACGAGTAACAAATATGTTTGTTCAGCTATTTGCATTGGAGCAGCCACTGCTCATTGAAGACAAATAAGCCATGGACAAGGCACAAATGCCTCATTGCCCAACACTCCTCCATCACCATTGTGTGCAAGCTGGATGAGTGAATGTATGTAAACACTTTATAGGGTCCCAGCACTGCTCACAGTGCAGAACCAATGTGGAACTCTTCAGATAGCTCTTGAAGACTTAAGAAAACACAAGTCTCTGACAGCAATCACTCAGTTACAGAGATCCGGTTGTAGCATCACTTCAAAAAACGTACTTGTTATTTCTGAACCGCTAGGTATAATACTACTTTATTGAAAAAATGAGGATGTCAGGTAAAACTAAATTTGATCTTAGATGAAAACTGTTTCAGAATCAATGGCCTTTACATTTCTTTTTTTGTTTTTAGATGTGCTTTGTCAGATTTACACTTTAGGCTCGCTAGTGGCATCTCTGTCAACCTGACAAACAGGACAACAGAGAAAGTGGACGAAAAGGCATGGGTAGGGAGGGTTTCCTTGGCTGAGTGGAGAGAATGAAGAAAGGGGAGTAATCTGCTCTGTCTGGTACATTACCCATGAATGAGGCCTGAGCTCGTCAGGGGACTCATAGAGGATGCACTCTGGCCTTAGGACACAAAGAGAGGGCATGGCCAGTCACTTTGTAGCACTTAAATCCACCGCTTCAGCTTCCACACATCATTCACTTCAGTCATTTCTGTGCTTCTTTGTTTTGTTTTTTTGGACTTGCATCACTTCCTTAATAAGTGTGTCCTTATATATTGCAATGCTAGTTCCTGTGACTCTAAATAAAGATAAGGCTGGGATCTATGACCTCAGCAACATCTTAATTTTAACTTTACATCTCATCTGCATCATAATATTACCAGATTATCATACGTTTAACTAAAGTAAATTAAATACATCAATATATATAGGGGGTGTTGAGGATATAATTTTATGTTGTCCCTGAAGTCCTTATCTATGTTAGTGGGCAAACACCATGTAAACAACTGGCCATTTGACCCCAATGCCCCTCTCTCCACTTTTAGAACCAAGTGGCCCCTTAATGGGGATGTCCCGGCTGGCATGGATATGTCCAGACTTGTCATACAGCTTTTTGCCCCCTGCCCCTACCTACCTCAACAACAGGGGCCCTCCTGTGAATCATAGAGATGTCTTAGGAGGGATATGCTCATCTTTCAAGTAAATTGGGCAGTGTTATTCTCTCGGTCTTATTCTTGACAACAGTTACCATGTAGCAGAGCTGATTATAGCCCCATGCTAGGTGTTCATGGCTTTTTCCGTGGTTATGATATCACAAACCGAAGAGATGTCCATGACCTCACTGCAACATGTTTATGTGCTTGTCTTAATCCAGGGCTCTAGTGGGGGACTAGGATCTGCATTCCTCTATATGTGCATTATGATTTCATCACATGTAGGACTGTACTGACATTCACTTAAACTACCTAAAATGGCCCAAGCTGCTGTGTGTCAGAGAAACAGTGGCAATGTTTGTACAGAAAGATCCGTTGTAATGATGGACAGAGCAGATAAAAATATCCACAAACTACTTTGATATCTTTCCCATTTGCAAAGGCCGACGTGTATAATTACTGTAATAATTCAGTATTATAGTAGAAAAATAATGCTTCATACCACGTGTGATAATTTGCTTTTATGCACAGTTAGCATCATAAAAAGTTTTTTTTAATAGATAGGCAGGTAGTCCACTAACCTATTGTTGTGCTGAGATTTTTTTTTCATTTATACAACAGAAAAGAGGTGAAAACCAGTAGGGGGATGCACAAGAGAATTCAGGCTAGATTTGTTTTTAGGCCAGTCTAGTTTTGGATGCAATTTCAGATATAAGGGTCTTAACGACATCACAATCTCTGGGCTAAATAAAATTTTTTCTAAAGAAGATATTAAGTTACACATGAGGCATTCAGATAAGCAGCGTTGGAGTGTTTGAGTATTTGATCTTCCTTAAGAAGATGCACCCAGACGTTTTAAGATATTTTGTTCTTAGTGAGATACAACTGCAACACAGACATTTGCTGCAGACAGTATTGTGTGGGACTTGGCAGACACCCCCTGAAGCGTCTTTTGAAAAAGGTTACCTTGTTTGCCCCTTGAGCTATTTTCGCTCTGCCTCTCTGTCTGGACTCGCCAGTCTGTGAAAATACTCCTCACTAACCTTACCTCCTCCTCTCTCCCTCCCATCTGATGTCTGTCATGACATCACTTACATCAGGTATCCAAAGCAGACAGCAGTAAATGGGCGCATGTTTAATAAGCATTATTAACACACCTGCTTTGCAGCACATTCCTGATTACATGGTCTAATGGGACGGGCACTTTAAGTGGGATTAGTCGAGCCTGGGGGCCTACACCTGAACCTTAGTCCTACTCTTATATTCAAACATCTTCTAACTTAAACAAAAAGCCTGCGGAGAAATCATAACCCAGCTCTGACAGTGTGTTTGATCCACTTGTTTACCTATATACACCAAAGGCTGTGATCCACCCTGTTTATGTGATAGATGTTTTTAAATTAAAAGAGCAGAATTATCACTTGAAAGAATAATTATCATCCAGAAACCAAAGTCTTGTCTCTATGTACTGGAAACATTGTACTTAGTATTCCCATAACACAGGAAGTTAAATACTACAGTTTCATATCTGTTTTACATTTTCTGATACAACTGAATTAAAGTGGAGTTGGTTGGTTGGTGGTGTAAAGCCAGAGGTTTTGTATAAAATAAATAAAATAAAAAACTAGCTACTGGTACAAAAACAGCTTGTCCATTGTATTGCAAGTCATATTAAGCTAAATGCATTGTTTCGACAAAACATTTTTATAATTAATAGTAATTACATTACCTACTTACTTCAGTTACATGGGAGAAAGACAACTTGCTGACGATGTACAAGTGCTGCATCGACATGGATGTTTAAGTATTAAGGTGAACTTTGTACTTCAAATATCACCTGCTTCATCTCAAATGTAGCTAAAGTATTGCTTAGCCACTGTAACATACATCAGAATTAAAGTCCTACAGATGTGTTTGTTTTGGTAGTGCATGTTTTATCATGCTCGATATGCTTTCTGTTCTGTTGCTAAGTGCAAATATAAAAGAAAATCTGTCTTCTTTCCTACAGAGAATATTTTTCTTTCCAGTCCCCAGGTGGGTGGTGGAAATTGTTGTCAATTTTGACTCTTGAACTGTGGGCAGAGCACATAATTGTCTCTGTACCACCAACATGTACCACATTTACAAAGCCACCTATTCATCCATTTTCATTGTTGTGGATATGTGATCGCCAATTTCAAGCATTTTCCCAATGTGTGCCATGTTGCATTATACCATGAAGGAATTGTGGGCTGGTAATATGGCATGTTTTTGGTGTCTGTTGGCAGAATGGAGTGGAATCAATTTTGGAAGCAGTCAGGTAAAAATTTTAGCTTATATATTTGAATAAAATACAGGTTCATTTGTAATGTCAAATTACAAAAGCAACTAATATACTTTTATAATGCAAGGAAAATCGATAAAATGTCTAGGTATATGAACAAGGTCACTAAGACCTAATGGGAGCTAATACTTCATGTAATTTCACCAGGATGGCCCCACATGAGTTACCTTACAGTTAGTCTGCCTAATGTCTGCATGCTGTAGCATGACCAGTCCTCAGCACTGACATCCTCTCAGAACACGGTGTTTCTTCTGATTAGTTTCAGGCACTTACTGTCTGGAAGTTCATCAAATGATCTGGGGTATTTGAGAAGGAGCTGCACCATAGCCTCCAGATGAAGGCTACGTGAGCTTTTGAATGATATGGCTTTAGATGTAGAAAAACAAATGTGCTCTGTTTATATACTGGGAAATGGCCAGAAATCTTTTATTTTCTAATATATGATGCAAGACATAAAAAGCGTTTTTCCTTCGTTTTTGTGTCTGTTGTGCAGAAGGGGCTTTCCGCTATTCAAAATTTCTGGTATTGTTTCCTCTTTTGTTTGGTAATCCTGGTTTGTGGAAAGGAAGAATCAGTTTTTCACCTGTGGGAATGAACTGCCAGTCATTGACAATGGAGAGGATGGCATTCCACCTCTACAATTAACTACTGAAAATGGTATATATCCTGACAATGGCATGTTTAACGGAAACGTTTATGTGTAATAATCTCTTGTAATTGAGGCCTTTTGAAGTTATGCATGGGTGTTGATAGCCATTATTGTTTACTTGACATGCACACCAAGCGGTTATGCTCACACCTCCAGTAGAGTTGATTCACCACAAAGCATCATATTGAGCCATATATATTTCAAAACTGTTAAAGAAGATGCAGCTGATACTTCAGTAGCACTTCTGTGCAGTCCAACTGGTCTGAACAGACAGACTCAAAAGGTCTCAATAAAGTAAGATGAAAGCTTTGGAAAGGCAGCCAGACAATGAAAATGAACAGCTCCTTGCACAACAAAACAGGCCAATGTAGAGATTTGGAACAGGTCCAACTGCCCCAACAATGCTCACTCAGCAGACTATTCTTTATCTGCTTTGATTTGACTTTGATTTTGTAATTTATGTTCATTTGACTCTTATCCAAAATGTACTAATTTAGTCCCCAGGGTGAAGGCTTTACTTAATCACTCACAGGCAGTTTTCCAACTAAAGAAAAGCTCTTTCTCAAGGCCCTCACCTCTGTTACTGATTAAGTATTAGGTACTATAAATGTTACTCAGCAATATTACCTTCTGATATCTGACAATTTAATTTACCTGATCAGTCTGATGAGAGTCATTCAGTAGAAATGTTGTATATTTAATGAATTCACTAAAAGTATGAACAACATGTGCAAGAAAAATGTATCAAAGGTTATTTTTTCTTAACGATGTTGCTGCAGAAAGTGGTTAAAATACAAAATAATGATTTTTCTTTTTCCAGTATATCACAGACGGCTTCCCTGTTTACTTTAATTTAATACCCATTCGGGACATTTGTTACAGCAAGTGTCCAAGATGCCTGGGATTGGTGATAATGATTTTGAGCTTCTCAGCACAGCTCTGACAGTTTGTGTTTCTAACGGAAATCTCAAAGAATTGATGGTATGATTATCTCTTAAAGTTTAAACATTTGCTTGATTAATTCATTCCTTAATAGAGCATAATACAAACACTATTAACTGCAGACATGTCTTGCAGATATTGTTTAGAGGTTCGCTTGCCCTTTAGAGAGTCATCAGAGATTTCCTCAAGGAGTGTGTCAATGATTCTGTACTACTATTCTCTCTTTTACCAATATTATGTACTGTGCATTTCAAATTTCTTTTAAATATATATTTAAAATTATTGCCACAAATATACAAGGAGTCCCACAGATTTGCATTGAATTTTTTGAGATAGTCAAAAGTTTGAACACATACAGAAATGACTGTTCTTGAAATAGAAGCAGATTTTTCAACATCAAATTCTAATCTGAAATACAGTGTAGACATTGTTAATATTAAAATGACTATTGTATATAGTCTTTTAAAGGAATATTTACATAAACATACAGAGGCCTATAATCATCAAACATTAGTATTGTCTTCCAATAGCACATTATGTTGGCTAATGGAAGTTTATTAAATTAAGAGGATAACTGATCATTATAAAACCATTTTGCAATGACGATAACACAACTGAAGACGTGCAACTTTTCAAGGAAAAGATGGTAAAGTCTATGCGTGTCCAAACTTTTGACTGGTAGTGTAGATTGCTAAGGTATCATGAGTTTTAGTAGCAGTCACACCTAGTTCATGTTTACCTTCTGTGCATTTCACATTTTTTAGCTGATAATGACATGTATGAAAACTCATTGCTTCAGTGATATCCAGATTACTAAACTAGAAAAGAACATGATCATGAAATGGATTTCTGCTATGCACATTTTTTGGGGAATAATGAACCAAACTTAGTCCAGCATGTTAATAAGGGGCTAACATCAGGTTCAAAACCAGCCACGTAAATATATTGTGTAGTTCAGAAAATCAGTTAAATCTTACAACTAGTCAAGCCATGACTTAATTGCATTATATTTTATTTATGCAGTTTAGTTTTTGTTTTAGATTGGTGTTCTAGTGCTAGATCAGGAAAACCCCACATTGTCTTAAAAATTGACATAAAAACAGAGAAAAACAGGTATATATCAAAGGTTAGTGCTATAGTAACATGAGTTTGAACAGCTTGTGTTATTAACCAGAAATTCTAACACCTAAAAATATCCACTTTTTTCCTGCTTTCATGGTGACTCTCCCACGTTTTAAATAAAATTATCTCACTCAGTGGACTGTTTGTTTCTCTCTGCCTGTCTGCAAGTGTGACAGATCACACACGTCATGTCCCCCTTCGCTACTCGCTTGGAGAAAACGTAGACTTGGTTCTATGTGCTGATTAAATGACTTGGAGCATTGTCAATTATATACTTTACTCACTGTGAACTGGACTGTAAACATGTTAAACATGTGAATCAGTTGTTTTGCCTAAAAAATGTTTACCTAAAGAAATAACAGCCCTCATAATAAAAAGAGTCAATGAAAACTGTCCCATGTGGTTTACTAGGCATTTTCTTTGTTGCTTAAACATTTGCCTAGATGCACTGAAATAATGTATGTCATACTGTGCATAATTGGATATGATGGATATAAGCTATAATTGGGTCAATGGTTTCATAGATGCAATGAATGATAAATATTTTGGTAGCCGGATAGATGGATAGATTGGTTGATTATTCAAAAATGTTCTTTAACTATTGCAATAATGAACAAAGTTTGTAAAATATACTGTGACTTTTGTTTGAAATATGACGCATTTCTTTCATAGCCACTCAGTGTTCTTAGTCACCCTCGACAGGTGGTAGACATCCAGATGGCTACTTGAATGTGACATCCAATAGACCACTTCCTCTTAGGCATTAGTTAGTTCAGAAGTTCTCTGAGCATGTATCACTTAGGTAGTTACACTGCCAAGTAATTAATGTGTTGCTGCATGTCTGACCCTGCACAAGCTGAGCCATGCCTGCCCTCTTTGTACCCTCGATATGTAGTGCGTTAATGTGATCCAAATGTGAGTAGATTCCTAATAATTGTTGGCACACAATCTGTCATTTATGATCAAAAGAAGTAATTTGTTCAAATCTGCACTTTGTAGATGATTGAATTGAGTCTCACACAATGACAATCAGTATATACTGTATGTGTTTTGGTAACCGTGGAATTTCTAAACCTCATTCAGACTCTTATGAAATCCAAAAGAACTGTTCATAAGACCACCAGGATTCTACTTTAATCTTCCGAAAGGTTTCATTGTCAGCGACCTAAATAACAATGTTGTTTCCTAAAAATGACATTCCCATGCAACTAAACTGCAAACACGATTACATTTTAATAATGAATTGAATCATATAATGATTGCTGTACGTTCCAAAGAGCTTAACCAAGTAAGTGCCTGAACCTAACCATAAAATCTTTAACAATGCTCTAGTCAATCAAATAGGATATTGTACTGTGAGATCAGAAATTTTGGCTGAAAAGAAAAGTGGTTGCTGTATTTTGGCTGGGGGAAAAAAAAGTTGCATACATTTTGTAGATATGTCCATTATCAACGTATTGTAACTAATCTGGTGGATCCCCGTTCTCTTAATTGATCGTTCCTCAATCCTCACTCACCCCAGAAGTTGTTCCAGTCTGCCATCTTGAAGGACATCCCAAAGCCTCTTATTTAATTCTGAGGAGTGACAATCAAGGAGCGATGTTTGAGGAGAGATAAACGAGGACACGATCCTTCACAGAAGTCTTTTATCAGACCTACACACCCATTTATTGGATGCTGAGCTGATCGCACTAATCTGAAACTGCATCACAAGTCTGACTGACTTTCCTCGGTTCCTTTCTCCTCATGTTTTTTCTTTGCATCCCTCCATGTATCTTTAGTAGGAGAGACAAAGACGCAAGTGAGGGAAATGTGGATGCAATTATGCAATTAAGATGTACCCATCATTTACATCTACATATTATGTTAACAGAAAGCATAATGATTGCAATTTCCCTTCAAAAACAACTTTCAGATTTTTTTTTTTTATATATAGAAACATAATTTTGTGGAGACAGAGTGCTAACTGATTGTAAATTTTAGAAAGACTTGATCTCTTATACATACATTAAAATTGCTTATTTATAAACAATTAATACAAGATATAAAAAAAATGCCACAGACAGACTGTGTGTGCAGGCATTCTAGCAATATTTCTTACTCCTCTTCAGAATTACTGCTGATGCTTCTATGTACAGCTGTTTGAGACACCTACGTGCCAAAATAAATAACAGACTGGGACATTAATTCTATTTTCTGTCCAAAACATTCACTTGACATTGCAGAAAATGCAATGATAACTTTTGATTAAACTGTGTTGGGAATTGTCCAAGACGGAAGTGGCTAGTCAACCACTGTCCTCTGTCACATTTGCACATGGTGAACTTGCAGGTCTTGGCACACATTGGGTGGTGGCTGTGCTCAATGACTCATGAGGCGCCCAGTGTCTGAAACTTTCGTCAAACGTCTGGCACATGGTGTGTGTGTGTCATTGTGGCCTGTGACGCTGGTGGCTCTAAATTCCCTGGTGGCTGCTGATTGGTCCTGTAGAAGATGAGGCACAGGTAAGGGCCAATCAATGAACTTTAAGAAGGAAACAACAGTGTGAGCAACTCCGTTACCAAATGGCTCTAACTAACTTGTTAAGATCACCCTTACAATACCTTGCATTTGCGTCATTACTGAGTGGAAATGTCTAATTTTGCCAGCTCATTTAGAATAATCAACAGGGTGAAAGTTTTACGTTTGTCACAAGTAAGTCATATTTATGTTTTCGAGTTTTTGAATTGTTTGTGCAAATCCCCACTTCATTTGAATTGTTTTTCACAATATATAAATATTGTTGGTACCAGCTGTCTTTGAAATTTTAATGTATTTTTTTGATATTTAGTTAATAGACCTTTTTCTTCATTCATTTTCTTTCAGTTAGTTGAAATGAAAATCTCTCTTGGAGAGGTCTACAGTACAGCAGAAGAAATAAGACACACAACAAAGCACACTGAGTCACACATACCCATGTCCAAACAATATCAGAGCATATTTTTAAAAAGGTCCAAATGAAAAGTTCATGTTACTGTGAGCTCCTACAGTAAAATGTTAAATTAGTCATTGGAATAGCAGAAGAATGTCACTCTCGCACCACAATTGTTGTTTTCACACAACTCTCACAGCTGCCTTTAACATGACACCAACAAAGCTATTTGAAGCGAAAAATAAGTGTGTGGTGCTGTTGTGTTTGATATAATGTCAGATGTCTGTTAATTTACTGTCTTTATTACGCAAGTCGTGATGAATTCTGATGGATGTGTTCAGTCTGATATTGGAATCAACCTTTTTGGAAAAGGAAGTGCTATAGTCTGGGGGGGGACATGTTTGCTCACATCAACTAGTCCCAAAGCACGGATGCTCATGACAAAGTCATGCTATACTTAACGGTACACAGCGTGTAACTGTTGGCTTTTTCACATACCTCATCGCCGGAATAAGCTGTGGTCAGTGCTTAATCATCAGTCATCGCAAGGGCAGTCTGTGAGCTAGAACCTCTCTTAATCTTGTCATTTAAGTTTAATCATTAGCAGTAAGCATTCAGACCCACCAGACAATCAGTAACAAATAGCTGCATCCCAGTCAAATGATTTAACAGATGTCAGGATCCTTCAGTGGGTTGCCTTTTCCTTAAGAGAGTTAAGTAATGTTGCAAAAGTAGACGTGAGCCAATTTCATCCTTCTTCTCTCTAAAGAATAATAATTAAGAGAACTTCCAAAAGGGCTCATTGCCAGTCTTGTAAAGATGAGATCATTGTGCAACGTCAAATAATTTTTATCAGCTAGACTGCCAAAGATTGGGACTAATGAATACTGCAAATTGAGAGCAGTCAGCATTTCAAACAGGCATTCTTTTAAAATTATTCTAACTTGCCACTAAAACCTTTCTTCTAGATGCCAAATGAAGATAAATGTGCTCTAAACTTTAAAGGTACAGCTGCTGCATGAATATGTGTGCTGTGGAATTTAGACAGCATTGGCAAAGAGATCATCAGAATTTCCATATAGATGGGAAAGCATTAAGATGTTGAACAACATCATGTGCAGCTGGGTGGTTCTTTCAACAATATCTTCTTATGCTATAATCTTCCTCTCCTTCATCATATAAGTACTTATATGATCACGGAATAACTACAGAACATTTGTGCAGTCACTGAGATCATATTCTCTCACCGTCGGTGCTGAGTGAGCAGACGAGACTGATGAAGGTGCTGGGGGGGGTGGACGGGATGAACAGCAGGAAAGCAGATAGGCAGAGAGGGAGGGGGGTCAGGTGGCGTGACTTTTTACTCCGTGGCTCACTGACCTTGACAATGGAGCCACAGCCAGTGACTCGGATAGCTCTTTCCAGTAGCGTCTCCTGCTCTCTCTCTCTCTTTTCCTCACTGTCTGTTTCCCTTTCTCACTGTCTCTTTTTCACTCTTCATGTATTTTTCTTTTTCTCTCATGCCTTGTCTCTCTACATGCCCGTAGCGAATGTAACCTGCTCTCTGTGGCAGCCAAAACGCACCACCACCTCTCTGCTGCAGCTCACCCCCCTCTTACCTCACGTCTGCTCTTTTTCCAGACAAGCGGGTTTAAAAAGTCAACTGCGTATTGAGCCGTCTAGACTGAAGCCGGTCAGCAACCATACCTCCCCACCCCCAACTCCCCTTCCCAACCCCCAATTTGCGAGTTGCTGGCTACAGTGGAAAAACGGATGTGGAGCAGGTGACCTTGTTGAGCTGTGTCCCTTGTTCTAGTCAAGTGGAAAACAGCTCTTTGGCCACATTATATAAATATATTCACCACAATGCAACAATAATGTACTGAAAGTCCAGCTCTGGACATGTATGAAGCAGGCATTCTTTCATTGAAATGCTCTAAGAGATATTAATTGTCATAAGTGTTAATCGCTGCAATAATATCTATTGTAACATCCAAATATATGGAAATTATGATTTTAAGGTCATTAATATAAAAAGTATGATGGCGTTCACATATAACCAAGATTAATTTATCCAATGCCTGTTTTTCCAGATACACTAAGTGGAAGTGCAAATGCCATCTCAAATGATCTCGGTTTCTCCTTTGATTCAGTTTTATGGCTAATTTAACTTTGTGTTATGTACGCCAGGAGCGACATACAGTACTTGTGATAATAGTGGTTCTTTATTATACCTTTGAGACACAAACTATTTGGTTGGGAAACCTACAGTGTGAATCAGCTAATAGAAATCTGAAAAGTACAGTGTGTGGCAGCTCTCATGTTTTATTAGCCCTGTGAAAACAAAGTAATTGTTTTTTTGGGTTGTATCTTGCACAAAGATGTTTGCCAGTAGTGTATTTGAACTGCAGAAGATCCATTATATTTTGTTAATGTGCTTTCTGTTCCCCTCAGGTCTGTTGATGAGGTGTACTGAATGGCACCCCGAAGTGTGACATTCCATGTAAAGCAGCACATGATTTTTTTAAGAGGTGTCTCTTGTCAGCCCGTGGCCCCACCATGTGCATTTGGATGACTATCCTCTGATAAAAGATAGCATTGACAGGTTGATTTTCCAACAGAACATTAACTATTACAAATAAACTGTTTTTAAATGCTAGTCTGCCTCTCGGGAGACTTTTCTGGAGGATGGAGCATGTGGAACAAAATGCCTGACTCGTGTCGGGTTATAATATCCTCTTAGATTTCATGAAAGGAGAGCGAATGGCAGGATGGTTGTCACTTTTGCTGATTGTGACCAGAAAGTGCATGCAGCTGTCAGTCACCAATTATCAAATAATTGGAGTGTGGGGTGATATATTTGGCTCAAAATATATTTACTCATATTTCCATGGATACACTCTGACATCTTTTGAGCCCAGATGTTATTATAACCTCTTGTTGGCTGTTTTTGTGTGAATGTTTCCCCAAAAATAGTGTAGGCCCTCAGTGAGTGACATCTAAGAGAGATCTCATAGATGTGTACCCACTTCTTCCTCCATCCCACCTTGGGAGGCAAGGGTTGGAAAGCCAGTCAAGCAGCACACATTGATTACCCTCTAGAGAATGTGTGGTAGACCTTCGATGTGCAATATGTGAAGCTACTTAGAAACTTCTCCTTTCTTTGATGGTTTATCTCTCTTACTTTTTTGTCTATCCCACAAGTCCTGCTCTCCCGCCTACCTTCATCTCTGCTTTCTTTCCTTTTCCCACCCATACTGCCTGTCTCATCCTGTCATCCCTGGACTGGTGGTCCGTCCCTTTGGGAGGTTAAGGGGCACTCTGGGTAAGGGGGCACTTGGCAGGTTGTGCGAGCACGGTGCTTGCGTTTTCCCACAGCCCGCGTCAAATGCTGCTGAACCCTGACCCCAGTGGGTCCTCACTCTCAAAATTGGTGTGGAACACAATTCAGACAGCTAGACCCTATTCAGGATCGGACCTTCCATTGGAGGAGAAAAGAATCACCCCATCCCAATTATGGTCCATGCCCTCTCTTTGTCTGCTGGTCAAGCAGGGTCGGACGACCGGCCGCCGCTAGCCAGGACAAGACTTCCGAAAAGCCTATTCATCGTGTGATTTGACCCCCAGGTTCCATTGCTGACTCACAGGGATCAAACACTAGGAATCTCTGGGGGCTTTCTTCCATGGAGTTTTTTCATCCATTGAAACTCACCCATCTTCATTTCTTGAATACATTAACGTTGATGGTCATTATTGAGTATATGCATAATTAACTGAAAAAGCACATGGGACAGCATTTATCCTTGTCAGTTGTGGTATGAAAATGTTTGTCAGTACTGTGGCTGCTTTTACTTGGGCTGGGTGCAGCATTGGTTGTACACTCCTGAATTCCTGGTAGTGATTAAAACCAGTTAGGAGCAGTCTCGTTACATGGGGAATTAACAGTGCATAAAAAATAAACACATTTCCTAAAAGACAAAATCTCACTTTCTAAGCTGACCTCAGGGACCACCGTAACTATGCATATACTGTATACAAAAGAACCACTGACATCTGGGTTTAACAAATTTCACATTCATAGAGTAATTTAGTTTAGTTAGAACCACTGCCAGAAAAGGGGTGTGATTGTGTGTTATGTTCTCAACAAACAAGCTATGGTTTCATTTTATCCATTATTTTATGATAGGTTTCTTTATTTTTGATTAGTCATTTGTCTTATCTGTCTGCTCTGTTGCCATATACTGTAAGAAACCTCTCTGATTAATATACAGAACACACAGAAACATGTATGCATGTGTTATGTGGTCATAATTATGAATAGGAGAGGGAATTCAAGAGAGAAAAGGTATGAAAGCCCAGATGCTTGCATTTCTAATGGTTCCATGGCAAATGTGTGTGTGTGTGTGTGCGTGCGTGCGTGCGTGTGTAGTCTCAGGCTTGGTGCGTGGTTTAAATCTTTTGCAGACGGGGAGCATTTTGATTGTAATGCCGCGTGCTGTGTGCTAAAGCGAGAGTCTGCTGCAGCTTTCAGACTGGTCAGCTGTCAGGACTGGAGTGTGAAAGGAGGGCCCCTGAGTGAAAGGGGTGGAGGGTCCCACCAGGGGGGTCCTGGAAGAGGAGGGCTTGTGATGGACCTCCTGGTTTTTGAGAGCCCTCTGTGTGGGCTACAACAGCAAAAGGGGCCCCCTTTACACGAAGAAGAAAGGGAGGGTGAGCTCGATGGAAGATGCTGGCACATTGACCCCTGTAGCAGGGAGCATGGGCATGTTGCCAGTTCACCCGTTAAAGTCACAGATCAGATGTTCCTTGTCATGGAGCTCTTGGCCTTTAATAAATTGAGTTACTGTAAATCCGTATAGAGCAAAGTAAACATTGGCACCCCACATCCTACACTACACACAGCACAGATATTCTGCCCTTACAGATTTTTAGAGTGTCCTACAGGTCAGCCCCTGGTGAAAGGGCCATGTCCCAGCTACTGAACGTACCAATTATAAGGGATGTGTTTCTTCCCCTTTGCCCCCAAACCACCATCTAACAACAGAAATTGTCATTTGTGTTTCTAGACTGTAACTTCACCAGGTTTGTGACCTTCAGTCTTTGATGTCTTTCGGTGACCTATCTGTAACGCAGGATATCATGTTTAATAATCCCTTTTTGGTGATGGTGATTAAGTGTGACCTATTTCCTCTTTGTATACTTGTGTTCTGTGTTACTGTACTGCTACCCATAAAACTGCTCTTCAAGGACAATTCATTGATTGATTTTAAGAAAATGTGCCTATTTGGTTTGCCTATTTGGTGTATCTAGCTCTGAGGTTCCAATTGTCTGTTCCCCTGTTACATTCTAAGAAACATCACTATACTGAAGGAAATATTTTGACTATACAAAAGCTGTGTGTGTGTGTGTGTGTGTGTGTGTGTTTGTGTGTGTGTGTGTGTGTACAACAATTATAATGTATTTTTGTTTTTGGCAACAGCTGAGACTTATTTGTAGTATGA
>JAUBNQ010000028.1:18396950-18417705 GCA_032353495.1 Ctenopoma kingsleyae | reverse complement strand
TGTGTGTGTGTGTGTGTGTACAACAATTATAATGTATTTTTGTTTTTGGCAACAGCTGAGACTTATTTGTAGTATGATAACATAATAAGATTATATTATCACAGTATGATTCTGCTGAAAGTGGATGAACATTTTTGAGTTATCACCCAGCGCTAATCCCTAGAGCTTGTGTTCTGCAAACACACATTGCATCTGCTGTTACCACTACGAGACTTGAGGCATGGGTCATTTACTCAAGTAACAGCAGCCAGTGTTTTTGGAAGTCATCTGATCTGCTGCAAGAAATATAAAAATAAATGCCTCTGTGCTTGTAAAAACAAAGCAAAGAGATCAACTTGCTCATTGTCCAAATGGGAATCTTCTCGGGAACATCTTTTAGATAAATTTTCAGAATGCCTGCCTATATGGAAAGGACATTATCACTGTCTTGACTCTTAAGTGCAATAGCATTGTTCCAAGGAGCACATTGACAGGGTCGACAAGAATGTCCCCTGTGCAACCTTCCTTAGATTTACAGCGCCTCTGAGGATGACTCTGATCTGGCAGTGGTCACTTGGCTTTGAAGAGAAGTGTACTGCAAGTGAATCACTTTGAACCTGCACTGAGCTGAGCCTGCGAGAGATCCATGGTCCCACCTCAGTGGAACAGGACAGTAAATCTAAAAGCAGCTCAGTTTTTTTTGCTGTGACATGGGGACTTAAGGCTTAATTTGTTGCCTGCTGAATCCCCTGGTCCAACTGTTCTACAACCGTGGCTTGGTTCCAATGTGGCCTCAGCCCTTTTACGTCTTGGCTTGTCCTGGAATCTTTCAACAGCAAATGAAAAGACTACACTCAAAGTCCATATCTTTGTCTCCTTTTTGTACTCCTCTCTATGGTCAGACTTTATAATAAGGTCTGTGTTGTTTAAATATACATTTTTCTTCTGGGTGTACTTTAAAGCCCTGCTTCATGGTTCTTCATGTGTCTTTGCACTTTTGAAACCACAGTTTTCAACTGTCCAACACTGCTGATTGCTGATTCACTTGATTGGGATCTGTGAATCAATTACTTCCTCTGTAAAGTCTTTGAAAAAATGCACCTGCTGGTTGATAATCAATGTATTGTACGTACAATTGAGAAAGCAAGTAGAAAACAACATAACAGGCTGTATGATGGCAACATGCAGCTGTTGTGAGACTTGCATAACTTTCAGCTTTTCCAGCTTTTCTTGACATCGAGAGTAACCTTCCTGTGCTGTTAGGTCCTGCTTGCTGTAGATCTGTCTACAACATCCACTTCAGTGTTGAAGAACAGTGATAACTCCCACAGGAAATAGTGTGCAAGTACATACATAAATTGCTGCTGCTAGTGGCACATAAGATGGAAAAAGGTTTTGTTTGACATGGGGATCATGCCGAGCTGTTCTTAGTCTATACCTTCTGTGCTGCCCCACCTGCAAGCTGGCGCAGCAGGACAGAGGGCAGAAGGGGGTCCTGAAGTCCTCAGTGCATGCATCTTGGAATCAAAAGTAATGTCATGTGCTTCACCTACAGCTGATACTTTCACTTAACAGGTGATCAGTTCATTATCTACTTTGGGTAAATCTTGGCGACAGTAATCCATTCAGATGCAAAACCTTGTGTCCATTGCTCAAGGTGTTACAGCCTTGCTTAAATAGGCTTTAGGTTTTACTTACTGGCCAGTAGGCTGTTTCATTTGACACTTCCCACAGTTTGTGGTGCAGTGTTTGTTTTTTCAAAGGCTTCCCAAGTGTTCCCCTCTCGGGGACCTCCAGGCTTTCTCATGTCTTTAAGGCTCTTTAGGTAAGCCGGAAAAGCAAACAAAGGCATATCTATCATATGGTAAGTGGATCTCACATTACGCTCCCATTTCAATGCAGTCGCCAGTGTGGGCCACTTTCCAAGTGACTGATATCTTCACAGGGGCCAACATGTCAAGGGATGGTGTAATTGATTGTCTTGGATATTTGAGTATACCACTTTCCCTCATTCAGAGACCCCCTAATGCTTCCTTCTCCAGTTTTATAAGTTAGTCATGTGGTGAGGTTATGACAGTGAGGCGTGATAGACATGTTGTCATGGTATATATTAGGACAAGGGCATGGGAGGCCATATTGCCCATTTTATGAGGAACAATTATAAAAAATTATCTTCTAAAATACTTAATGCCTAAATATGTATAAGAAAGCGTTTTGGCCATTATTACTGCCTTTCTTGTAGGTCTTAAATCCATCTACCTTGTTGAAAAAGGCCGCCTGCTCAAGTTTTTCCAACTGAAAACCTCAAGGCTGAAATCATCCAGTGACTTTGAGTAAAGCTCTCCTTGCTCTGTAGAGGATGTTGGATAATTGCTTGCAGGGAGGATAGCTTTCTTATTGAGTATGTTTTTTTTTATCAGCTTCTTTTTATGTTTTGGCTTTTTTTTTTTAAATATGGCTGAAAGGCAACATGTTCTCAAGTGTACATTTCCTGTTCTTCCTTTTATGATCTTGTTACTTAAACAGGAAGAGATTATTAGAATTATTTGATATTATTGAATTTAGTTTCGATATTTTTCTCAGACCTTTGGAACCTAAGGCAACTACAAGAGCCAAACTCAACAAAAAAACATGCCCTAGATGAGAAATTGAGAGTTGACAGCGCAGTTCATTTAACTTTCTTTTACGATACCGATCTGCTGTAAGAGTGTGTCCAACAAATCTGCATCTGTTCCATCTGGGTTTGCTGTTAACCTCTGCAAGAATGCTAGAACTGACTTTAGATCTCCCAAATACATGTACATAGCACAAGACCACTGAACCACAGCAAGTCTTTTTATCAGAAAGATCCTGAACATAGCATGTTAACTGAGTTTACTCTGTTGCCTCGGACCTCTGCCAGTGCACCCTTGGGATAGGCAACTTGACTGCAGAAAATACTGTAGAAAACTTCAGGATTCAGATAAAATGCTGAGAATGCTATGAAAAAACTGCTTGTCTTTGAAATTAATAAGTCTGTTATATACTGTGCAGCACCCACTGTTGCTGAGGCCTTTCAGTCTTTACAATTGGCATTTGATAGAGTGCAAGACCATTTTGTCATCTGCAACTTGTTTTAAATGTAGAGAAAACAAAATGTATGTTTTTTTTACTGCTTTAAAAATGGTGAGATCTGCACTGAATGAGAAGATCTTAACTAGAGATGGACGACAGATAGAGTTGGTGTCTACTTTTAAATATCTAGGATTTTTAATAGATGAACATCTGACTTTTAAGGAGCATATTCAGTATGTTGTTAAAAAACTGAGAGTTCTTTTATGATTTTATTATAGAAATAAATTGTGCTTTTCCTTTTGTGTGAAACAGAAATTGGTGGCAACAACCTTCTTGCCAATTATGGACTATGGAGATGTATTGTATATGAACGCTTCACTTCGTTGTCTTCACATGTTGGATAGTGTATACCATGGGGCACTGAGATTTATTACCAACTGTGGTCGCCTTACGCATCATTGTGTACTCTATTCTAAAATTAATTGGACATCTTTATATATCAGACGGCTTAGTCATTGGTAGGTGTTTATTTATAAAACTATTCTGGGTATTACTCCTTCTTACCTATCCTGTTTCTTAACATGGAAGCATGGAAGTTACTATCTTAGATCTATGGATGTTCTACAATTTGTTGTCCCTAAAGTACGAACTGAACTGGGCAAGAAAGCTTTTAGATTTTCAGCACCTCATACCTGGAATGACTTGCAATCTAAGCTTCAACTTCAAGCCCTTGTTACATTGAAGGAGTTTAAAGCCATGGTGATGTCACTACAATTTACTTTGTCTGCATGTAAGTGTTTTATGTGAGCAAATCTTAATGTGTATATTTAATGTGTTGTTTTATTGTGGTTGTGTCGCTGTCTGTCTTGGCCAGGTCGCCCTTGAAAAAGAGATCTTTGAACTCAATGGGATTAACCTGGTTAAATAAAGGTTAAAAAAAATGTCACCACCGCTAACACTGCTGCGTTTATGGGTCATATTAGGCTGCATGTCAGTTAAAAGTGTTTGTCTGCTGTCTATGTAAGTGTCATATAATTAAAAGGCAGAAAGACCATTTTGGTTTGTTTTTATGATAGCTGGATACTGTCTATCTTAAAGTAGGCCAGGTGGGCGAAAGTCAGTCAGTCTGGAATAAACTATACAGGAGGTATGAAGGTGGACATGAGTGAGCTTGTTTGATTTTGTTTGTGTACTATCCCTGTATGAAACTGGTAACGAGCCTGTTGCACAGTGCATGCTGGGAAGCCTACAGTGTGACTATAAAGAGAAGTAAATAAGCAGATTGGGGCGAGGAAGTTAAATTGTAATAGTTTTTTTTTTTTCTTCAATGATTACCACCTGCTTTCTAGTTTATTTTTAAACTGAGCACCACTGAAGAACAGAGCATACATTTATAGAGAATATATATTTGTCAGGACATTTTCTCAAACATGTTCTCAGCAGCTATC
Source organism: Ctenopoma kingsleyae (assembly GCA_032353495.1). NCBI lineage: Eukaryota > Metazoa > Chordata > Actinopteri > Anabantiformes > Anabantidae > Ctenopoma > Ctenopoma kingsleyae. The sequence continues at coordinate 18,413,224 of JAUBNQ010000028.1, read as the reverse complement.
ATCTTGACTACAGCTTGCCTCAGGCATCTGTCTGCTCTGCCAGTGAGTCTTTTTTGCCTCTGCTACCTCCTTAGTGTTCTTAGTTGGTCAGGGGGGCACAGCAAGGCTATCCTGGCCACTGCCAAATCTCTTTTTATTTTGCCAGGATATCCCTGGCTTGACATGAAGCCAACAGTGACCATCACATGTAGTAATCTGGCACAGGTCAAGGAGCAGCTGGGTGCATGTGCCATGCGTGCCCATCCACTGTCTTAGGAAGCCAGAAGTAGGCTTGCCAGTCTTGGAGCTTAAGCTTAGCTGACTGTGCAGCTACTCCCTGCAGACACTGGGTCACAAATGGTCAAACCTAAAAATAAATCTTTAATGAATTACATTATCCTGACTTGTGTTCTAGAAAAAAAAAGCTTAAATAATGCTTATTTTTTAATCAATATGTGACATTTAAGAAGAAGTTAATTATTTCTGAAGGAAGCTTACAGTCTTGTTGGTCAAGTTTATTTTGGTTCCTGACCCACAAATAGTGTGGATACTGATTTCAGTAGAGATGTATATAATACTTTCCCACCATGACCGTTTACGTCCTGCCTCCCTCATTAAATAATGTAATCAGTTTCATACTTAAACACTGATTTAAATCATCCGTAGTCAGTGTATATATATATAATATAGCATCTGATCTTACATATTCCTGATGCTGTCTGACGCCATGTTTATAAAAATATTTTCTACTAAAACACTTACCTTTTTGTGAAGAAAAAAACTGATTTCGATTCAGTTCACTTTTAAAGACATTTATTAATCCCAGGGAGAATTGTTGTGCCTTGTTATTTGACAGTTGGTGACACTAAAAGCGGATAAATGTAGCCACATAATGCAGAACTGTGGCTTTTATGTATTCAGTGATATGCTGCATTGAAAACACCACTCTCCACCTTGGCTGCAAATGTCATGTTAATCTGTAGAATAATACAGTAATGCTAAATATACTGTAAATATCATAATATGTCTATAATAAAAGAAAATAATATAATATAAATGTTATATAAAATCATGCTCATGCATGTTGATTGTCATTGTACTGTCCCTGTTGCACATTTTCTCAAGTTCAGTAGTCACTCTAACTAATTGGACTTTTTGGCAAATGGTTCTGCTTTCCTGTCCTGTTCTATGGCTCTTCTCTGGTGGCTGGGATTCTTGCAACTGGAATACAGTTGTCACAGACACAGGTGATCACAGATTTTTTTCTTTTACACCGTTATGCATGTATTGTACATTTGCACAAGGCAAGGACCCTGGTCTTTATGACCTAGAAGAAGCTAGACTGGATGACCCAGTGGTCATCCTAGGAGCCATCTGGCAACCCTCGTCTTGTGTGGCTTACCCTTCCCAGTGCCTCACGCAATTCCTTAAGCAAGCATAAGTGTGCTTACGAGCACTTAATCTCAGAAAAACTGGTTTGGGCCACACTGTTGACTACAAATGTGGATGCTTCTGACGGTTAGGTCATGGGGTTCTTTCAGTCATGTAACACTGAGACTGAGTTTTTTGGCAATATATCCTGTCCGCCTGTTGTGTGATTAAAATCTCTGGATTGGATGTGCCCAGTCAGTGAAATGTGGCCCGTATGAAGGTGTCCATACCAAGTAGGTACTGAGCAGATGGGGGAATCTTTAGTATCTCAGACTTCTCGTGTTATCGTGAGTGCACAACTGTAAAGCTACACTGAAATCTTAATAAGTCATCTGGTATCACTGGTAAGATCAGTTGTCTGTTGCATAGTGCTAAAGAAGGCATTTGCTGCACTGTGAGATGCTCCTGGGTGTCTTCTGTTGGCCTGTGAAGCAAGGAGGGGACGTGAGAGAAGTTTGAGCCTGTCTGCACTTGCACAGAGGTCACCGCTGGCCTTTTGACTGTCTGCCAGTGCAGGGGCTACAGTCTTCCAGAAGAGGGCCTTGGCTATGGGCAGACAAGTGAGCCAGCCAACTAGCCAGACAGACGGCCACATCGTCTGCATTATAGGTCTGGGGCTACAGCCTGGACTAGGGCAGCTCAAGTTACCCAGACAGATTTGTTAACACTGTTTGGGTCCGCTCGGCTTTCTAGCCAGGCCTCTGAGCCAAACGCGGCTGAGGTGACTTAATCTGTCATTAAACTCACATTACACCCGGACAGAGACTCGGCTCAGGGGGACGGAGACAACGCTCACTCTCCCACTCGCTGGCATGGCTGGCTGGATTTGAGCAGACACAAAGAAACCCCCCTACTCCTCCTCCCTATCCTCTTCATGCCACACACCATGGCACAGCTAGACAGCACAGCACAGTCTAGACAAAAGCAATTTCACTTGAAGTTGAAAAGTCATTTGACTGTGTGACGGGCACCCGTGTGGATTTGATGGTGTTTACTGGGTGCACAAATCTATTTGTCTTCATATATTGGAAAAGACCATTGGAGAATACTGTGCTATCTGCTTTCATTTAAAAAAATGTCTTTAGTCATTAATCATTTTAGATTTGGAGGAATATGTAGAAATACTATGAGAAAGCTAAATAGATTGTGGTCAATGATGGCTTTGGTATTTCTGCAGTAATTGATCAATTTCCCCTTTCCAACCTTTGTCCTTTAACACCAGTCACTAAGTGAAAGCAAGATTATATGAGTATCATGAGTACATAAAAACAAGAAATAAATTATTTTGGGAATTTATAGACAAGCTCTTCAGAAGACAACTGAGGAAACAGTCAGTTTTTAATGTTTTAGGATACTAAAACTTAATACTGATCCAATTACTGTGATGAACAACTGATAGTTCCAGTCTTTGTACATATCGTTACTTGTCAGTGTGATAGACACGCTGCTGTAAACCTTTACAAACACAAAACTGTCAAACTGAGCATGAAACTAACAAAATATGCATACATGGTGGGAAACTTTAGTTTGTTGCATCAGTGACACGAGGAGTGTTTTCATTTTTTTGTCAGTGTTGCTGACAGTACACATTTGTCTCTGTACATTCTTCACTGGCTATCAGACAAACAGGAGGAGATGGCTGAACTTCGTTCACATTGGGCCAACAAAATTGCTTCCATTACTCTCAGCTTGAAGATGTCAGAAACCCTAACAACCACCAGTACCTTCAATGGAGGTCTAAGACATTGTTTCTCTCTGTTGAGATTTGTTTTTAAGTAACAGCTGGTTCTGGTTCTCCTCTCGACCACCGCACCCCCACTGTCACGAGCTGCCAAAATCCCAACATATGAACTTTATAATCAACTGTTACAAAGAACACTGCCAACTCTCCAAGCCACATATTTGTCAAATTGATTTTTCATTTAATTCTATGACATTACTTTATTTTGGTTGATTTCTGGTACAAAGCTGTGCATGGATAGATTCATGACTGCACATGTATTTGTGAGTGATTATCTGAAGAAAACGGATGCATGGAAAACTATTGAAGTGTAGCTGATATATAAAGATTGTCATTTGGATGATCAACAAGATATGTTATATATATATACAAGAATATTACATTTTTTACATATTGTCTACTGTTCTACATGTCTGAAAGTGACTAAATCACTGGATTCACCCAGTGCTGTTAGAGCATGGTTGGAGACATGTTGTTGCTTTGCACTTGAAAAGTCTCCATATGATCATGGATGAAGATGCTCTTCTGTCGTAATTTGAATTTATTTTGTGAGGTGTAACTGTACTGAAAACAGTAGCTGTTGTTCTTGCTTAAAAGTAATGATTAAATGTACTCATTTGTGAATGTCTGGAGTGACACTGAATGCTTTAACTGACCACAATCTGTGTTTTGTCGCCAGATCAAGAAGTACTTTGAGCTAGAGCCGCTGGCCCGAGGAAAACGCTGGATCTTGGATGGCAGCACCACCGACAACATGGAGGCAGTGAAGGAGAGCTTTGGTCAATTCATTATCCTGTTGGAGGACAAAGAGACAGAGCCTGCAAGGATATGATGCTAAAAGACATTATTAGCTAATGACGAAGAAACAACACAGTCCTACCGGTGCCCATGTACACACACTCATGCACAGACAGAAATGTACAATCAAGATAATACAGCAAATGTTGGCCTCTCTCTTCAAGATGTGTATTGTATGTTATCCTTCACTGCGGTCTCATTTTACAAAATGGAATGGTGTACACAAGCAAGAGTCAGCCACTGCAGCCCGCCAGGGGAGAGCCACCATTAAAGCCACCCAATGTAAAGCAGTTTGCCAAGATAAATCATTGAACTTTGACAGGAATGGAATTCTTGTTTACTACTGTCTGTGCCACTGTGATTAAACCAGTGGCATTTGGGACGTATGGCATTCCTGTAGTCATCATTGGACACTAACACACACACTTTCTCACTCTTGGACACACACACATACATTCATATATACTGCCACACACAAAGTGGAGCCCAGGTTGTCTGTAGATATGTTTAACATCTCCACTAATTACTTTGCAGGATATTTGGCTGGGCACGGTTGAGAAGTACTGTATGGCTGAAGTGTGCTTCTCCTTTCAACTCAGTAACAACGAATACCGTTGTGTGATTGGAGTGCATAGTCCAAAGCTTTGTGTTATGTATGGTAGTTACATATCAGTGTGTGAATATCTAATCAGAATAGTGTAGTCTGAGTATCTCATGGAATATTATGTACATGCAAACAAGTATATTGCTGTGTACATTCCTGTGCAGCCATACACAAGTACTACTAATCAAGTGACTACGTGCTAGCTGACTGTATGAGACGTCGGTCCATGTGGTGAAGGTGGGAACCAGTGTGAATGCTTTTATAAATGTGCAACTTAGGATATATTTTATAGCTGTGTATGTTAACCACGTCGAGCTACATTCAGATTTTTTATATATCATACCACACTTACAACTTCTTTCAAATCAAAGACCAAAAAAGAGAAGAAAGAGGAAAAGCAGCAATGATTGACCAGGCTGGATGCAGCCACAAGGCATAGAAATGTGATAGATTTAGTTTCATTTCGTTGTGCTAATGTTATGTTTGTTTTTCTACATTTTTATTGTACTTTTTTCCTTTTGAATTTGACATTAACCCTCATAATACTGTCTAGCAACACCAGTCTCATGTCAGGGTGGAATACAAACTATCAATCAGCCGCAGCAACAGCTGCATGTGACAAGTCCCTGTCCAACACCCTAATGCCTTCCAACTGTCTGTGAAGACCCCTCCCTGTCTGCTGTTTATCATGGACCCTTGCCCCACCTCATCCCACACTGTTCAAACCACCACTGGCCCACCACTCCAGCTTCGCTCCCTGTCCCCATTACTGCTCGGAGGGGTTTTCATACCAGATGCCATCTTTCAGCCTTGATGCCCTTATGTGGACTCCTCACCTCTAAGATGTGTCATATTCATCATGTCACAGGTGTGTGGTTGCCCCCACAATGTGCGTCACTAATGTTCACACCTTCTCCCTGCGTACTTTGTATATTTGTGGTCGTTGTTACTTCAGTATTGTTGGATTTTTAGAGATTTAATCACCTGACATGAGATCTACCAGTTATGTTTTTTACAGTCTATGATCCATGCATTCAGTCACGTGAATAAATCTGTTGACTAGGAATTCTAACATTGTTGGACTTCGCATTTCATCTGTTCACACATTAAGTTCTTTAACATTCATTGCAGTCTGTTCTTTTTGTTTGTTTTTGTTCTTTTTTTCATTTATGCATTTTGTCTAAAATGCCTATTAAAGTTTTAAAAAGTAAAATATTGTCTTAGTAGTTTGTTTTTTTGCTGGATTTTGATTGTTGATTGAATATCACAATATTGATTTTTCTAAAGGTCATTTTTGGCATTTTAGCCTTTGCAGAGGTAGACAGGAAATATGGAGAGGGTGTGACACGCAGCCTAGAAGGCCCTCAGCCATACTGGAAGCAGGGACATCACAGTTACATGGCACGCACATTAACTATTAGGCTACATTTCTTATTGTCTGAAATCTGCCTTCACGGAATATTTGCTGAACTGTTCATTTTTTTCCATGTTTGATTTATTTGTAAAAGCAGAAAATTCCGAGCTATGATCCATAGGTCTGTTTTTAAGTACATATTCATACAATGTAATAATCATACTTCATGCCTCTATATGAACTGTCTAATGAGTTGCTGAATGTTTGCTTACATTTCTGGGAACCGTTTCTTCATAATGTCTCTGATTTGTGATTTAAGGTGACCTGTGCAAATCTGAGATCCTGCAAGATAATCTCCAAAACACAGATGAACCAGGGGAGTTCGAGCCAAAGTTACTTTTCTTTTTGCTGCTCAAAGTCAAAGTGGAAAAGCTGAAGAAAGTTTTGAGTGAAAAGTTAACTGAGTGAGACAGTGGTTCCTGATAAATATACTCTACCCTGTGCTACCTCTGCCTCCCCTTTTTCTTCTTTTGCCCTTCTTCCCTCTCTTTCAAATTAACCGTGTGGCTTTAATACAATGTGTGTCATGCAGGTTGCCCTGGCGACTCTTTGATCCTGTTTTCCAGTCTCTGCCTCTGGGGCAGACGTGCTTCTCTTCAGTCTGCTGCACACCAGCTCTGGAAGCTGCTGCAGCCCTGAGACAAACCATGGGCTGCTGCGCTCGTCTCACTCCCCCTTTTTCTTCCTGTCGCTCTCACTTTCTCTCTGTTTTTTGAGTCCTCTCTATCTCTCTCTTACTGTTTTTTTTCTCGTGTTCTCTCCATCTCTCTGTCTCTCTCTTACTCGCTCTGCTTCCCTTTGGTCACGCCAAAGCAGCCCTCCCTCAGCAAGGGCATCCATGATACCCAAGGGAAGAGAAGAGGCCAGGACCTCAGTGAAGCAGCCCTCCTATGAGAAGAAAAAAAGAGAGAAACACTCCTCCTTACTCTTGTTCTGCTTCTACAATTGACGTTATTCCTTTGAAAAAGCAGCAGCCAGTCCTCTCCTCCCTCACTGAACCTTTACCTGCTCTACCTGTTTAATTGCTGGTGTCTGGCTGCAGTGCTCAGAATTTTTTCTCTTCTTGTTCATGTGGGCGGCAGACGCTTGGTGTGACTTACCTTTAAGAAGCTGCAAAGTTTTCTTAGACTTTTCTCATTCTCACAGTGGCATTACCAAGAAACAATAACGCGGTCTTAATGTTTACTGTGATGGTTACAGTATCTCAAAACTTTCAAGTCTCTGCAGGTTGATTTTTAGAATTCACTCAAATGAATGGTAATTAATAGCTGCCTGGAAGGGAGGAAAAACACTTAAAGAAATCTAAAAAATTATGGCAAGCCTAATTGTTGGCAGTAATATAGAGCGTAGGTGTGAAACAAAGGGGCGAGACTTGCAAAAATGCCATTTAGAGAATAACTGTGCTCAAAAGCAAATTGAACTTATAGTATGCAGTTAAGTGCAAACCTGCCAACCATAAAAACACCAAATAATCTGGTGTACAAAGCTACAGACTTATCACAGTTTATTGTTTATCATCTTGGTTTTAATTTTCTGGCATCACGAGTGCTTCATTCATCTCATTAACTGTCACTTTCGATTGTGCAACTTGACTACAGTGTTTGTTTTTTTGTAGTTAAATTACAGTCAACAAGTGGATTAGATTCAAATACTGTGTTTGCTTTAACACACATCAATCATCATTTTTCAGTGTAGGAAGCAAACCGACAGAATGACAGTAGCCTTGTAAATAAAAACAAATGTGCATGCATTATGTATTTTCTGCTTTCAAGTAGTATCTGGTGATCAACTCATGGAAAGACAAGAGCAGTATAAAGCTTCAGATAAATGGATGTAAAGCCAAAGTGAAATATTTACCAAAAAATATAGTCAAACTATACCTAGTATTAAATTAAATGTATTATCTGACACATTTTTGGAAACATTTCTAAAGTATACATCAGCACATCCAAGCGGCTGTAGTTTTGGCTGTGCAGACTACAAAGTAATTGCATATGTTTTTTATTTTATTTTATCTTCGCTTATAACAGAGTACCGGGAATCTTGATTAAATCAAAATGAGTAGCAAACTGTAATCTTTAAAAATATATTGGTTCTTTTGGGGAGCATTAGTATAAACTCAGTTCATTAAATGTTTCATATTTTATTATAAAAACAAAAGTGTGCCACATACAGTACAACACCCTCCCAGAACTGCAAACAAATGTGATCACACACCCCTATGAGCTTTGTGAAATGCAAATGTGTGACCCGACAGGGAACCTAACTTTCGTTTACAAGACAAACAAAAGCAGGCATGTTTTCTTAAACTCTGCAAAGAATGCCTTTTTCTCTCCGTCTTCTCCCGTCCAGTGTGTGTGGCAGCATTTCTGCTGATAAGACCCAGCCAGGAGGTGTAACAGATGTTGCCTTGACATCCATCTGGGCCTCGTACTCCTGCACTGCCTCCCACAACTGATGCTCCACCGAGGACACCCCACATTCCCGGCCCTTACAGTGAGGTGCTGCTTCCGCAGAAAAAAAAAAAAAAGAATCCTCCAGCAGTGACGCAGCACAGAATCAACCTTAATGCTGATTTGTGTATGTGTGTGTAAGAGAGATTGCATTGAGTTTAGACAGGCCCTCTGGGTTCACTTGAGGTGTTTCCCTTTTGCTTCAGCACTCCTGCCTTCATGACGCTCACACACACCCATTTGAAAAACAAATATAAATGACAGAAATGCATTCATATGGGTTAAGCTGGTGAGGAAATGTTCCCTGGGCCAAATGATCATCTCCAGATATGTGAGAAGGTTGTTCCAGTCACAGGGACTGGATTCTGGATTTTGTATTCTGACATTTTTTCAAAATGACCATCAAACTGGTAGTTTTATTTTTCCTTAAGGTGTGAGCACCACAAGTCACTATAATGACTTTGGAGTATTTTAAATGACTATAAATCTACTCTAAAGTCTTAATAATAATAAGAATAGATATAATATAATAACAATAATCGATAATGATACAATTATACAAGTCTTATGCTCTAAGTAACAAAGCAAAAAAGAAATCCAGTAAAATGTTGATGACATTTGTTAGAGCATTGACTGATGGATTTTCTTTCATCTCATCAAAACAAATCAGTGTCACCTTTTGTTTTACTTATACAAATCTTAAGTGTGTCAGCAGTGTTTTTAATGAAAATACTCATGATTTACCAGTAATTAAGTTGTGTTTTGTCTGCTTTGTATTTTCAGATGCCCAGCAGGAGAGTCCTCAGAGCTGACGTCCCTGTTGCAGAATGTAAACACAGAGGAATCCCTCCTGTCGTGCATGTGATCCTGCAGGTTTGTGGTTGAGCAGTAAAACTAGGAAATGGCTCAAATCTTACAGACTCTTAGTGAGTTACAGCAAGTGAGCTCACTTTGCAGCAACATACAATAATTAGTCCTGGTAATTAATATTTGACTGGATTTTTACTTCTTGGGATCAAAAGGTTTTTTTTTCTAATATTAAGATGATATGCAAGGCATTGGGGTTTATTTAATTAGTCTGAGAGAATTTAAGAAACTTAATCAGATATGGAAGTTAAGGATATTGACCACTGAGCCAGACATCTGCCATAGTCTGTTTCCAATTAATCCTGAATCCTATTCACACTAGACTATGATGACTTGTCACCACTTTAACATTTTACCTTATTTTTAGACCCAAAAATGCAATACTTCACACAAATTTGTTGATCTGTTTTTGCAACAGATCTGATGAAATATGCAAGCTTTCCCAAACTTCACCCACTGCCCCAGATTTATGAACCAGGATCCTCACAGATTCATGTCTGAAATACTCACCCTGCAGCTGACCCACAGCAGGTAAATCTTCACAGGTGGGAGTTTTACATTTTCTTATAGTGTACTGAAGAATCTCTAGATCTCTCTTACCTGAACCTACATTAGAGCAATTAAAAACACTTTAAACTATTATCAATGCATCATTTATTACTGCTGTAACCTTTAAAGAGTATGCTGAGATTTTACTGTATGGCTCATCAACTGAAAAATGTTGTAAATGCTATAAATAGCAACATTAACAACATGTACATAAGTTATAAAATGTTATTAACTTATTTAACTTAATTGTCTTTAAAAACAAAAGCCAACTTGTGAATTTTCAACCAAGAATGGAGTTATATGTTCGTTTTGTCCTCTGTAAAACATTCAATCACCTCTAAACATCTTTTATCTGTTTGCGAGTTTGACATTAATCTGATCCTTGTGGGCATCCAATGTATGTTCATATATTAAAGGACTTAAATGCTCAAACTTTTGTTCTCAAAAACGTGAAGAAACCATGCTGTGCAATTCTACTCGGGCCCTTTGTGGCCACCTAAACGCCTCTTGTTTTTTCTGCGTGTTTGAATGCCTCGTCTGTTCAGTGACTTCCGTGGGATTCCAACAGGCTTGTCACTCAGATTGTTTGTCCTGGGGACGAGATCTGTGTGAGTCCTGTTTCTCTTCCTCTCTCCTCGGCCCGAGTGCTGATGGAGACCCGCATCCCAGGTGGCCCACACATCAAAACAAGAGGGATCGCAGCTCTTGGTTTTAAGACAAACATCACTCACTTTCTTTGTTGTCTGAGGGACAGGGGGCATAGCGGTTTATCTCCAGAGGATCTCCCCCGCTATCGCCTTCCACCAGTCCACCGCCCCATCCCACAGGAGCTGCTAAAAGCAAATGTCAGTCAAGGAATGGATGTTGCATTCCTTCAAAAGGTCAATTATAGTGGTGGTCACTTACGGATCTGTGGCATGTTTAAGTCAAAATACGATTACTATTTTCTAAGACTGTCTGATCTAATTACAGATTTATTTCCTTGGCGCAAAGCAAAACCACAGCAGGTGATTTTTCTTCTCTATTTTAAATCCCTGTGAACACTGACACCTCTGTCACGTTGCAGTCCATGTTTTGAAGACAACTGCCCAGCACTCCTTACATACCTACCGCACGCAGCCCAGTTTAGTCTACTATGAGTTATTTGCCACATATGAAACCTATTGCTCTCTCAGGCCGTTTGATGGGGGCCCAGTATCAGCTCACAGTGTAGCAGCTCCTGACCCATCTGTGCAGGTGATTCCTGCTCCAGCTCCTTCCCCTGCAGGCCTATAAGGAGCGCCGTGTCTAGGGGACTTTATGAGCATGACCTTAACATGCCCGTCTCAAGTGGTCTAGACTCAGCACTCTGTTTACTAGAGTCCCCGTCCCACTGAAGGCTATCAGACTTTTCACTTTTTACTAGTGACTCTCTCCTGTCATAACTCTTTGAAGATGGACAGACATGATGCTTTGACCATCCTTGTGTGAATTTACTGTCAGAGCTCTGGAGAAACGGCAAATAACAAAGTGGGGGCATTGCCTCACTCTGCAGGAAAGTCAGATGAACATGTGCACAGTACAGCTGTGGTTTGGCTGCACCCTGAGAAGGTGGTGAAGTATACTTGTACTGCAGACACCAGACATAAATTTATATCAGCATGAAGTACAAGCATCAGGAAGGTGGATGTGGTTGAGAAGTTGAAGTTAATTAATTTTTTTCTATGAGACGAGCTGAAGTAAATTAGATCCTTACCCCAAGTGACTTTATTTTTACACTAACACAACACTAGTGACATTTAGGTGATTCACTGCCTTTACTTGTATCTTCAATGAGCTTTGGCCTTTCTAACTACAAAAACAAGCCAACACAGTGAATGTTTGATGGGAAGCCACAGGTGATTAATTGGTCACTAATATGTAGTAAATATTTAATTTAATGTTGCCTATAAATTTAAGTTTTTATATATTATGGCCTGTTTGCTGTGCTGTGTGGCACTGAGCCAAACACTGTAGGTGGATTAGCTCAATGAATCCAAACAGTTTACGGGGAAAGCAGCTCCAGTGACGAAGCTATGTGGGCTGCTTGCAGATCTCAGAGCACAAACGTTCCATGGGAAAGTCAAAAAGGATAAAAAATGAGTCTTTGATGGGGACAAGCTAGTAAACACAGTTACTGCGCAGAGAGAGAACACCTGTGTTATACCAAAGTTTTGGCACGGAGCAGTTTAATCACTGCCGGAACCATATTTGGTCGAGTGCAAATTTAATGTTGCCCTTACAGCAATGACGAAACACATCCTGACTCATGCAGGAAACTGCAAAGTCAGTCGCAAATAAGATCTGAGAGAGGAATCGAAACAGGAGAAGGTGAACAGCATGGTGCTGCGATGATTCAGCTCAGCTGGAGTAGCAGGCTGCAGACACAAACACAGGTTAGATCACGGGAATTAGCTGCAGCCAGTAATAGTGTTTAAGGTGGTACGGATTAGGGTTAAATGTCAGAAAGGTCAAGTAAGCCAACAGTTTAGATTTGCTGGAAGGAGCTCGCTGGACAAGTTGGTCAACTGGCAGCTAGTGTTCCAAGTCTTTCTATGTTTTTAAAGTAATCAACGGTAAAATTAAATCATTTTGTATTAATGACTGAGAAAAGAAAGAGATCATTTCATTTTCATGTCATTTCAGCTAGATATTAGTTGTGTTGAGTTTATGAGCAGTTACTGACTTTCAGATGAATTTCCTTGAAAAAACACATTCATTTCACTATTGATAAACTTTATGTTGCACCATCTGCCTTTCCGTAGACAAATTGTGCATTTTTGCTTTTTCAGCTAACCTGCTGTGCATTGGCTAAAAGACACAAACAATTAGTTGGAATTAACTGGAAGTTGTGTTCAACTGGACATTATAATTATCTATAATTAGTACCAAATTACATACTGAAGCTCTCTGTGGGAAACTTTGTAAGAATTTATTAAGAAATTACAGACCTATAAAATTCTGTGTTACTAATAAACCTCAACATAGTTTTTGTGAAAGAAAAACAGCTTTGTAAAGATAATTATTTGGTCTGAAATCTATTAATTTTGACTCATGTAGAGAAAAATCTACAGTAATAAAGCTCCAGGCCATGATTTTATTTAGCCCATTAGTTCTGTTAACACTTACATGACTAAATTAAGTCATGGTTTTAAAGAAACCACATGAAGTCACGTCTCAGCTGTTTTTCTATAATTTTGAGAATTACTGTTCGTGTCCAGTCCAGTGTTTTGGGATCACATGGCAGCACGTCTTCTCCTTGTTTACTATTGTTGTCAGGATTGAACCCCTAAACTTACCAGAAAAGAGAAAAAAGACAAGAGAAAATACCTGCTGGTGTACCTGCCAGAAGCTGTCTCACTGACCAACAACTGTGTAATGATAACAAACTTATCATAAATACTGTATATACATTATACATATACATTCTATTTAATACTATTTTGACCTATTAAAATCTGCATTTTAACTTAATGGTATCCTGTGCCTATATATGCACATCTAAACATTTAATTCAAATATGTAAATACTGTTCTTTGACTTGACTTTTCAAGTCCTGTTAATGAGTTTGGCTTCATCTGTTAATACAGAAGTTATGTTGCCGTTAATGATTAAGGCTTAATTGTATCAGAGCTACATCGGACCCACAGTGCGGCCACCAGGAGCAACAGCCAGGCAGCATGTAGCTTAAACTCTTAACATCCATTTTCCTTAACACTGTTTTTGCTGCAGTGACGACACTGTTAACATCCACTGTAGATTTACTGTACACATCTAGAAGACACAAAGCACCATTAGCATTTTCTTTCTTATTTTTGTCCACCTGAAGTCTTTAAGCCCAGTTATCACTCTTCTTTTTCCTCTGTTCTGTTTGTTTTTGGTTTTTCAGAAAGCACCTGCCTGCTGCTGTTAATCAGAGCATTAAAGGTGAAACAAAACAGGAAAAGTTGTAAGACATAAATAATTAAATAAAACTGGGTAAAATGTGCTGTTATCAATGGGTTCTTTAATATGAACCCAAATCGTAATCGGATCCATTGTTAATATAAAGTTTATGGTTGGAGCAGCTTAATTATCATAATTTTCCTTCAAAGTTCCTGAAAACTTCAGCTTTAAATGTAAAGTATTTATCTGATTCATTATCTATATCTGAAAAATCAATGTAAATAAAATCTTTGGGTATGTTTTTTAAATATGCTAATCTGTGTGATAACTTACTGACACATGCAAAGCTCAGTAACCTCAAGCACTATACAGTCACTCACTTTAAAACTCTTATCTGCCATTTCAGCTGGAATAATAATCCAGTAACTTAATGTATAATAGTACTGAACAAAACTCATAAAGTACTTTTACTTTTGATAGTTTAAGTAGAATTCTCTTAACAATACTTAATTAATAAGTGATATGTATTTGCCCTAGTTCTGCCATAAATTACTGCAGGTAATTTATATAATTTATATCAATTTATATAATTGATTCTGGCACGGTCATCACACCTGTTGACCATCAATGTCAAAACCGACTGATCAACATTTATGATCAGAGCTATTACAACTAATAAAAAAAAAAAATTATGTGCGCACCAAGCAAAACAACAAATCTGTACAGAGAATCAAAATTAAGAAATTTCACAGCTTTGTGGCTTTTTTTTTCACCTGGACAAAACAAATAGAGAAATGAGCTGCTTGAAGTTGATGGAGTGACATTCTTGAATTCTCCTCAGTCCGTCTCTCCTGTTGCTGCTGAGCAGACAGCTTCCCCACCCCCAGCCCATGTGTATCAGCCTGGTTCACATACACAAGATTAAGTAGCAAAAGTGACATCCAAGACCAATCGGGCCACCCAAGAGAACCGCAACCAGCGGAAAGGCTGTCAGAGCCCCCTTTTGCGACATTAATCTTCAAGCCTCTCCTGCACTGCCAACTCACATCTCCTTCAAAGTAGTAGGTAGAAGGCTGAACTTTCCCTCCCTGAAGGATTTCTCCTCTCCATCAATTAACTCTTTGGGGGACAATTCATTGTCACCTGCCATGTGCCAGGGAACTTCAAACACTGGCAAAATGAATTACTTTTCCAGACATTTTTAAAAGTCTTTCCTTTAATTTGGAAACAAGGAGATAAGTGTGGATGTTAGTTCAATTTGTAATTGACCTAAAAAAAAAACTACATCTAACTTGAGACCTTGCTTTGGCCTGTTCCAGCCATTAATAAGATGTTAACATTCAGCAGTGGAAATTATCTTAAATGAGAGGGGTGTTAAAATAGACATTGAGGGATCAGCATGCTAACTGAGCTACTTTAACCACCTCAGCTAACCCTTTTGTCTTCTTTGGTCACCAATAGCATCTTTGATCTCTTTCAATAGGATAACTGTGTGTGTGTGCGTGCGTGTGTGTGTGTGTGTGTGTGTGTGTGGTGGGAGTTATCCTGACCTTCTGAGGGGGTGGTGGCGCGTCCAACCTGATAGCGGTGTGAATGGTAAAACAGAAAAGATGAATACAGCAATGGATAAGTAGCAGAACATGAGTGTGTTATGCTGTGGATGCCTTCAGTCCCAGGAGAGAGGCTTCCTAACCCCAACCTTTCTTCTGCCCGAGACCTGAGAAGCAAAGGGGGATGTCGCGCCATCTAACAGTGTTCCTTTGAAGAGAGCAACACTGAAATCAGGCGGCATGCCTCAAATTCTTGGTGAGACTATGCATACAGCTGGAAACCTAATGTGTTGCAATATATATGTATAGACTTTAAATGATAAATCTGGTGATATTTTGTTTTTATTGTTATTCCGCCAATTCCATGAAAACCAATATCAACAATGAACTAATCTGACTAACAAGTGTTGTTTGCACAAAGCCTGATGCAGTATACAACAAAACTTACGACACCCCTGTCAAATGGTTCCAAATTGTATCAGCATAGAATGACTGTATTATTTTTCAGTCGAAATGTAGATTATTAGATGTATAATTGAAAACAAATAGGTAAAAGTAAATTGAAAAGGCAAATAATGCAGTATACACAGAACATACTGTAGATGACACTATGAATGTATGTTTGTAAATCCAAACACTAAATGAAAAGATGATTTCCGGTGCCAAGGAGCTTGGCAGGAGAGAAATTTTCCAACATTACAATAATCCTAAGCACACTGCAAAAATTGCAAAAACATGTAAGAGACAAAAATGAAATCCATGATCTGACCAAGTTTGTCCCCTGACTTGAATCCAAGAGAGCACGTTTGGCATCTTTTAAAGCTGAAGGTAGAGCAACAATACTTGCTCCAACAAAGAGCAGCTGAAAAGAGTCATGTGTGAACAGCAGAACATTTCTGCACAGATTTGTTCAATCATCATGCCCAGGCATATCATTACAAATAAGAGCTAAAGCATTTAAAAATAAATAATAATAGTAATAAAA
>JAUBNQ010000028.1:18359785-18382913 GCA_032353495.1 Ctenopoma kingsleyae | reverse complement strand
AGCGGGAGAACGTTGCATTTTTGCTTGAAAAAATAATTTAAACTTGAAATCTCAGATTTTTCTGGAAGTGGAACCAAGTTGTGAACACTAAATTGACATATTATTATTTTTTAATTTTTAATATTAGTTATAATATTTTGAACTTAGCCAACAGATAAGTATTATAATCAATAACTTGGACTTAACTCAGTCAATTTAATCCCATAACTCCTGTTCTAGCTGTATTTTTTTGCAGGAAATATAACTTCAGTTGCTACGAGTCCCCGGCTTTGTCTGTCTGGTGCTGTACACATAGCATCAGTGGGTTTTAGGAGCTTTTTTTAGCTGAAAACATCTGCCTGTCACTACAGAAAACAATACTGATGAGAGCTGTGAGAGTGAACCAAAACAGTAAAGTTCTAGGCCGGAAAACCAGATCAATGAGTTGAAAGATGTTATAAAACCTGTGAAAGCAGAGTGTGTTAGGTTTGTCATTACGAGTGACACCTGTCACATTGCACACAGTCATTTGATCAATTTTTTTCTAACAACTAATCAATTATCTAAACACTTGTCCTTTATTTTTCTGCATGCAGCCTACAGCAAAATGTTCCCACATGTCAATATAAAATGGATTAGTTCATATTTTTGACCTACCAGAGATTTGTGTCCTTCATAGCCTAAATATGTCCGTAATGGAGATGGCCAAACAAACTGTAGAGACACTAGATCCTGTAAAGTTCGCATTTTTTGGACAGATGAGAACAAAGGACATGGTAAAGAGTCACAAAAACATTCAGAGTTTTTGGAATGAATTGAAAATATAATTTGCAGGGGCCAAAATGCAACCTCATCTAAATGAGGTTATTCAGAAATGTTCACTACACAACAAGCAGCATACCACATTCTCCTCGGGCTGCTTGAGAGAGACAGCGTGCAAACCCATCATAACCTCTCTGTGGATCGAGACCTTTGTTTGATTGGTCTAACCAAAAAGCAATTCACTTATTGACAGGCTGATGAATGACTAGCGTGCTGACATACGCGGAATGCCCAAAAGGGAGATTGCTCTCATTGCCCTCTTCCATGTGAGATGGAGACTACTGTACTGTAAACAGCTGAGGGCCTCTCTCTTTGGCCTGTTTGCATTAGCGTACTTCCCGCCGTCTCTAGCAACAGCATGCCACAAAGAAACCTCTGTGGCCAACAACACTGAAGTGGCCACTGTCTTTTTCGTGAGTCTCAGGGTGTCTCACAAACTTTTTTCCATGCAAGCTTCTTTTCTTTCACCCCCTCCCCATTTTTAGAGGCCCTTTTTTCCTCTCCTCTGCTGTTCCTCTCAGTGGCCCCTACTGAGAGGACAGAGACAGACACTCCGCCCAGCCAAAGGTTTGTCTGCCAGTATGGTCAGCTTGGGTTTGGGACAAAAGCGCACTGACGCTGCCCACACACAGCAACCCCCCTCCCAAAACAAGTTCACAACAGACTCGCACATTCTCCCCAAACTCCTCTTTCTCTGTTATCTTCTATCTCCCTCAACTTCTACTGACAAAGCATTCACTTCAAAGATCCTTCTTTGTTTTCTACATTGGGTACATTGCTAACCCTGGTCATTTCAAATGCATGTTCATCACTATTTCGACTGTGCATTAGCATGAAAGAACTCATCCAAGACCCTGTCCGATGAAATTTAAAGCTCATACATTATAGAACAAGGAATTCTGAATAGTGACTCCATAGTCTAATGATAAATGATGATTTTGAACTGAAACCTGCTCTGTGCTTTCAGACTTACACCGTTTGCCCAAACCACACCAATTGTAGTGTATGTTCACAGATAGTCATAAAAGAAAGTCACATGTAGTTTATCATTCAGTGCATCTACATGCCACAAGGGATTTTGTTGAAGTTGGCTTTCTGCTGTTTTTTTTCTTAGAAGTCATGTATACAAGAAACTGAGAAATCTGGTTTCAGTAATCAGGGTAGTGGATTGCACTGCAATATTTTCCTGTGTGTAAACAGTGTGCACTACTGCTTACTGCTTGCACACATAACCAGTAGTAGTGTAAATGACAATAATGACAACAATAAAGGTTAAAAAATGCTCTGAGCCAAAGCAGTCAATAGTTTAAGCCTGAAAGATATTAAAATTACACTGAATCACACAACATTTGACTATTTGTAGATATAAATGAGCTGAACTACAGTACCAGGCCCTACAGGCATGTACACATAGTACCCAATTTCCTGTGTAACCTTATATGTGCATATACTGCTTCAAACTGCAAATCCTAAATAACAGTAAGAAATCAAAGCAACAAATGAAAACTGGCATGACACTTACTAGACTATCCTCTTATCCTTAACTATCCTCACATGCTGAATATACAGCATGAGTTTACCTCATAAGTGACAAAATGCTGTGTAAAATCTTTTGTGACATCATTCAAGTCAAGAGGGCGGCGAGCACGGACACAGCGGCACAAGGCTCCCCACTTCGGTGCACCTTCCACAATTTCATTGTACTCCCTGTACAATGACAATAAAGTCTATTCTATTCTTCAATTCGATGAAGCTGCACAAATCTGATTAATTCCTTCAAGTTGCATTTACAAAAAATTATTCCAAAATTGATGTTAATCTCTTTGGCCTACTCCTCCTATGTGCTTAACACTCCATTAGCTGCTACTAGCATAACACATCTGAACCTCTTCCTGAACTGTCCACAGTCAAGTTGCATTGTAGGTAAGAGAACTTGGCACCGGCACTTTTCTGGTTCTGCGACATTAACTTTGTTTGTGTAAGATGGAGCAACCAAATAATTGATGACAATGTCACTGTTTTCAGCATAGCTCATCAAGAGAACTAGAGCACCAAATGTTAAATTCAACTAACAAATCTAAGTTACTTCAAGGACAATTGCATACAGATAACCGACTCCACTTTAACTTAAAAACAACAGGCTTTGACTAAGGATTAGTGATATTACCAATAGTCAGACATACAAATGTATCGGTTACACAAAGCTATTTAGTTCTTGAATATGTTAAGTATGACTTATTATCTACGAATTCTGGATAATTTAATTTTAAGTTATTTTTAAAAAAGCATAGCTGACTGAGTAACCTGACAAAGCAGCTCCCTCTTGCTCGAGCAGAAAATATATGCCTCCACAAAGAACAGGATAGCTTACTGGGAAAATTAAAAGAAAAAAAAACAACAACAAAAAACATCTAAGAACTCTTCTACCTTCTCATTTCTTGCTCATACTGTATCAGCAATCCACAAATTGTGTGTAACTTTCCCCCCTTGAGACAAGTCATGCCCACTGAATTGTTTGTTGAGTATCATATGCCATGGTCTTTGCAATCGCAAAACCTCAACCCAACTGAACACCTATAGGAGATTTTGGACCTATGTGCTAGACAGCTCCCTTTACCACCATTATCAAAACACCATTTACCTTTTGGAGGAATTTTGTTTCATTCCTCCAGTAGAGCTTCAGTGACATTGAATCAGTCAGTTAAGTTGTTTTGGTGGTGTATGGTGGCCATTCTTCCTTAAAATATTCTCATTTGGTATTTTATCATGGTGGGAGTAAACCTTTCCTTTAAGGTAACAAGAGGACCTAAACCATGAAATAAAAAAATACTCCTCACCCCCTCAAGCCAGCAGACCCCACCATTATTACAATTATCCCAACAACATCCATATTGTGTATAAAAATCTGCTTTTTGGGTCAAATTTTTGTTAGTTTGGATTTCAAAGTTGATTCTAGTCAAATCTTCTGGCCCTGCATCACATTTCTGCTTATAACTAACAGGCAAAAACCTAGTGGGTACATACCTTTCAATATGCTGGGTTTAGTAAATGGAGACAACGCAATGAAATGTACAAAATGGGTAAGCAGAAGTTAAGGATGATAAAGGTCTTACATTTTTCCATACCTTACATATATTGCTTTTTGAGTTTCAACTAAAGCTGATAATTTCAGTGACATTAAACAGCATTGTCATATTAAACTAAATTCTTACATAAACTTAATTTAGTGAACTTCAACGATTGGATTATGGGCAGCTGTGAACACATACAGAACTACCAATGATAACATTTGCCTTTTTTTTTTCATATTGTTACAAAAGCCTACTGTCTAATACAAGCTCACTTTGCCACCAGGTTAGGAGAGTTTTTAACCAGGTTTTCCAGGGAAAGTAATTGGATGACAGTAGATCAACTTGTGCGTCACATTGAACAGGGCGGGATTCTTACCAATTTCTCATCAACTGTAATAAGTTGCGTGTCTTGTCCTGGTTTCTCTGCCAGCCTAGATACTGATGTGCTTGTGGACCTGTAAACCATTGGATAAACATTACACACAGAAAAAACCACCAAATGCAGACAAGCACAAAATATGTAAATGACAAAACAAACTATACTCTTGAAAAACTGACTATCTCAAAGGATGTGGTGGGTTGAGGATACAGTGAAAACGAGGAAATAAGGAAGGAATCCCCCCCCCCACCACCTATTAGTTCTGTCTGGTGAATTTCTGGCAGACTCTTGCTCTCACCCTAATGACAGGACGTGCTTAATGTTGGCTGTGGTCAACTGTCAGGCGAGGGCTGTGTAGCTCTTTGTGAATGTGCAGTCGTCACAAAACAGCAATGTGCCATCACGGCTTAGTCAGGGAAAAGGACATTCCAGATAATTTCACATTTACTTCAAATGTATGAAATCACTAAATGTATGAATTTTCCCTACAGACTAGTCTTAGTCATTTATCAAGTAAAAATGACAGATGTCAGCATAAAAAATAAAAGAATATGTATGTCATATTCTTGCATTATAAATTAAATGTTTTGAGCATTTACCTGCTGAAGCAGAAAGAGGAACTGATCAATCAATTATGAAAATGTCCTCAAATAGTATTTGTCCTCTTTAAATGAGAAACATATGCAACAGACTATTTCCTATACTACTGATCTGGCTTAATCACTTACTCATAATATTAAAGAAGTTTTGTTGTTTCATAAGCTGACTTTCTTAGCCAGCAACTCTTCTATAAGCAATTAAAAGTGTCTACTTCTTATAAGTATCTTTTTCAACTCACATACGAATTCGTGTGTGACAACTGATTTTTCACTTGGGCCAGGTATTAGTAATGCAATAAAGCCAGTCATAATTTTAATGATCTTGTGCATGATGAGATCATTTGTTGAAAAGAAAACCCATCATGTGCTTTGCTCCATTGAAATGTTCTCATATTGCTTCATTCACTGGCAGGTTAATCGATAGTGAACATAATCGTTAGCTGCTACCCTAAAAAACAACACATGACATTTTATTGATCGCTGTGGGTAAACGTTTTGGAGTAGTACAGGAAATTACTCAAAAGACAAGAGATAGTACAGAGATAAACAATTTCACCGATCTAACTATTAAGTTAAAGAATTACAGATGGGGCATTATTATTTGTGCAGCTGTGCAGGCTTTGGTGACAAAGAATAATTAACATTATGTCCACATTGCACACACACAATCATATACACGTGTTTTATAAAACAAACACATAATGCAAGAAACTGCAAGAAAAGCCTGTTGAAAATCTTTCTATATGTCTTGTGTTTTAGGTGTGTTTTAGGTGGTAGCGTCCTTACACCGGCCGGTAAGATTCCCACCGCTGTATGTAAGGCTAGCTGCTGGGTTTAAGTTAGGTGTGAGTCAGTGGCCTTTCCGGTGAGAGCTGTTATTTAATTTTAAAGTTCACCGTCTCGCCGAATATTAGTGACGGTATGCAGCAGATGTTGTGTGGAGCAGTAATCAGCATTTAATAACGTTAACCTTAACTGATTTCTACAGACAACGTATTAGCCAATTAGCTGGCTAGCCGAGGTGCTGTGAGGACAACACTCAAATTAGCTAATAACCTAGTCACCTTATAAACTAAATATGCAAACGAAAACGTTAAGTGTACAAACTCACATAAAGTGCCAGGTAAAAAGCGAAAACATTTAACATCGTTCATGTATAGTTGCATTTACTGGTTAGTTTACGTTACTAGCAGTGACATTCCTAGCATACGGCCTTGCTCGTTTTTCGTTAGTCCAGTTATAGTTAAATATTTCATACAAAATGACTCACAGTAACACGAGAGCAAATAAATTAATAAAAAATGAATAAGCAATTACCTGACAGGATTAAGGAGAATTTTAGAAGCTGCATTCTTCACAGATAAACGCCACAAACCGAGAAGTGACATTGAGGACGCCATGATTGTTGTCAATAATGACGTACGGAAGCCGACAAGGAACAAACAATACGAGCAGATGACGGAGACAGCTGGCAGAGAATGGAGCGATGACAGCTACTAAAATTACTTTACAGCGATGTATCACATACAGCGAGGCATGTCCAGAGATATCTATCCTCTATTTAAGTCTCTGATTTTCTATTTCAGATTAAAAAATACAAGAACTCAAGAGAATTTGTGTTCGCTTTTCTCACAGTTTCAGCCCTATTATATTTTCTTTGGCTGTATTTTTGCTCGATAAAATTGCCAATATAATGTAGCCTACTACTATCAAACTCAAGTCTAGTTAAACTGTGGTTGATTAATATTCAAACATTAAGGCTCCTATAGGCTATTGTCATGCCTGCATAAATAGAGTTGATGAATTTAACTGATTTAAAGGGTTATTCCATGTTGCAACTACTTGATGACATTTATATCTTATGGACTTGTTGTAGGGCTACAACTCTGTTATTTATTTATCTAAACATTCTACAGTACAACAGTATAGGAAATTTGAGTTGAAAAAATAAACTCCATTAGATGTGGACAATGTAAATACAATTCTTATCAGAGCATGTTTAATTATATATATATATATATATATATCTGGTAAATCATTTCAGAAACTGTTCTGAGTGGAATGTGTGTTTTTAAATAATACAAATTATCACACTGAATCTAAATTTATGTAATTGTCCATGCCCATTACAGCATAGTAGACCCAGAAGTATGACAGTACTGAATAAATACATTTGTAAAATCTCTGACATTTAAGTCATCTTGCACTAATCACATTTTCCAACTCTATACTGTATGTCCAAAATTGATTTAGGTTAACACCGATGAGTTTAATTACATGTTATCGAGAAATCAGTAATACAGCAGAGTCAGATAAAGTATAAGGAAAAAAACTTTTATTGTTTCACTCTTCATATCTGTACAAATACCATCAAACTTTGTATGTACATATGACATTTACATAAAAAATACAAAACTATATATTCATAACAGAATTTTGTATTTCTCTTGCGATGTTTGAAAATAAAAAAAATGCATTCTGAGAAAAAACAAAAAGAAACAAAGTGATTAAGTCTGATATTGTGTTGAGTACTGCAGTATGTTAGTCCTATTTTAGCTCTGCAAGAGCAATATGGAGCACATTGGCAAGAAGACAGCAGACAAATGTTAATGGCACATTGTTTCCAAAATAATCAAGTATTGTCCAAAACTTATATCTGCTCTAAGGTGGTAAGACAAAATAAAGGCTACTGAATAATATCTAAAGTTGCCATCTCCATGTGGAAACAAACCTAAAGGGTTAAAACAGAAGAGTAACCAAATAATAAGAGAAGAAAAATAAATGGCTCCTTTTTCTCTACCATTTCATCACTGCTGTGTTGCACCTTTTACAATGCTCTTTAGCAAAACCATTGAGAGAATCCCTTTGGTCAATTATTATGAATTGTAAACAAACCAGAAACACTTTCTGTACATAAAATGACTGATATATTTCCAATAAATAAACACACAGCCTAAACATGCATTTACGTATGCGTGACATAAACATCTGTGATAGAGATTTGACAGAAACAAGCAGATTTTTACAGCTCAGGGAATGCAATTTACAGCTTGCTGAGGACTTATACTTACATGGTAACATGACAAATAAATAACACTGCTTCTCTTTGGACAAATATATTTCTTCATGATATAAAGAAAGTAAAAGGGACAACAAAAAAAAGGAGGAAATGAGTGGTAACACAATATATCATGGTAGATAGTAAGCCTGACATTGTAAATGTATAAATTATAAAACACAAAAAAGTATAAATAAACATCTAGCAGAATGAACTATATGTATACTTCCTTTTTCTTTAAAAAATAAATAAGCATACACATAATGTACAGTATGGGCATGATTCCTTGCCCTAGGACTGTTCCCTTAGTGATGGGAGCCTATCCATCCAGTATAGAAGATAAATGGACATAGGCCATGTAGTCTGAGTCCTCATCTTCCTCATCCTCCTCCTGGTCTTCTGTAATAGCTATATGGGAGAATATATGGTAGCTGTTGTATGAATATGGACCAAAACAGCGCAGAATATCGCTGAATGTTCCCCCAAAAAAAGCTCACAGCAAAGCCACTGCAACACAGCCTTCCCTTTGTTTCTTTTTTACATGTGTGTGTGTGTGTGTGTGTGTGTGTGTGTGTGTGTGTGTGTGTGTGTGTGTGTGTGAGAGAGAGAGAGAGAGAGAGAGAGAGAGAGTGGAAGGATCTGTGTGACTTGGCATCAGCAATTACGGTGGCATCCCCCAATTATGCAACTCCCATTTACATAATCTAGCAAGTCAGGGCTGCAACAAGAGAAAAAAGCAGGATGATGAAAAAGAGGGATGGATGGGAGGTTTGGGGTGGGGTGGGGTCTCGGGTTGGGGTCTCAAGGTGGGTTAGGAGGGGAGGCTGGGTGGCGGGGGGCACTGATGGTTCCAGTGGCTCGGGTCTCTTTTATGCAGATTCCTGAAAGCAGACACACAACACAGAAGTGTTCTTGTGTTCTCTGATTTGCTAGTTTCTTTGCTCTGATATGTATTTTAGTTTCTGGCTCAAACGAACAGGGAGGGAGGACTCTGTGTAGCTGGCCTTAGCAAGCAGGTGAGAGATCATCAAAACAATTCTGAGGTATTTTCTTCTCTTTTTACAGAAGTGATTTACATTGAACATGTAAAAAAGGACACAAGCTAGAGCAAGAGTGACAAAAAAAAACAAAAAACAAAAACAGACAGTCCCTCATCAATCCAAACGGATTTGTAAGTTCTGATACATATTCTGGTAGACGACACATCCACTGGACACAAACCATAAAAGTTAGCTGATAAATGTTAATGTTTGTTCTAGTGATGCGATGAGAAGTAGGAGAGTATGGTTCTACAAACTTCTTATACTTAACTAGCACACTGTAAAGTATAACATTTATATTTAGCTCATGAGGTGATCATAAAATTGGTCCCTTGGATTCCATCGTATACCTTAGGCATATTGCATTAAGGTACTCAGTCAGAAGAAAGTAACAAAGAAATGTTCTTCTACATAGCAACTTGGAATGTAAATTTGATATTTCCTTGAGGCTATTGTTCAATTTAATGGCTTAGCCCCAGATTTGTGAGTACATGCATGGCTCACTCTGGTCTACAGATAGGTAGGCTACATGAATATCAGCACTGAAATCCATCATCATTGTCTCTAACATGGCACCAATGTTACAATCACCTTATGCACATCATATGAGTATATTTAAAAGTATTCTGTTCATGTTGACACATTGGCAGTGTGGTGTATGTCACAAGAGGCAGTGCTTTAAGAATTGATTGATTACAGCCAAAAGCAACAAAAAGAAAATAATACAAAAACATGAATACACCATTATCTTGAAATTAGCAGTGTGACCATGGAATTTACAAGCTGTAAAAATATGACCACTACCATCAAAATAAGCTATTACTGTTTAAAAACTGCATGGGATTATGGCAACCTGCTCCTACAGGTCACTAGCATGACCAAAAGCATAAACTTTTAAATATCAGGATCGTTCCACTGCACACACAATTTGCCTTCTTTATTATTGGAGTTAGTTTAATGAAGTTAGCTTTTCCCGCACTCTTACATAGAGTCTGTTGACATAGAATTATGTTTTTCCCATTCGCCTTGTTATTTTGTTCTGCAGAAGAGTTGAAAAGAGTAAAATGAAAAAAACACAAGAACACAACACACACAAGCACAACAGCCAGCAACAAAGACAACGTCATGCAAGTTCTTCCATTCCCAAGTCCTTTCTGCTTGCTTAAGCTGTGCTTGGTGGTGTGGCTGGGGTGGGAGTTTGGGGAAAGCTGGTGTGTGGGGGGGTACTTTCAGGGGAGGTTTTGTTGGGAAAGCAACATGGAATATTGTCTTTTGCTTGGAGAGGGAGTGGGTTTTTTTGTTAGATTTTTTTTTCATACTTTGCTTTTAATATTTACTTACAGTTGCAAGATCCCGAGTGCTTGACTTCCAGCAGCACCCCCATAGAACAAGCAGCTTGCTTCATAGCACATTCATTGGGATATGTAGTGTTGTCACTGGCACACACAGCCTCATCTGTCCTGCTCTCAGGACAGGTCTCCTCACACAGCGAGCAGCGGCCCCGGCTCATCCGAGCATCCCACAGGCACTTTTTCCCTGTGCTGCACTGGATGTCCTCACAGGACTTGGCCTCTGGAAGGAGAGGGGAAGAAATTAGCATGGGAGAAGATCTTTGAATACATGGATTATCATGCATGGTTTTCAAGACTTTTTGGAGATCTAAGCTAAGAATAAAGACAAAACTTTGTTTGTTTTATTGAGTTCTGTAGCATGGAACAAAAAGTCACGTTTTAACTAGTGTTTAAAAGACTACATGACTTAGATTAAACCCAACTTAGGTTGGCTGCTTTTGGGCTAAGACTCAATCTGACTCAGATATTAACTTGAAGCATGTTTGCCTGCCTCTAACAATCCCCTAACTTTAACTCTCTTTCTCCTCCCCCCCTCTCCCTCCTTCTCTCCCATATGGGATAGCGCTGCCAACATCAGGAAATAATAAGATGTCTATCATTTCTTGAGCAAACACAAGCAACTAGCAAAAACACACTCTCTGTAAGACCCCCTCCTCGGTGGAATGTTGGCAAAAATGAACAGTGAATAATTGCAGAGCTGGCCAGGAAGAAAAGGCACTCAAACATTATTCGAAGTCAGTGTTTGGAGGTGCTCTCATGGAGTAAAGTCTCACGCTCTCACGTGTCTACTTGCAGACTTACTGATGCATTTCCCCTCATAGGCCACTCCAATGGATCTGCCGAGGAGACAGGTCGCTCTTCTCAGGTGACACGCGCTGGCGTAGATGATCCCGTCGTTTCCACACAGGTACTGCTCGGGTGACGTCACCTCGGGGCAAATCCGATTACACGTCACGCAATACGCGTTATTCGTCTGGTCCACGACGCATGTGGAGCTTCCAGGGCACAAGACGTCACGGCACGTTTCTGTCGAGAGAAAGAAATGTCGTGAAAAATGACATGGATATTCACGAAATAAGAACAAACCACTGCATTCTTGGCATACGTAGCCCTGAGAAATTGAGAATTTCACAGTGACAAGAGTTACAAATAATAGGCTATTTTACTTACTCTTGCACTTTCCCTGGTATTGCACGTCCAGATCTGGGTGGCCTTTACATTTAGCCTTCAGTAGTGCGCATTCATCTTTGTAGGTCTTTCCGTCCGAACCGCAGACTGGTCCTTTCCAAGTGATGTTGGAGCAGTCTGGTGCACACACGCAGCGCGGCTTACTTCTTCTGTTCATCTTGCACCTCTTTCCAGGCCCACAGTCAACATTATCGCAGGTTTCTAAAATACAAAGTCTGCGTTATATGATGTTAGGGATTTAGGCCTTTTTGCGTAAAATGACCCTGGGAGCCTCAATATACACCAAAGGAACAACATACGCACTTTAGTTCGGAAATCAGGTCATCACTAGAATTTGGGTGTATGTTATGTATGTATATTATGAGAAAATGAAGGAAATGGGTGCACCTCCACCTTTGCAAGGTATGCAATTTGGGGCTCCGCCATTGAAGATCATCCACCTAAACAGCGTGCTATTGGGGACGTCCTCCTCGGTCCAGGACGTCCCCAGTCTTCCACTCCGACAGCACTCCTCCCTGCTCATCCCGGGCATGTAGAGCACCTGGCACCTCCCGTTCTTCCCCTGCTGCAACCAGCAGTTCCCAGCTGTAAACGGAAAAACAAAAAAAGCTCGAATGTCGCATGTTCAGCGTCTGAAATCGCTGACCCAGACGCACTAGACATACACGCAACCCGTATTATCTGAGAGTCTCCCTCCCCTTTCGCCCTCCCGGCAGTATTTTGTCTGATTTTTTGCGAGACTGTTAACACTTGCCTATCCCATCTGTGACTGACAGCCCTTACAATGCAACCACAAACCAAAAAAGTAAGAAGAATCTTTGCAGGGGGGCTGTGCTTTATTCCCAGAGCCTCCTTGTTATCACTGGACAGAAAGTGGAGCGTCTAGACAGTGTTAAATAGCAGCCAATCTTCTTTAGAAAGCCACGGTCTGTAGGTAACAAGGCTAAACACACCACCGTCTCCAACGCCTCAGAACAATATCCCAGACAAGCACCCACCAGACAGTGATTAGCGTATTAACAGGCAGTGTAAAGTTCGTTTCAAACATATAACAACTATTTGGGAAAAAAACGGAATTATTATCCCATTTCCACTGGTGTGTATCTTAAACTGAAGACAGATTTCTCTTATATCAATATATATATATATATATATCAATCAACAACAAGCCCCCGAAAAAATGATAGGTGGAAAAGTCGACAATTTTATCCTAAGTACATCTGTAAAATTGCAAAAAAAAAAAAAAAACACCCACACAACGCTGAATGTGTGTGTACGGGAAATACACAAATAACCCAGCCAGAATCTCACAGTGGATATTCTGAAGGTTGTTACGGGTTTGTCGACAACATCGTGAGACGCTAAACGTTCGTACAAAAGTATTACAATGTGTTCAGGTAATTTGGAGAGATGGTGCTGCCACCAGCACGGCGCGTCGGCATAAGTGTGCGCGCCTGGTGAGGGTTGCAAAACTTGCAGTATAGTCTCACTTTGAAGTGTCCCATATGGCACCTGTTTTATGGGCGCTTTACCCCACCACCGTCCGATGTACAAAGTTTTATCGGGAAAAAATGACACTCACTTTGAAAAGTTTCTCGGCTGCGGTAGGTATCCCATACTCGTGCGTATTTTGTGGCTGACAGCAGCGGAAGTTTTTCAAAAGCAGAAAGAATAAAATAAATTATGTCAAGAGAGCTTACCTTGAACTTTTTGATGTTCCATGAGGTGACAAAGCCATATAGACATGAGAAAAATGCGCGGGTGAAGATGGTGTTTCAGCATCCTAAACATGATGGAGAAGCAAAGTGAACCACGTATTTGACACAGGCAGCGCAAAAGTAATCTGCTTAAGGTGGCAGTGTTGAATAAGTGTCAGCCTGAGAATGCAGCCTCTCTTTTTAAATCTATAAGGGGTCTCGGGTTGACTGTCTCTGGTGGGCGGTCTCCTCTTCTGTGGGGGTGGGGAGAATTTTTTTTTTCTTACCGAAGTTCTTTCAATCCCAATCAGGTGACATCGTTACAAGCAACTTTCTCTTGCCACAACAATTAAAGAATATGAAAATATGTCTGAATTTATTATAAAACAACACAACGGAATTATGCAGCTTTCAAGTCAAACAAAACAGACACACTAGATCAGACAAAATGTTGCAGTTGATACGAATTACGTTTTGATAGACAATAATATTATTAATATTTAATCAATTTATTTAATTTTCTTGTCACTTTACGTGTAAGGAGAACATCGCTTTTACGCATGATTTGGTTATGTAACTTCAAAGCATTATTATTATTATTATTATTATTATTATTATTATTAAAGATAACTTAGACTTATATATCTAGACATTATTACTACATAATCAAACTCATAACCAGCATACCTATCCGGGCATACTGTCAGTCCTTCAAATTAAGAGTACTACTTGGTGGTAACTGATATTTTTTTCCACCAACTGCAGACTAAAGTGTAAATCTTTTGATGAGAGTTGTCTTTTGGAATATGGCCGAGCCCAGACAATAATAGAATTCATAGTAGTCCGTAGCCGCACTGCTAATATTAGAACAGACAGTTGTTTGGGTTTCTCTCCCGGGTCAAGCTTTTAAATATAATCAAACCTGTTTCCGAAGAGGCTTCAGACAGAGAAGCGAGGTGTAGCGTTTCACTGAATGAAACACACACACACACACACACACACACACTGACGCGCAAGCTGAGCTCCTTCAGAAGTCCTTGTGCGACCTCTTCAGCGGAACTCTGGTTACAGCTCTTTAGAGCAAAGAGAAGGTGTCTGCTGTAAATCAGACACCAGGGAGTAAATTATCTGCCGGTCAGACTGCAGTCTCTTTTTTAACACCAGGGAAAGTCGTGGGTATTTTATAACATATGATAATAAATTATTAGTATGATAATACATTATTA
Organism: Ctenopoma kingsleyae; assembly: GCA_032353495.1. Lineage (NCBI taxonomy): Eukaryota > Metazoa > Chordata > Actinopteri > Anabantiformes > Anabantidae > Ctenopoma > Ctenopoma kingsleyae. The sequence goes on along the minus strand of JAUBNQ010000028.1, from coordinate 18,368,502 downwards.
GTAGTTTAACTGTTTTTTCTAGGTTTGTGTTGTATACATCCAACGTTTATATTCATAATTCATCATTAGAATCCATGACATACACATAGGAAACACAGGATATTTACAACAAACGTTTGAGTTCCTGTAGTAAGATACACAGGATCTACTGTGACAAGGTCATCATGCAGTCAAAGTTGCAATACTATTCTCCTGTTACATATTATTCATTAAGACCACCCGCTTTCTCTTATCCAGCACAAAAGACAGATCTAGACTATTAATGTTGTAGGAAGACGTCTTTGCAGTCTTATTTATGGTGTGTCCTTTTTGTGATCCTGTGATGTGAGTTCATGCTACAGTGCATACATCAAACAAAGGAACAGAAGAAGAATGAGAAAATCTGTTGCTCCTCAGCGCACAGGACTTGCTTTTGAAATCTAAGCTAACAGGTCACATATTATATATATAAATTATAATCAGAAACAGAAACTGGTCTGAAGACTCAAAGCAAAAGAGGCAACCAAATTAAATCAATAAAAACTGGCCCATGTGCCTTGAAAATGAAGTAAAACAGTTTAAACATTATCTAAAGCATTTATCAACTACTGTTGATAACAGAGAGCAAACACAGTGTCTGTAATTAATAAAGTGAAAACATCTGTCTGAGAAGCACATTTACTCATACTTTAATATTACATTCAAGGAGGTTTGCTCAGATATTTTTAACTAAAGTAAATCATTTGGTTATGAATATTTACAGTTTTTTTCATATTGCTCATATATGGTTGTGAATCAAGAATCTGACTAGTCTCACAATGACTCTCACATTCCTGAGCGTGACCGTTTAGACTATTTTAATTTCACATGAGCAATCTGAAAGTTGTATATAAACCCTAATCATTGCAATGTCGATTGTTAGGAACTATCACAATATTAAAAGCAAATTAAGACTTAATGTTAAAGCAAGTTGTTCAGAGTCTGTGAGATCAGTATCTTTGCTGATGTACTTTTCTACCCGGCTGTATATACTTTGAAGTGTTGGCTGTTGTTGGGAAGATACTAATGGCAACAACAGAGGGACATCCAGTGCCCCCTGTCTTAAGACTCTGAGCTGATTTTGGTTCAAGCACATGCAATGAATGATTAGTGCTGATTGAAATTCTTTGCAACAACACGTAAAGTCACATGTCATATGTTGAGGGACAACATTCTTTTTATTTCAATTTGATACGGAATTAGTTTTACATCAAAAGTCAAAGGTTTATGCTCTAATACTCTGTGACTGTATGTTTTATTAAACAAAATAAATGAAAATTTCACCTCCACCATGCAACCTCATCAGTGGTGCATTAAGTTAATGGCAGTATTTTAAAAAGTAGTTGCAATGAATCCACTCTAACTACAGTCAAGATTTAGCTAAAGTTCTTAAAAGTGCAAAAAAGGCCAACAGTTATTTAAAAATCTGCAATGACATCATTCCTGATTCACAAAAACATTGCAGCAATTTGTGAGCAATCATCCCACTGTGGCATGGCTCAATTGTTTGGCTGTAACTGCCATTCATCTGCAGGAAACACCAGAGGGATGAATTTACAATGGTGTTCAAACATTTTCACTGTATCTCATTTCATCAACTATTTCAACATTGCTCCCTGTGCACTTATAGATACTGTCCAAAAGCTATTTCACAACACTGTAGTGTACGAGTAATTGTGAAATGGAGCAGTTCAAGCATTTATCAAATTCTATACATCCCCTCCAACAAGGCAGGCTCAAGCCAAGGCTTCCAAAAATGTGCTACTTATTAGACTCCACCTCACCAGATCCAAAGAAATGAATGCTAAAAACTCTGCTGGGTGCTGGAGCTGGCACATTCAGAAGGAAAATATTCAGAAACACATTCCAAAACAGTCGAGGGACAGACTAATCTAACAGTGGGAGAACATGACAGTCAAAAATGTGAGAGGAAATTAATTGAGTTTGAGAGAAAACCTCAATTGTACTGAAGTTTTCTAAAAGTGATCCAGTGAGAGCAAAGGACATAGACAATAAAAACACTATCCAAAGTAGGTAATAAATTATGACGTAATAACTGATAGTGGTATGGAGTGTTCAAGCCGTCAACAGAGCAGTGAGAAAAGAAGTGGCAACATGTCATCTCATGCTGCCATCTTGTGGAAAAGCTGTGCCAATACACATCCCGAAGGATTCCCTTTAACTGAACATCTCAAACGTCCCACTGCTAATAAGAAGCAAAGGCACAGATTATGTCTACTTAAGAAACAAGTTAGCCTGGTGGCTTCTTTTGGTTATCAGTAAACAAACAATAATGAACCATCTCAGATGCACATGACACTTATGAAATGAACAGCATTTACACGTGTTTTGTTCATGTGTTGACAAAGGGCATTTTGTCATTGTACGCTACAGAAAATATATTAAAGGTAAAACAGTTATTACTGCCATTCTCTGTAGTAATCTGCAACTATTTTGATTGCTTTTATGGTCTGAAAAAAAAAAGGCAAACATCTACTAGTTTGAACAGTTTTTCTTTGTGGAACCTGAAAAAAAAAAGTATTTGTAAAACTGTATCTCTGAAATGTAATATACTAAACCACTGACCAATTATTAAATAATTATTTAATTATTAAATAATCCTAGATTGCAGCCCTGAAGAATGTTACTAAAATATTCATACCTGACAAGTTGTACCACTATAAAAGAAAAATATCATCAGTTTCACAAATATTATCCAAAACAATAACAGAAAAACATGTAGCCACCCCGTGGACCCCCCACATTTCATATACAGTACAATAATTTTATCTTACAGCATATACAGTACAAAAACAATGAAACAGATCAATGATATATTCCAATCTTTCAAGGATATTGATTCCTTTTTGCATTTAAACTATTGATATCAACAGTCTTAGTGCAAGAAAAGTCCTGAATGCCAGAGGTGACACTGGATCTCAAGGCAGTTTATGCTACAGACTCAGTGTCAGTGTTCTGACAAGTGAGCTATAGACAGGAATATAGGAATTTTGTTATTTAAATTGTTATTTTTCAATCATGTTGCCCAGAATTTGTACACTGTGAAACTCAGGATACTATACAAATACTTGCATCCAAGACCGACAAATGCATTGTCAGGAAAAAATATTTTTTGGATCTATTATAAGTCAGTGCATAACAGCAAACAGTCAATGTAGAGTCCACAATGCAAAAACAAGACTAACAATATCCCTCTGTAAAATGGACAGAGTTATCCCAGTTATTCACAAACTGGATAGCTTCCAGTGCATCACAGTGACTGGGCTATAGTCCATTTACACTTTAAAAGAACCAGTGAGATGTACCAGTATCCACACTGGATACAATCCAGTATAGAGAGAAGGCTGCAGATTTTCTTTTTAGTTCACAGCACTTCATCGACATGTGCACGGCTCTGCCCGTCTTCCTCTGCCTCCTTCTGAAGCTGCTGGTACTTTCTTTTGAAAAACCCAAACTAAGAAAGAAACAGTTCTATTATAAGTTAACAGTGGTTTAACAGAGTGTGTGTATATACATATATATATATACTGTATGTGTGTGTGTGTGTGTATATGTATATTTTATGTATATATGTCTACGTGTATAAGTGTAAACAGACACTTACCTTCCACAGTAGCCCAACAGCCAGAGCTAACAGCAGCAGTCCAGCAAAGACACTGCCAACTATTACACCTACAGGAATATCAGCTGTCTCTCCAGGTTTACTGATTGTCAACACCACCTTGATAGCAGGCAGACAGGACAGGTATCATGATCCATGCTTGTCCCTACCCCTCAGTTTACTTAATTTCTCCCACGCCCTCATAAATAAAATGTTATTTTGTACTGAGTTTCCAGTAAGTTCTGTTTGTTGTTAAAGCTACCACAGGAGATGGTGTGTTCATGGTTTAACCTCCATATGACTCAAATATTTCACATAAAATGGATTCATTGGACTTGCTATAGAACTTAAATCAAGTCCAGTTGCCACTGAACACCATCTTTTGGGATAAACAAGACCTGGATGACTGAAAATCTTCACAGACCTTTTGGACTTCTGCATTTTCTCAGTAATTCTGTCTCACACCTCTGGTTATTTAATTTAGTTCTTGCCTGCTTATGTTTAGACATTCAGTAGTTTTGCATTGGCCTGTTTACATTTAGACAATGAGTTGTTTAGTTCATGCTTTTTTTATGTTATTGTTTTTCCTTCCCTGTTTTTCCTTTCCCTATGTCATATAACTACATTTTGCAATGTAAGTATTAAAATCACCTTTGCAGAATATGCTGACATGATGCTTCTGATATTTTGCCATATGGTCTTAATGTATAAAAACTGTGCAACATTTATTTTGCCTGGAACTGAAACAATGGTCTAATTTACGGATAAAATGTGGTCCTTGGTAGGGCTCTTCCTTCTTTGTTTGTTTGTTTGTTTATATAAGGCACCAAATCAAAACATTGAAAATGACCTTACCGGTAGCTGTTTGAGACCAATAATGAGCAGTTCAGGGTTGGAGGTTTCAATATCAACATTAGATGTCAGCTCAACACTCTGATAGATAGCCTATCATGACAAAAAATATAAATTATTTAATTAATCTGCAACATAGGACAGTTAATTGTAATAAAAGCAGATATAACATTGTAATTATTATTAGTATACAAGCATTAAATTCGTGTATAATAATCGTTGAACATATTTACCGAAATAAATGTGCCACTCCAGATCCTTGTTTTAACTTTCACAAAGTAGTTGCTCTTAACTTCCGTATCTTTCAGGATACATTTTATATATTCACATTTTGCATTATTGCAGTCCTATAAGTTAGGAAGTGAAAAAAAAAGAATTCAGCACAATTTCCAATTACTTAAAGTCCCTACTCTATCTGAGGAATTTGTATAAAAATGCATATTCTACTATCAAAATTACCTATAGAGGAAACACCTATATAGAGCTGTTATGTTTGTTGAATATGACACAGAGGTAAAACGTACAGTACAAAATACATAACATACATAACAATACAATAACATTTAATACCTGAAAACACAAATACCCAAAATAAAAAAGTCTTCTCAGGTTAATAGCAGTTACCTATAATAATAACAATAATGATAATGATAATAGAAAAATAATATCTAGACATAGCCTATTGTTTCCCATATTTGGTTTTGTTTTCTGATATTTTATTGTGTATATTCACTTGTGTTCTTCAACATTTTATACTAATTGGATGGAAGAATATATAGAAGGAAGTCTGTAGCTCTATAAAACATATAGCTTATGAGAATTATACATTAAATTACATATACATGAGAATATGATCGAATCATTTATATAGAAAATATATAATCTCCTTATAGTATGATGTTTTGACAGATAAAAGTGAAAACACTGCATGATAAAATGCCTCAGAAGAAACATCTAAGAAAGCACACACATCGTACTGAATGTAAAAACAATAATATGCAGAAAAGTAAGTGACTGACCAGTTTCTCCATGCGTCTGAGACTCTCCTCAGTGAAAGATACTTTATGGCTCTTCGCACCAATCTTCAGAGGATCAACCAGGTTGCCAGAATCACAGCTGATAGAACCACCCTGCAGGTAGAGAAGCCTCATTGTAGATCATTTATTTGATAGATATAACACTCAAATTCATATGGCAAAATGAAAGAAATTTTAATAGGAAATTTGAAGGTAGCTATGGAGCAGTTTAGTTATGGAGTGTGGAGAGTGCCACAATACAATAAATATAATAAGCATTTAAATGAATATTTAAATAGCTATTTAAATGTGTCATTAATTCACACATAATTTATTAAATATTAAAAAAAGTTTCTATATTTATTTCACTGTCTATTTATTTATTTCATGGTCTGTGTTGCTGCACATGATGAGATAATTTTATCTGTCACCTCTCCACACTCCATATTTAGTCACCAGTCAAACTGACTACTTGGTCAACTTTTGGCATCAGATGATTATTCAGTTATATGTCCTGAATGTCTTTACAGTGTAATGTGTCTGCATGTCTGCATGTTTTGATTACAGATATTATGCTTTGCAAACTGGTTTTCATCTGGGACATTTATGAAGTATAGCAGTTTTAAATCTTGCTGGTATTTGGTAACTGAGTACTTACTGCTTGTGAGTCCACACTAGTAACATAAAGGACCTGATTCCCACCTTTTGTGGCTATTGGCAGAGCAATGGTCAGATACAGGAGGCTGACAGGAAAGTTACCTGTTGAAACCTTTAAACACAATTTGTTTTAATAAATACATTTAAACAAATATAATGACAAATGAGATTATTATGTTTTTAGATATGAACTTATTTATTGCACCTTCACTGTAAAGTTAAACTCTGGGCCGATGTCATCTAGAGTTTTCACTGTTGTTACTACTGGAATGTTAACATCTGCCACGTAGAAATCAATATTTGACTGCCTAAAACAATGAGACCATAATTTGAATGTATTACAATAATCAACTGTCAATCTTACAAAAACACACATACATATACACAAAAATGAGAAAAAAATAGTGTTAAGGCAACAAAAAGTAAAATCACCTGGATAAAACAATCCCCACATCATACTGAATGGGAAAAGATATGTCCACCTTGTTGTCTGCAGGTCTTTCTTCATCACTATCACTGTAAAAAAGTAACAGAAGAGTATTACATGTCAGTCATTTTAACTGAGCAACAATTTCTCATTAAATTTCTAATTTATTCAGTGTACCTCTTGGCCTCAAATTTCACCTCAGCTCGGTTTTGCAACTGATCAAGACTGTAATCAAAATTCATCCGAAATCTAATCTGTAATGAAATAATATTATATTTTACATTACCTGCTGCATTAAAAAAGAGAAATTAGTATCAGTTAAAAAGAATTGTTGCACTTACCTCCTCATCTGTTCTTAATGCTGGGTACGCCACTTGACAAGTGACTGTTTGTGTTTGTGTTGAGGTGCATTTGACTCTATCTGTCTGTAAATTTATAGAAAGGCACATAACTGCTGTGTGATTTCAAAGATAATACATTATCATAAAGATGAAAATGTTGTTGCGGATCAAATGGCTTTGTCACAGTAGCATCATAAACTGCTTTATGCTAAAGTTTTGTCACTCACAGTAGTAGAGATGGAGGAATAGTAGACATTGCTGGAGTATGTGGCCAAGACCTGAGTGTTGTATGCATTCTCCTTTTTATTCTTTACAACAAGATCAAATGATAGTTCTCGGTTACTAGCGCTGACCAGAACGGGACTGGAGCTGCAACACAAGATTATTGCACATTATTTAATTTGTGTATGACATAGATTAAAGGAGAATACTCACAGTATGATTAATAACGAGTTGACCAGAGGGATAAGAAAGATAAGAAAGAAAGTTTACCTGTTCCACTAAAAGATGTGACCTATAATAACCAGTGTGATTTACAGACCATCATATGTACAATCATACAACCAGGCTATAAATGAACCTGTCTCCACTCAAAGTATATAGTCACATCCACCAGTTATCAGTGTTATTTTTCCTCTGCTCTTTTCAGGAATAGCCGTTCTTTGCGTGTTTAGACAGCAACTAAAATCTTACGCAGAAGTATTTTATCAGTTGTGAATTGACTTTGTTTTCTTTTCCGAAAGACAACAGTGGATGCAGATCTCACTTAGCAGATAGTAAATTTTCCCTCAAAAATGTTACTATGTCTGCTCTCCTCTATGTTTTAGCTATTGCTGCTATTTGTTTATGTAGCCTAAATATTAAAATATAAAATAAAAATATACATTTGAAATTATGCATTATTATTTCCATACATGACCTTGTTCATATCCTTTCATCTTAGTGAAAAGAGTAAGTATCATCAAATTAGTACGTTTTTTCCAAACTCATAAGTCTGACACAACTATTTTATGGGCTATGAAGTTGTAAACTGGAAAACTTTAATTAGTGCAGCTATTAACAATCAAGCCAGACTCATAAAACAAAGAAAAGAGACAATAGCATAAGTTACCAGGGTATAAGATTAAACAGAGAAATACCATTCATGCAAAGTTTGGTTCATTCTTTCTTCTTTATTATAGGTGACTGCTAAATCCCTTCATGTGACATCATGACTGTTTCACACTTAATCATGACCTTAGTCGTGCAACAAAATACAGGTCTTTAAGTATGGTACTGTAATATCAGTGCAATGTGACAATGCATCAGTTGAATAATGATATTACTAATATTTTACTTTTGACTAACAAAACAAAATTCTTCACTCTGGGGATATCATCACATAGCATATTTTATCTTTACTTTACTCTGTCTGTTACTATCTGTTGTAAATGTAATGAGTAATTCAAAATCCCTCACCTGGACGTCTTTGTGTTTGTCTTCACACTCAGCACCAGATCACTGATGCACACATCATCAGAGCCACAGTCTTTTGTAAAGGGGATCTGAAACAATAACACAGCAGTAAGTTAAGCATAGGTTGCTCCTTTATTCTTGAGTAGAAACTTTTTAGAAAATTATTTTTCTTCTGTAATCTATACAGAATTGAGAAATAAACCAGTTTTAGGGGTTCGTATGAACTTCAATGCTGTTGTTGGGAAACACAAAATCTGCAAATGCCTGTACAAACACCTCTGCACAATAACTGTTCAAACTCTTCCATCAGGTGATCCCATCACCTATTT
>JAUBNQ010000028.1:18318923-18341570 GCA_032353495.1 Ctenopoma kingsleyae | reverse complement strand
ACACACACACACACACACACACACACACACACACACACACACACACACACACACACACACACACACACACACACTAGAAACAGTTCTGAGAGAGGGGATAAGAGCAAGTTAAGCCCTCTTTCACATCCAACTGCTGAATAAACTGAATCTGAGGCAATGGCAAACCCTGTTGCATTGTGGGCCAGTCAAACACATTTGCCAAGCTCGGGGGCCCACAGGTTAGTGGTGGTCATATGACCTGTGCGAAGCTGTTATGTAGTCAGATGACTGAGAATGTGCCAACTTGTTGGTACTAATGACCTGTTATTTGGGCCTAATAAAATCACAAGCTTACTAGTAAGCTAGGAAATCCATCTGTTAACACAAAATATATCATATTCAAAATGATATCTGAAATGATTCAAACTCATTACTTTAACTACAACCTTAAGACATTCCCAGAAGTGCTATTTGGAAATCCCATAATCTGGATGCTTGAGAATCTCCATGTGTACACATCATACTGCAGAAGCAGGTGTGGAACAATGGCATTTACAAAAACATAGTTTCTTTGTGGAAAAAAAACAACTATTGTATTATCCTCTACAATCTGTGATAGACTTGAAATTGCACCTTTGACACAAGAAAGAAGTACTTAGACTACGCCAGTAACTTGCTTGTTCAGTGTGAAATTATTCTAAAGGTTATACATGCTACCTGAAGCACCATTAAATGCATAAAGCACATGGATATGCTCAATTGGCTAATCTTAAAAAAATGGTGCTGAGTGCCTGCTGAGTGTTTCTAACAACCAACGTTAAGAAGCATTGCACAGATATGACTTACACTGACTTTGTCCCAACTATATGTACTTACAGTTCGTCTCCATTTTCTCCGTCAACATCATGGAAATAGTCCTGTCTGTCCAGGATCTCTTGATATTTCTCAGCATAGTCTGTAAAAGCAGAAACACTGAAACTCAGGTACAGGACAAGCTGCAACATAATTTAATACAGTCAGGGCCATAACATAGTTATGACAATTTTTTAACAACTTATACTTTTTTTTACTTTAATTTAATGTTCTTTCTGCATACAATACAACAAATATATAATAACACAATCAGATAACATGAGCCATATTAAAAGAATAAAATAAAAAATTGTTCATCCTTGTGATGTGTCCTTTTGATTTTTATGTGTGGATATAGTACACAGCAACCATTAAATATTTTTTCTAGTTTTGTTTTTGTTTTAAATTTCCTACAAAGGATGATTTTGTATGACCACAGTACACAGTGGATAGTGTAGGCTCACCTGGGTCTGCTGCTGTAAAAGGTGTGCCATCTTCTGTATAAAATGTGGGTTCATTCTGAGAGGAAAACAAAACAATGACCAACAGAAAGACAGACAGAAATATTGACTGTGAATAAATGACAAAGAAGAAAAGTATGGCACAGCTCACACTTACCATGAAATAGTTGGGGTCATTGTCTGGTGTGGCATTACTGGCTGCAGCAGCAGCACGGACTCTGCCCCAATCACTGGATCTTAATTCGACTAATTTCAGAAGCATCTGTCTAACATCCCTGTGGAAAAAAAATGTCAAAAAAATCATATCACAGTGTTTTACCAAGAGTGTCGTCAAGAGATTTAATGCTCTGCTTGTTTTTGGTATTTTAGCCATTTTCCAGTTTAGGGATGACTCTGAATGATGATACATGTTCCTGATCATCACTTGCAACGATGGCAGAACCCTCTACAAATGTTTCATTTCCAGAATCTCAACTGCAGGAGCATGGTTTTTAAATCTGAAGTTACCTTAAGCATACACATCAGCTGCTTACAGAAGACCACATTGATATACACACCTGCTGCAGGTGGCATCTAGTAAAATAGTTTCTATATTTTGGATCAACTCTTCCATGTGTGATTGTCCCCTCTCTTTCCACGCATCATCCAGAACAGAGCCTGTTAGCTGCAAATTCAAAACACAACCTCATTACATCCCTAAATAACAGCAGTGCGTCAAAGCTTGCAATGTTAATGTATTTAATTGAGACAAAACCTTAAGCAGTTTGACAGCACAGATAAGGTTTGCATCCACAGGATTCGAGAACAGACTCTTCATCAGGTCGTACAGAGCACCGAGAAGGATGTGTGCTCTTTCTGGAGGTCCTTTACTACTCTTTATCTAAATAAACAAAATCAGCTAGACATAAAAGTCAACAAATGACTGATGACACAAAGTGCACTAAAACAAGCATAAGTGACAAGTTGATACATACAGTATGACCATAAATAAACTACAATATACAGTTAAGCAAGCACACTAGCAGGGCCCCTGAAAATTGTCACTACCTGTAGTAAGCACTATGGGGTGAAAAGGGTAATTATCGAATTGGAAAAAAAAAGCTAATATTGTCCTGTTTATGAATATGTTTTAATAAATGCACTTACATAACTTTATGAATGATAATGATGTATCAAAGAAAACCTTGCATATACCCAAAAGTTAGTAAAGAGGGTAGAATGTCTTACCTCCAGGTTAAGATAGAGCTCTCCCAGAAACAGCACAAAGGAGTGGAATTTCTTCTGGGTCTCCAGGTCTCTTTTAACAGCTACGTCCTTTAGTTCAAACTCTGTTCGACATCTACATGTGAAAAGATTCTCCTTTTTAGAGGTAATTTGACTCTGACTGCTTTGCATTCTGACCTTATTAGTAAGTATAACTATCCCTATAACACACAAATATTTCTATTTCTTTTCTCTATTTTTTGTCATACAATTTTGCCTACTTCTGATATGAATCAACATTAAATTATATAAAAACAGAGATAAAATCACCTTTTCAGGAGCAGCTGACGAAAATTGCCACTTGGTGGGTTGATACTGAGGTGATGAGACAGGTAGTTACAGAGTCTGGCGCCCGTGTAAGAAAAATTTTGAATGGCAGTAGACTGCAATGAAAACAGAACTTATACTCAGTGAGTTACTATATGACGCTGCGCTGTATTTAGACAGGTCTGTTTCTATTATTTAGTATGCATACAAAGAGTAAATTGAGAAGTGTGAATGTTCAAACCTGTGTGAAGATTAGTTCCACCAACTCCTGCAACAACTCTTCAGTAGTAACCCAGGAATTGAGCATGCAAGTTATGTATTCAACATCTGTATCAAAGGAGCCTGGTGAGGAGCTAAGGTGGACAAGAAAATCTTTGACTGTATCAGCCAAGGTTGGTTCACCATAGTAATTTTCGCTGTCATCGTAAACTGGGTCCTATGCAAAAATCACAACATGAAGATCTAATTACTTAATTCAATGGCAATTTGTTATGATAATACAAATGAGTTTTCACCAGGGCAAGCAAAATATAATATGAAAAGAAAGACAATTAATGGAAGCTGCCCTGCACTTCTGTTACACTGCACTTTCATTCCCCTGCCATTCTGAAGCACTTGCACAAAAGAAACTATTTGAGTTTCACCTCTATGTACAGCATCTGTCTATCTAGCAGATAATTCTAGCAGTATATGAACACTTGACTAAATATATCAAGAGCCCAATTAGAAGCTGCAGCAACAAGTTAGTAATATTTGTGCAACAGCCATTGCCAGTAGATGTCACTAGTGACTGTGATGTGAAATGCAGCTTTGTGTAACAGCTGTAGTGATCAAATGAAGTGCAAAGCCTCAATGCTTCAGGAGGCCCCCATTTCGCCAAGCGAGTTATAATTATATGATACTGTGATCTTTATGAAAGATGCTGTGTTTACCGACTCATATTTGAAAAATAACAACAGGAACAAACTGAACCATTGCTATATAATGCTAAAAAATACTTGCACAGGAGCAATAGTATCAGTTTTAATATAGAGAAGGTGTAAAAATTCCTCTTACTTCATGTAAGTGAAATCCAGAGGGGACAAACTCTTGAGCACTGGCTGAAAGTTTTGATGACTTGACCAAGGCATCCACATCATTACTTCCTCTGAAGGCAGATGTACTGTTGGCATTTGCACTTTGTTGGGGTTTGTTTTGTCGGTTACCATCTAAAAAATGAAGAAAGAATTAGTTTTAAAAAGTATATATGATAAGTACATATTATTTTTCTAAAACTTGATGACTATTAGGAACTGCTATGCCAACAGATTTGGTGCCCTAGCAATTTCATGGCAGCTGAACAATGTATGTGGGATGGACTCTTACATCAGTCCCACGTTGATACTATTAGCAGGATCACTACCATGTTGTCTTTAGTTCTTAATATTTCACATACACAATAAAACAAACAAAAAATAAAAAACTATTATTGGGCACTCAAAGATACAGTCAACACATGGCAGACTTAACATTATACAAAACTACACAGTAGTTGTACTACAAAGTACAGTCAACATGTGAAAATAATATTAGTTGGGTGAAGGCTGCACAGAACATAACACAGTACCTTCTATATACTATGCAATTTCATGTAAGACTGATGTTGGTAAGTGTGTGTGCATCTGCCTCTCAAGTCTACATCATACAACAATTTATATCATATGTTTTATGAGTCTGTGGTAGGGCTGGGCACTATGACGGTATACCTTTTTATTCCGATATATTTTTACACGCGGTATAGAATTTTTTAATACCGTTTATACCGTGCTTGCGTTTAGATCTTTATAACAGAGAGCAGAGTCTCTTATCAGACTCTCTCTCACTCACTCACACACAAAAAGACCTAGACCCGCCGCCTCTCCCACTGCGCATGTGGTCAGACGGTAGTTTACTCTCATTCAAGTCAGCAGCAGAAGGACACAGGCTCCAGTCGTTAATGAGAACAATGATCTGGTTGGTAAAAAGGAAACCAGTGGTTCAGTAGTTTGAGGTGGTTTGGATTTCCTGTAGAAAAACATACTGTAGAGTTTGTCACAAAGAACTTACATCCAAATGTGAAAGCATGTCAAAACTTTATCTCCGTTTGTCTGTGAAGATTCTCAGTCATCCAGGTGAAGTTGTCTGAAAGTTTACAACAGCGCCACAAACTCTGGTCCGAAGAGTGAGTTAAACTTCAGTCTGTCACTAACGTGTCAGACACTAAACCTACTCAGATGCCTGACTGAGTTTACCTGTGGTGTGTCTTTTAAAAAGAGAAATGCCAAGTGGCGCTAGATAACAAACACAGTAAACTACGATATTGCTAAAAACACAGTCCTCACAGTGATACAAAAACGACAAAGGTGTTTTTAAAAAGCTGCTAAATCTGGATCGGTACCAGTTGTCCACTCACCAGTAGTTTGCAGGACAGAAATGTTCATGAATGTCTGAAGGTTCTTAGTGACCGACTCACTAATGTGAAACATTTCTGTCTGACAACAGACATGTGGTCAAGTCAGACGTGTGAGTCATGAATATTATATAGAAAATGTAAAAACAGCGTCTCCAAACGAGCTATTTCCCTCAGTATAAGGAAATTTATTTTATTTTATTTTTATTTACATCATAGTGACTTTCTTTACTTCAGTCATTATATGAAAACAAGAAAAACATGTCTCAGTTGTGCCTTTTAATTTAATCTGAACGTTTTGTACAATAAACGTTTATACCGGGATATAAAAGGTATATCATGGCAGAGCCAAAATATGAATTTTTGTCCATATCGCCCAGCCCTAGTCTGTAGTGTCCAGTGTCATTTTCTTTGCTGTGGTTTGCTGGGGCAGCAGCCTGAAGGTGGCAGACACTAACAGACTGGACAAATTAATCAGGAGGGCTGGTTCAGTTCTGGGAGTAGAGCTGGACCCTCTACATGTTGTATCTGAGAGGAGGATGCTGTCTAAACTCCTCTCAATCCAGGACAATCCCTCCCACCCCCTACACAGTGTCCTGACTGGACAGAGGAGCACGTTCAGCCAGAGACTGATCAAATCGAGTATTTAGTATTTGTGTTGGTGTTAATCTTTTCTGGTTATGGTTCTTTTCTTTTCTTTCTTTCTGTTTGAATGGAGAGCTTCTGTCACATGCCAAAATATTTTCCCTCTGGGATTAACAAAGTGTTTTGAATCTTGAATTGATATGCATATGTGCTACAGACTGTAATTGCTAATAAAGGAACTTCTGCAGCTGTGGGCCTGATGATAAGTGAATAAGGATTGTTGTGGAACAACTCTGCAGAAATACACGCCAGCTGTGACACACCACGAGTGCACCTTCAACTCCCAGATTCATCATTTGAAGTCATGCCACACGGGCAGATTAGATGACTTTAATAATACAAGCAAGTATGCAGACATATAAGTGATCCTGTCCCTGTTCTTGCTTTGTATTTATCAAAAAACAACATTTTTAAATATTTTCCACCGTTTCCCCACAACATAACCCCAGTAATTTGAGAAGAAGAACGAAAACTGATTCGTCCTTTTTACTCTGAGTTGCTAACTTAACGTGACGATGGTTAGCAACAGTTAGCTATGTCAACTCAGGTGTTAGGTGGGTAAAATAGCTTTAACTTAACTGCGTCTCTATTTAAGGACGTGACATCCGAGTGGGAGCTTTATTTAGCTGCTGTATTAACGCTAAATTACCTCACATGAAATAACAATCCAACAGGTGCATGTCGCAGCGCCAAAATGCAAAGGTTAGCTAACATTAATGGCGTTTAGCAGCTAGCTAGCTAATGACAGCTCCAGATTTAGACCAGGTCAAACGAATAACATCGTATGCTTCTTAGAGGAGCAGTTTTGTGGGTATTTGTACATTCAGCCAGACACAGTTTTAGCTTCCAGTGACAATATCGGTGAGTGACATTTCAAGAAATCGAATCTGAAACTAGCTAATCTGTTGGCTAACTTAACGTTAGCTCAGTTAACTTTACTTTAGCTTTATGACAGCTCCCTACCTCCAACAACGACGTCGTTTGCCGTGCTAATGCTGTTCTCGGCATAAGGCGGAGAGGTTCGTGGCTGCCTCAGCGGCTCCCTTTGGTTAAAGAGCATGGTTTGGCTTTCACCTTCCCCGGTGATGTCCAGGACCGCGGGGTCTGCTGTCAGATTGCGGGTTCTCCCCGCCCCTGGAGCTCGGTCGAAATTCTCGTTCATGACCGCTCGTTCGTCAGCCGCGACTCTCAAAACAGCATCTGCAAAAGGCGATTAAATGCTTTTCACGGAACCAAATGCTTTTTTTCTTTGGCGTAGTAGCAACTGCTTGTGTTTAATCATCAAATTTAAGCAAACACGCCCTATCTGTCTTTCATGGTGGCTTATTCTCGAAGGCTAGTATCACAGTATATACACAACTATTTTTTGGCCACTTCCTTTAACAACAAACTCGTTGTCGCTGATTGACAATATTTCACATCAAAACAAACCTGTTGCCCCCTAGTGGCCTGGAGGTGAAGCTTAGCCACAGCCTGAAGGACGATACGAAGTCGATGATATGCACATTTCTATATGCATATCATGGTATTTATATGTAAATGTGTGCATATAGAAATGTGCATATTCAATTTTAGGTAGTCCAAACTTCATTTACAGTTCAAAACATTTTAGTGGATGAGGAGTTTTACATCCAGATTCATTCTTCTCATTTGAGATTTATTGTAAAAAGTGTGAAAAGAATATATTAACACGTAACGTTTTTCATAAAATAGTATAAGAGTGAGATTTCATATATTCTATAAAAGCAGATGCAAGCTGATATAAGCTGAAAGGTATCAAAACCCTACATGTGTAAATGACACCTCTGTGAGTGATATGCAATTCTGTGCTAATTTTAGCTATTGTTAGACAGTTTATGACAGATATTCCATGATGATTTAAACATTATGTAAAATGCAGAGTAGTAAAATCTACATTTCTCTTTGAGATGTAGTGGAATGGCATTTATTTGTAAACATTTTGTTGGGTTTAAGCGATTCTGAGTTCAAGTCCCAGCAAAACCCCAGCCCTCTATGACAAATCTATTCACATGATATTTATTAATTCAAAAGTTTGGCAATAATTATCTCTTACATGAGCTGTATAAATGCTGATTCAAAAAAACTCTGGTTAAATAAGCTCTTGATTTTATTTTAGTTTAACTTTCACTTTCAGTCAGAGTCACAATTAGAGAGAAAATTGTGTCTCTTTTTTACTTAAACGGTTTAATCTGTTGCTTAAACTGTGTGAAATTGCAAGAAAAAACACTGAGGACATGACCTCAGTGTCAAGCTAGTGCCTTGTTTGGTGGTTTAACTGGTGGCTGTCTGCACAATGCAAGCACGTAATGATGAACCTGTCCAAGAGTGAGTGTGGTTCAGTGCGTTAAATAACCACATATTCTTTTAAGATATAAAGCACTAAAGGTTGTATAATTACATTTATCTTTTCCAGAGAAGATTGTGGACCTGTGCAACCTCCTCAGAAGTGCCTCTCTCAGTAGCTGCCCACTACAGACATGTGTTGCACCAGACTTCTCAGTGTAAGTATTCATTAGTTGTTTTAGCCTCAAGTCATTTTCCACTTGTTTCCCAAAGCTGGATCACATTATGCCACAGAGAATTCCCGTGCCAGAAATTCAGAGACCCACTCTGATAAAAGATTACTGCCCTTATTTTCTGTTATTGCTGTTTTTCCCTCCATCCCAGCATCTTGGAGGGAGTTCAAACATTCACAAATTTCAAGAATGCACAGGATGACAACGTTAGGTGAATACTAATCACTGCAGGTTGTAGACGCAAAGAGCATGACCATGGCCCAGATTACATCCCTGGTGACTTAATTGCTGTTTCATTAAATTACAGAAAAATGCAATGCTACTCTGTATGGTATAGTTTCCATCAGTATATTTTGTAGCTTTGTAACTCTATTGCAAAACAGTTGAGGAAAAAGAAAAATAAAAACATTTGAAAATATTATCCAGGGAAAACAGCATAAAATTGATTTAAAACTCAAACACTACATATTACACACAGATGCCCTCCCCTCACCTTCCTAATCTTTGGCCCTAGGCAACGTTGATCTCATGTACTGTTGTCTCAAAGATGCAGCAGCAACGCCACATTGCACAATCACTTGAGAGAGCAGAGAAAGTGTGATACACAGTGGTACAGATACACGGTCATGAAGTACAGTAGTATTCCAAGTGTTGCCGTTGGCCCTGCCTGTCATGGTGCAGCACACTGCAGCATTCCTCAGTATTAATAATTTGTCACAGTGATTCCTTAAACAGCCATTAAAGGAGAACGAAGCAAAGTCTTTCTGTACTTCAGAATCCAATAGTTACGATTGCTTTTGGTATTTAAAATCCTTCCAATCTGAAGGCCCAGTGACACAGTAATTTGGATTAAAATGGGATCGGAGACACCAGGCTATAGCCTGTTGCGGACCTCCTCTCACCTTTTTGTCTTACTCTTCTCTCCCAATTTGTCAGGCCTGTTTTGAGATAGATGTTCAGAGAGGCGGGATAAGAGAACATGAGGTCCGGAAGCCTGTGGTGTTAATGTTCTCCCTATGGTCTTTTGATCTGGCATCAAGACAGCTGTCATTGATTAGTGAGCTTGTAGATGATTACTGAGGGAAGTGGGTGTTCAGATGCAGGTCATATCTCTCCCCCGTTCACATTTATTCCTGCACAGAAAGTTAGATCCTCTTGTAAGGATCTCTAGTAACCTAGTAATGCAAACCAACACCACAGTGCTGTTTTCATATTTTTTGCTAATATTATCAGCAGGTGTTTTAGCAGTAATCTTTACTAGGCCTCCTGTAACTGGGGAATGTTGCAGCTCTGCAGTAGTGGAGTGAGATTAGGAAATAATGTCAGCATCTACAGGCCATACCAGGGAAGTTAGCTCCCTGCCATTTTGTTGTGGTTGGTCTTGTATGTTTCCAGTTTGTTTGGGAACTAATCATTAGTGCAATGGTTGCCACATGGTCTATGTGGCTTGCATGCCTTTTGTCTCTTCCTAACTCTAGATAAGAATAGATTTACCATGACCTGAATGTTCACAATGTTTTCTTGCTACTTGTGCTAAAACGTGCCATTTTCTTGTAGTTCCCCATTAGAAAATTAAGTCCTTGATGCATGGAAGAAGAAAGACCACTACGTTGCAGAGGAGAAAATAGTAAATTTATTTTCACATAGTTCCTATAAAAAGTAAAGAATGTGAAGGAATGCTGTCTTTGTAAGTGTTCCCCTCAAGTTAAATATTTCACAAAATAAATAAGTCATTACAATAACATCAAAACATAGTGGTTAAGTATCAAACATTTGCTTTAAATGTGGTATCCTCTATTATTTAATCTGTCATGATAAACTGACCGATCAGTTCCCTCATCTTGCTGCAATTATTTCTGTCAATCCCCTTTATGCCTCACAGGAAAATACGGATTATAAATAACATCTTGAGATACTCCTGCATCTACAGTTCATTAGTTGGGACAATATCTTTTGTTTTTTCCACCGTATTTCAGTTGCAAACTGTTTGGCACAGAAAAAAGGAGAAACATTGCATCCCCGTGCCACAGATACCACCTCCTACCATCTAAAGAACATGATCTCTATCAAAGTCAGAAGCAGAGACCATATTTTTATCTAACAGTGTTAGTGCCTTGTTTCCAAATCAGCAAAGTCTTGGTTTTACAGCTTTTCTGCATTGAAAACGTCTCTGTCCAGTGCTGCATATTCTCCTTCTCCTGTGGAGTTCACCAGTTCACACCAAAATTGGAAGGAAGTGGGTAGCTGTGTTCTTTCTGCGGGTTTTCTTCCCTTTCAGCGGCTTCCCATGGACGTTTAGACCCACAAACATCTGTCGCTTCTTGTTCTTCCACTTGGCTGATGCATATGTGTTGTAGCCGTTCTCCTCAATTCGCTCCTTCAGGGTGCAGTCAACTCCAAACTCCCTCTGAAAATAATGCCAGGTATCAACTTAATCTACACTTGTGCAGAAACTAGTGTACAATGATTGTGATCATTAATGTCCACTGGATGTGAATCAGACTTAAGCCAGCAGCTATAAGATAAGGGCTCCTTTGATAGGGACAGAACAATCTAACACTATCTCTCTGTCTAGATTATCCAGATTGACCTCTGACTTGAATACTTACCGCTCCGTACAGCTCTCCCTTCCTGCTGATAGCCAGATAGTAGTTGCTGTTCAGCCCTTTGATGGCCACCACTCCCACATCCACTGATGTGATTTCCAGAATACCTAGGATTCAGCAAAAAGAACGTCATATCAATTTTGTCAACATTCACAAAACGCTCCTGTGTCCTGTAAATAAAATGATTTCTCAAGTATGTCTCTTAGCAGTTTGAACAGACCAACTGAACAGTTCATAGAGACCAATCTAAAAGTCAACGGACAGAGGAAGTGGAGGTGATAGAATTGTTTCCTGACCAATAGTTGTTATAGATAAGAGTGTAGAACAATTAACACTTTGGCAGCAGTCATGGGTCAACTGCTTGAGGGTCTCAATACATAAATCCATAATTATTTACAGACATCAAAATAATCAGAATAAATAGCAACATATTGTATTCTCATTTCAGGACCTTTACATGTGGGAACACATATTATCATTTCAGTGATATTATAAAGTGAATTTACAGCCTACACCTGTGTAATAGATTCCAGCTGCACAGGCTGTTTAGACTGAAAATTAATAGGTGGATACCGCTGAGATTTTCTGGTTGTTTATATTCTATTTGATGTCCAGGATCCAAGTCCCTACACAAATAATTCAAGTTGTTCATATGGGCTAATTTATACTCCATTTAACAAGGTCAAAATTTTGCTGCAGACAGCTGTGGTTATTTGTGTGGTTTCGGTATCAGAAGTCAGATAAATACAACACAGAAGACGTGTCCTTTGACCGTAGAACCCACTTGTCTTGTCTTATGCTGGTGTGTGTGCATGTGAGCCCCCACTTCCCATGGCATGTTTGATTTCATCCCTCCCTCTCTGACTTCCTTTCCCCACTTCCTGTGAGCTGTCGTTATTTTATCCAGATAAGCACACATATGTGTATACACACACATACACAAACACAGACACACACTTTAGTGTGGGGGTGTGAACTCCAAGACTCGACGACATCCTTTGATCAGATGAGCAGCCCCTCCTCTGTCTGCTGACTGTTTGTGTGGAAACCTGCCTTACTGTCAGACCCACTCTCCGGTAGCTGGGGGGCCTCTGAAGCTGCCTCTTACATGAGTGGACAGTGGAGAGTGCAGGTGTCCCCCTAAAGAACAATCCCTCTCTTAAAAATACAGCAGCTTCTCTCCTCATCCATGATGTCTTGACTGTATCAGTTTCCAGTTCAAACAGTGGCACCTTGGGGCAGTGAGGTCTGAATCGCCAAGGCGGTGGTGGGGACTGTGACACAACGGCCATTAAAGATCTGAGAGGAACTGGTTTCTGTATGAGATCGGGTGTCAGGTATGGAGTGAGGATGTAAGACAATCTATGGCAGTCTCTGGCTGCTCTGTAAACATGGGAGGGATGAAAGGAAGGAGAACAGAGGAGGACAGAGGAGCCATGACAGTGAGACTGGGGGTGGAGAGAGGATTAGAAAGGCTGTAATGATCACTGATCAAAGTCAGCTACCGGAGGCAGGGGCGAGACAGGTTGTATATACACACACACACATGCACATGGACTAATGCTCTCACATACAAACATACACACACTCAGTTAATGTTGTAGCAGGTGAATGTGCACTTGCACACAACATGCAAACTCAGCCTGGCTGTAAAAGAACAAAATCTCCCTTCACTGTTCTCTGCTTAGTGCTCAGCTTGTTCTAGAGGTGGAGAGTAATGAGCTTACCGCTGCAAGCATATCAGAAAATATGCTCTTCATTGAGCTTTTTCCACAACACAACATTCAGCCTTAAATGTGACAACAACGCTTTGTATGGGGTCAATTTTACAAACCACGTTTGAATAAGGTTGCCTAAAGTGAGCCAGCCAGGTCCAGCTGTTTACGTGGGGAGACAGCAGATTTTCTTTTGCATGCTGGTTGCTTTTTCCTAATGTGTGGCTTATTTGACACGCTCTGCTTGGAGTTACAACAGTAAATGGTGCGTTGTTTGTGGAATGGAGGTACACAATGCCAGTGAGAAAGGTGGTTTTTCCACAGTAGGATGCCAAAAAGCATGTGCTTTGCAGCTTGTTTTGTTATTCTTTCTCACTCTTACTATGTTCAGGTCTGCAGAAAATTACATTTGGCCACATAAGTTATGTAAATGTACACTGGTATTGCTCCAGTGCAGAAAACTTGAGTGGAGTAGTGTGTAAATCACATATAAGGATAACACTTAATAAGGACCACAGGATGTGTATTTATATAGAGAGGGGTATCCAACCCTTTCACAACCTCAAAAGAAAGCTATACATCTCTCTCCTTAAACCTCCATAAGAGCACCATCTGTTTTGTTTTTTTCCCACGCAAAAGGCCACTGCTTTGATTAAAAGAGATGAATGTGCGCAAAGACACACACTTAGATACACAATGATATAGTATACTATATATACACACTTATTTGAGCCATGTCCAGAAGCATCTTGCACACATGGTCTGGCTCCTACAGCACAGGAACATGTTGGCTCAATACACACACACACACACAATCTTGACAAGCTCACCCTCTCACACCAACACAGCCGTGGATAATTACCAACTTTTTTTTACCGCCAAGCGTTTGCCTGAGTCTTATTTAGCAATATCTCACTAGTCACTCAGAACTCTGAGTGTGTCTATAAATTGACAAGAACTCGGCTGTGAATCATTGATATTTTAATTATGCACTTGGGCCATGTAGATAACTGCTTAGCTGACTTTAACATTATCTGCCTTTCTTTTTCTGCTTCTTTGTAACCTCAGCACAGGCTCCCAGCGGGTTGGAAAGCCATGTGGGACAGTTTTACGCTGGCATCCCCATAAATCTGTGGGAGGCTGGATACTGGTTCTTTAACAGACAGTGAGCTGGGTCCTCGCAGGGCCACAGGCAGCACCCAAAACCAAAGCCTCCACATCCCATAGACCTCTTAGACAGGATCCAGTGTGCTTTTGCCTTGTAATGTCTCTGTATATCGAAAAAAAAATCATATTTTGTCACTTCAAGGAACCTTGAATGATCTACAAAGGATGTCAGTCCTGGGATTATGTCTAGCCCCAGGGGTCAGTGCACAGACTAAAGCTGCTGTTGTGTAGTATCCTTTACCGTGTGAACCTGATACGAGGGCACATAATCCACACACAGTGTCCCCAGACCCCCTCAGGTCACAGCTTTTTGATGGCACCACCATTGATACTGAAGACAAACGGCTTTGATGTGGCAACAATTACATTCAGCCATGTCATTCATGAACTTGTACCTCTAGAGATTCTCTCTTTCACCTCCCTCCCTGATGCTCAATTCATCGTCTCGGCTCCAACTGATATTTGAAAAAATCAACACACTCCGGAAAATATGAAATTGTAAGTGAAAATAAACAAAACAGAGAAGTAAATTATCTTCTAAACATACATAAACTTTAGTATGAATCCACACACCACTGTGACTGCATGAAGCTTCATTACACCTCCTAACTATCTAAAATAAGCTCCTAACATGGAAGACAGTTAGCTAAAGTTACTTATGTCAAGAACTTGTCAAAGCAAATATCTTCCCTCACTACTTTGACTGAACGTGCGGTTTAGCTCTCCCAAAAGTTACATTAAAAACTTCCACATACGCCGATCATGGAGTTGGGGAACAGTGATAGAGAAAGATGTGTGTGTGTGTGTGTGTCGGTAATGAGCAAGCACATGTGTCGTTGTTAGCTGCTATATGATCACACACCCACTGGAGCATGTGAGCGCCTGCTGGCATATAGGCACACACACGTAGCTCTGTGGGAATGCTGAAAGGCTAATGAGAATGCCATTTTACTGACTGATATGCCGAAAACATACAACATGTAATCACTTTAAAGATGTGTTTCTCCGACTGAGTATGTCAAACTGTTTTAAACAAATGTCTGATCTGCGACTGAAGGTATGTAATTTGCTGGACACTGGCTGGCAGGCAGGCAGTCTGAGTGGGAGAGTGAAAGAGACACAGACACAGCACAGAGAGACAGAAAGAGTCTAAAAGCATCAATGAGACTGACATCCATGTCCTCCCCCTGCTTTTCTGTGGTTATTATCAGTTGTGTTTACCCTGGACTGTGAAGACTGTCTGATAATGGCCGGGTTATCTGTCCCTGCTCCTTTTTAAGCCATCTTAGAGCTACCACCATTGTACTGAGTGTTTGGACAGGAGAGATATCAGCGGGATGTCTGGTTTAAAACAAAAAGACGACTCTAATCAGGAATGCTTCATCCAAACTAGCAACTAATGAGCAGGCTGGCGGGGTATAGGAATAAACAAAAAGTTATGTTTTTAATTTAAATTCCTTGTTTAAGCCAATCTGTATTTTAAATACTCTAATTCATGTATTTTTTGTCGCTGTTTGTAGAATCTTTAGGGTAAACAGCATGTCTTTCTCAAATAAATACACACCTAATTTCTGAAATGAGAACTAACTATTTAAGAAGGTTTTTAAGGTCTTTTTTGATATGCATAATATCCAAAACTCAACACTAAACAAGGTCAGAAGAAAATTCAGAAATGTTCAGGGACTAAAAACTTTTACTTTATGCCAACACTTAAACGACATTAAACACCTTAGTTCCAGTCCACTTTTAACTTTTGCTTCAGAGGGGGATGCTCAGATCCACCTAGGTTCTGATCTAATTTAGTGTCTGTTTTTATGGTCTTTTTTAATTGTTTTTTATCTTTAGACACTAATTGAATTACTTACTGAAGGGGTCATCCTTGCTCTTGGTTCCATTGACAGTTCCATTCTTATCGATCCTCAGGAAGAACTTCTGGAAAGAGAACAGTTTCCTCCTCCGTATATCCCCTTGGAGATGATTGTAGCTGCGCACATGCCTACCCTGTGGTACCCCAGTCCGACCCAGTGGGCCCCCAGTGGCCCTGGGCCTAGAGACAGACTCAGTCTCAGAAATGTTCAGTGGAATTCTAAGAGTTTGTGAGTTGGCATTCTTCAGTCTTTCTCTGCGATGCTGATGGCAGGCCACCCCAGGTAGAGAGAGAGAGAAAACCACTAGGGCCAGAAGGAGAGGCAAATGCAGAGAGGAAAGCAGTGTTGATGACCTTAGTCTGGAATTTCTCCGAGAGTCAGAACGAGCTACTATCCCAGCTCTGGAGTAGGACGAGGCAGAGGCAGCCTTACTCCCTCCAGCAGCCCATCTGATCATGGTAGTGTGCTGTGTGGAGGACTAGAGGCAGCCTCAGAGCCTGGGACATGCTGCTGGGGGCAAGGATAGGCTGGGAGGGCAGGAAGGGGAGCCCTCCACAGACTGGGCAAAATGCCCCACTGCAGAATCTAAATTATTTAGATTTCTCTGTCCTTGAATTTCCTTTAGAATTATTTTTGATTCAGTTTCTGTATGTTTCTGTATTCCACTGAGTTCTCTTCTCCACAGCTGAAAAGCTGGTAATCAGTAAGTCTGCAGTACAAGTCTGTTTTGGAAAATAAATCAGCCTGAATGAACAAAAATTACTTAAATAACCATATGAAAATTCCAATGTGTGTGTATTCCAGTAAGAAACCTGTTTTCTGCTCTCTTTCTCTTTCGTAATTTGTTCTAAATTGTTTGTGAGATTTTTACTATTATTCTTGGCTGTTCCAGTGTGACCCCTAAATTTCCAGACAGTTGCTCAATGTAAGAAAAAAAAAAGTATAAGGAAAAAAGAAAAAGTTGACTGATATCCAGGTGTGTAAAAATCCTTAGTTCCAGTGAAATCAAAAAGACAATCTACCTGTGCGAGAGCTGCTACACTCCACATGTGCAGGAAGGCATTTTCAGATTTCACTCCTGAGGAAAAACAGTATTCAAGACTCAAAGAGGAAGGGTGGTCAATCCAAGCTCATGTCAGATAATCCATCTGTCTTCTTCTGTTGCCCTGCTCCTCTTGCACTCTCCTCATCTCTAGTCCTCCCTCTCTCTCTCTCGCTCTCTCTCTCTCTATCCCCAAATGACTCCACCTTCATACAACACTGAGTTAACGGTTAGGGAGGTGTTTCTCTCGGTCTCAGGACTGAATAAGAACTGTTCGCCTCCTTTCCTTGATATGAGGATTTCTGGTGTGATCTCCTCACCTGAAGAGTGATAACAGAAAAAGACTGTGTGTTGTGTATTGCTGTGTGACTGTTGGTTATTTGATCCCTCCCTCCTTTACTCAACTTCCTCTCCTCACATATGGGAGCAAGTACTGCTCTGCATCTGTGTGTTTGCGCACGTGTGTGTGTGTGTGTGTGTATGTGTATCCCTACATACAAGCAAATCTAACTTATGAGAGTGGGTGAGAGGTGACTGCAAAGTTTATCTGAGTAACTGTTTCGGGGCAGTAGAAGCGGTCTTATACTACTGTGTCAGTCCTAATGGCCAGAGATTGATTATTGTTTTATTGGTTCATCAAAGACTGGTCATGTTTGTAGAGTCCAGTTGTATTCTACACTCGGTACGTCAAGTCAGATTCACAGATTTTTTTTTATCTGCTTCCTGTTATTCATTTTTGGGGAGTACATTTGTTTGAATGGTGCTAAACATCCCTTTGTCTTCCCTATATTAAATCTCTCTCTCTCTCTGCTTCTAGCTGAAACACTCGTCAGATGATATATGCTGCAAGAGTTTTTCAGTTCAGATTAGTATGTCATCGTGTTGTTCTTGGTCGACCTGCTCTTCCAGAACCCCTCCAGATGCCATCATCTGGATTAAAATCTTCTCCTGACAACATCATCTGAACAAGTGTTTCATTTAGAAGCAGAGACACATTTTAATAAAGGGAGAGCAGAGTCACGTTTAAGCTCATTCATACACTTCTCTACTCCCCTAACTACCCTATAAACTAGAAAGCAAGCTGACAATCAGTGACGTCACTCTTTTTTTTTTTAATCCAAGAAATGCATGTCTGAAGGCGATGGTGTAACAAATTAAAATGTACTCACTTGTGACAATCCAGTAGTCATCCTCCTCTAACTCTTCAGATAAAAATCATATTAAGTTACTATTGACAATTCTAGCCTGGATGCTGTCTTATCATGGCCATCTTGCTAAGGCCTCTCTCTTTCCCTTAAGGCACTTTATCGGAGTGTTATCTCTCCTGCAGCGTTTTAACGCAATGAAGCTCTCCAGTTTCACTCGCCAGACCTCCACCTTCCTCTGACTCAGGTGTCTGAGTGGCCACCAGCCAGTGAGACTCTCTTTTACGAACCATGCATCATTTGCTCCTCAAGGCAAGTCAAGCACCGGATGGACAATGTCAAAGCAGGCCAGACAACAATGCACAGTATGTGAAATGAATGTAAAATATATCAGGGATGGTCGGTGTCACAACACCAATGAGGCAATATGTCTTATTGACTTTATTGATTTTTTATGGTAAATTATTATTGTTTAAAGAAGCAGTGGTTAAAGAAACACAATTCAGACATGGGGGGTGCATTTATGGGCTGCAACTCAACACCAGTAAGAACCTTTGAGGGTTATTAAGAGGATAACTATGATCAAGGACCTTATAATGACATTTTCAACCATCCAAAGTAATAAACAAAACTTGCTGCTGGCAGCTCTTATCTACTTTTCCTGATCCGCGAGTCTTTAATGTTGGGGGCCTGTCCTGTTTGCCGCTTTCCTTCCTTAAAGTCCTTCTTTTAGTGCCTGCTTTAATGTCTGTCAACGATCTACTGCCAGAGCAGCAGTCTGGTCTTAACGCTGGTCTTGACATGACTTTATCTGGGGATACAAACGCAGAAATCTTATCAGTGCTTCCTTTGTGGTGTCTCTTCCCACTGTGATAACCTGAATTGGTGCAAAGAAAACAGGGCAGGGAGGAGCATGATCATTTATATTGATTATTGTTGCAGCAATAATGAAATAGTAGTTTTTTTAATACATTTGCTATATTAGAGAATTGATACTACATTTGTGCAACATTCATTATTCAAATCAAGATTTCTTTAACTATATAGTTACAGTTTACAACTTCTGTAAGATGTTATGGTTAACTAACACCAATATGATTTTACCTTAATTAATCATCTATCATTTGTCTGCAACCTCTCTGTTTAGTATCCTTAATACTAACGACTGCATACATTTTAGTCACTTAGTTTCTCTTTGAAATACTGACTTTTGAAACAAGTTTAGTGGTGACATCTTACAATAATACCGATGTCTGAAATATTTTTATGAAAGAAAAATCTTATGTGGGCAAAGGTAAAATGGGTAAATTATTAGGTAAAATACCTTGTCATGTTGAACATTTTGCATTAAGCGTGCTTTCATCAAATAGTGTGAAAGGTCATACAGTGAAACAGCGACTGACTATTAAAATCTGTTTTGTTTACTTTTGAAATCACGTGTCAAATTCTGGAGTCCAAAACCATGCAGATGTACCCTTAACTCAGCTAAGACAGTTTTGTCCTCTGCGTAGGGATGTAGGCATGCAGTAATGCCGACAGACTCACAAGATTTGTAGGATGTCTTTTGAGGCCAGAGAGCAAATTCTTTGTAAACGTATCTGTGCCTGTGTTTTTTCTCCTAAATGCAATATAAGTGAGATTTGTGTTGGGTGTGGAGATTGTTTCATCTCTGTTCCTGGTCCTCAGCTTTAGCATTTAGTGTATCTGTATAGATCTATCTCCCTGAATTGCATTTGAAAGTTCAAAACAATAGGCAATAGAACAGACAAATGCTTCTGATCCCCCCTACAGGCTATGACTCTATCTGGCTTTGTACTCTATTGTCAAGAAAAAAAAAAAACATAATTACAATACAACCAGTGAAAAGTCAAATACCAGAAATGTAAAAGTGTCGGTGGAGATTTGACGCACTGTTCGAACTGCCAGAAAGACAAAACATGAAAACATTTATTTTACTCCTTTTTTTATTTCATGTAATGTACAAGTAAATTAGTTTTACTTTTTCTTCGACAGTTGGTGTAAAATGATCAGACGTTGTTTTTGTGTTGTATTCAGCTTCGGCTTGTTAGTAATTTGGTAAACAATATTTTTGTAATGGTTGTAGAAGAAAAAAATTGGTGGCATATAGTAAAAGAGGCCTGGATGAAGACTTAGTAGAAATAACTTATTATAATAATTTAGTATATCTTATTTCATTGGTTTATGTTTGTTTGGCCATTCTCTGAAATCTTATTTTTTTAATCAGATTTTACAGTACTGTGTGCACTATAGACATAAGGTTCAGTATTATATAATATTAATATCAAATTATTTTCCAGTAACAAATTTAGTTTTGAGATTTAGTTCAAATTAGTAGTGGTAATTGGTGAGGCTACTGTTTTAACTTTGACAGTGATTTGGTAATCTGTCTGGTAATATAAAACCCATAACAACTTTGATTTCTGGTTTGACGAAGTTCGAGGTTTTTTTTCTCTTCCCTCAAATCCTTGATGGCATTGTTGCTTATGAAAACCAGGCCAGTTGTTCTTTTCAAACTGCTGCTGCCTGCCAACATAAAATGCATCACATCCTGTGTATCATGATTTTATTTTCTTGAAAATGACACCAAATATCTAGAAACAATGACATGGCCTTAGTTTTGGTCTGTTTCTAAAGTAAAATGTTGGCCCGTGCTTCTGAATTTGTGCAATCCCATAATCTTTGTGGCAGCAGGTGGATCCAGCACCACCAAACAATCTGTCATTGTCTGTGCTAAACATACGGTATCACATTAGCAAATTGAACTGTGGAAATTCACCTTATTCGTATCATGTGTCTCTGATTTCGCTTGGCCTCATTGTGAGTATATTGGTCCCTCCTTTTTAGTACACTATCATTAAGCAGATGTTTTATGAAGAAAAGTACCTCACTCCCAGTCACTTAAGCTCAAATCCATATGTGGCCCATGAGGGAATCAAACGCACAACTCACAAACAACCAACTGACCTATGGGAACCATGTGTGTGTCTCTGTCTGTGTTCCCTGGGGCCCACTCTGTGTGTGCTGGGTCAGAGGAGGCCGAGGCTTTAATAAAGGAACAGGCCTGGTGTTGGGATGCCAGTCTGCCTGCCTAGGGACATGCAACCTGATGGGGTCCAGATGAGAGTCACCAGACTGGACCAAACCAACAGCCAGTTGGTGCACGGATTACATTCCACTGCCTTCTTCCTCGAGACTCTCTCTCTCTCTGTTTATGCTGCATTTTGAGGGGTAGGCAGTCAGATTAAATAACATCTACTCCAGCGGCACTTTAAAGCTTTTTACAGATCATAGGAAAATGTGTTACCTCATGTACCATAGAGATAACTTGCAAACATATGCTTGGCTCATATTGGAGGCCTCTTTTTTTCTGTTGGTCATCAAATGTAAATATTTCATGAGTTCCTGGCCACTGTGTTGGTGGGTATCTGGTAACCTACAAGATGAGGTTGCTGTTTCCTGCTTTACAGTGATCAATAGATGTTTGTCATGTTATCTTCCCCATCCCGAACAGGCATTCATCCTCCTCTGCTAAGTGTCAGTTTCAGCAGAGCAGAGGAATTTACTTACAGATCAGACACTGGATCAGCTGATCCACACTGAATCAGTGTGGATCAGCTGTCCTTCTGTCCTTCTCAGGGCAATATGAGGTAACAATGCATTGAATTTTACAACCAAACATTTCATTATAATGATGATAATGATGCTGTAATTTGAATACATACAATAGGAAAATATACATTTATCAGTAACCACTAGAGAATTGAGCTGCTCCTTTAATATGTCTGAGTTATTAAGCATTGAAGGAGACATTGTATGTCAGTGAATGGCACTGCTTTGTGTCAAAATTATTATTTTTAAAAATATTTTTGTGTGCTTGTTTTTTGTTTTTTTTTTGCATTTTGTTTGATAAAAATTAAAATGTATCCAAAGTCATTATGGATTATAACAATAAAACTAAACCAGATGGAACAATATATAACTAGCTTATTTATTTTCACCTGCAAATGAATTTTGCAACAAAGCCAATGTAAATCATCTTTTTAGTCAGAATCAACTAAACAGATACTCAAACAAAGCAACTTCTACTTAAAATAGTTTAAAGTGTGCAGCACAACAACAGAATCCACACCTGAAAGTTTGTGTTTTGTATTTATTGCTCACCTGCCAATCAGGCATGCTCTGGCCATTATAATAAAATCTCCTAAGGCTTTGGAGGAAAACATCAGTTTGCTACTGTTGGCGTTGGCTCTGTGCACAGAGAATCTGGAAAATCTACAAACAATTAAGTTATTAAACATTTGACAACTGAATCCAAACCACAATTGTTTGGCTCAGTTTAAACTGTGTTGCACAAGTTGTTAATAGTTTTTCAGTTTTATGGCAATTTGTGAGCCTTTTTTTTTTTTTTTTTTTTTGAGAACAACCTAAATATCCCAAATGGAGCTGTTCCATCCATTTTAGCTTTGTTATGATGACTAAAATGAAATTATATCCGTATTTGAATTGAAAAAAACATTATTTTTTCTTCCAGATGACCTGTTTTGTTGACTTTTTGTTAACCTGCTCTGCTCTGCTTACTCTACAAAATTGTGAATTCAGTTGGAAACTGTATCACTGGTGAGGAAATTTCAAGTTTAAGCATCAAAAGATA
>JAUBNQ010000028.1:18298283-18308382 GCA_032353495.1 Ctenopoma kingsleyae | reverse complement strand
TCTTTTAAAAATCACATCAGTGTTTGTTTTCTTTCCATTCCAACTTTCACCAACACACAGTACAGTATCAATTTTATCTGCACCCAGGAGGTTCACTGTAGAATTACTCTCATTTTCACAATGATTTCGCAAAATATGCAATACAAAGTGCAAACAACTGACATGGTCCCTACAAAGAAAAACAGCATTCATGTTGAGTTAGATATGGTACTATTTTATCATTAATGGCTTCAAAATAATATATGAATTCAGCCTTACTCAAGGAAGCGTGTGATGTATTCTTTGGAACAGGGAGACCAAGTGAGAGGTGAGCTGTCATACATCAGCTGCCTAGACATAATGAACGGGTGCCTCCCTTCCAGCTCACAGTCATTCCCCTGGCCGTCGTGATGAATTCCGAAACTGCATTCCAACACAACCAACATAATCAAATATGATATTATCATTGGATTTGTGCTCCGGCTGCCAAAACGGAGGCCTTTAGCTCTTCGGTTTGCAAAAATCTGACTGTCTCTGAACAACTTGCTACCACAGAATTCAACAACAATGTGTTTGGCATAGGTCCTAAGTCATTTAATATTTTTGTTTGTGCATGATATACATAATTTCACTGGCCACTTCATTAAGTACACTTGTACAATCCAATGCAGTACAATACGTTTTTCATGACACTGTCAGAAAGATAATTTTACTATATGTTTACTACTGAGGTCATAGTGGGTAGTGTGGTCATACTGGAGTGCATTATATTAAGAGACGTTTAGGCCCCCAAATTTATGTAAACAATCATACATTCTTCTGCTATTCTTAAAAAAAAGGACCACTCATCCCTACTGCCAGATTGGTCATATTAGTCTTCATAATCAGGCATTAATTACTGAGTCTGCAACAACTCTACCTGTGGCCCATTTCATGAGCAATGGTGAAGGCGACAGGTAGACCTGAATCCTCATTGATGTTGCAACTGCGGTGTGGTTGACATAGCCCAGACAGATGAGACAAACCAAGGGTCTCACAGGGCTGGTTCATTCCAGCACAGATGTCTTTCCTGGGTGGAGGAAGACACAGGCAAATTATGTGTGAACAAGGCATATATTCAGCATGAGGGAGCTAGCATCACTGCATATAATCTATCCATTTTTTTTATCTATTGATGTAGCCGACCTACACATACATGCTGTGCGGTCGTGTGTGTGTACTATGTGTCACTTGCCTGGTGACCAACACAGCGAGGTCATGATGAGCTGGGTGTGTGTCGCTCTGTGGATTGAGGTTTTTCTGCCAAGCACAGAAACTGGCCAAAGTGGTGTCAGCATTGTGAACAATCTTTAACCCTTTCTGCAACAGAAAGCAGAATTCTATCAGCAAATATGAGCTGTTAACAGTTCTAGTAAGGTTCCACAAGCCAAGACTTACAATGGAACCAGTTCACCTTCATTCATTTTCTTTTAAAGATATTCTTTTTGCATTGTTGCCTTTATTAGGAAGTGTTAGTATCGAGACAATAAGGAGTCATGGGAAAGGGGAGGGGGGTATGACATGCAGCAAAGGTCCCCAGCTGGACTCGAATCAAAGACAGTGTAGTTATGTGGCATGTGCTGCAACCATTTGGCTACCAAGGTGCTCCCCATTCACTTTCTTTTGTGAACAAATGTTAATTACAAAAATGGTGATAGGACAGATCTTTTTCACTGCAGACATTTTTACCAGTAGGTATTGGTACTGGGTATTGGATAAAACTCCCTTTTTTAAGATAATTTCCATCAAGCATGCAGTATACCAAGTCCCTTATCTAGCTCACTGAAATAGAGAACAGGCATCAAGTCATTACATTTGTGCTTTTACTGTGAGGACATGGCAAAATGTCGGCTGTGAAAGAGATTTATTCCTGGAGATCCAAGCCAAGAAAAAGATTAAACAAAGTGACTGCAGATTTAGCTTGTTCTTGAAGTCAGTCCTCTGGGTTCTTGAATTTGTCACACTTATAGCACGCAAACTTTGAGCAGCAGATTTAAATCTCTGATCTAGGGTGCTTGGGTCTTTAGCTGGATGCATTAGTAGGGTCAGCTGAAGGAGAGTGTTCAGTTTTCTTTATATCTCTGTTAGTCCTAATGAGTAATGTTTCATTGATGTGCATCTGCATCTTTCATTGCATATTTATTGTTTTCACCAGCAAAGCAAAACTGATAAAGCCAGAAAGACTAAGCATTACCTCTTCTCCCTGTAGCAAAATTAGGCGCACTAGAATGATGTGGATTGCATTCCCAATACTGGCATCATGAAAGATCCCTGTCACCTGTAAACATTTACATCATTCATTAACATCAGGTAGTTACAAATTTAGCCCATGTGCAAAAATTGAGCCTGTGTGAGAGCGAACATAGAGCTCTAAATCAAAAGTTAATTCTAATCACTCACCATGTTCATAATGGTGAAGATGTAGGCCTCCACATTATCGCTGCCATGGTATTCAATGAGTTTTGAGTCAGCCACCACCATGGTCTCCACCCACCGCTCTCTGCTGACTGAGCGCTGTGAGCGGAACTGAGCCCGACCCTCCCCCCTCTGCTGCTCCCTCTCCCATTCCTCCCTCTCCCTCTCCACCAGGACAGAGTCACTTGGAATATCTAAAGCATGGATAATTGAAGATATCATTTGTACTGTAGGCTTATCCTTACTTGACATGAGCACAGAGAAAACTGCTCACTTGTGTACAAAAAAAAACACTTACAGCAGTACTGTAAATATATACACATTCATTCAGACACATACCTTGAACTCCACAGGGGCTGGGTGTCTCTTTGGACTCAAGACTGCGCTTTTTTCTGTGATCCTCTGTAGTAACTCTTGGATAGACAATGTGAGGCTCTGGAGTTCCTGCAGGATGATCAGGAGATTTTGGGGCAGGTTCAATAAAATAGTGTCCTTCTGGCAGGGAGAAGAAGCCTCTCTGAGGATACAAATAAAAATAAAAAGGTCATAAATGAATATGCTTTGACTAGAAATGACTTACTCTGAAAGTGCTGAAAAGAAACACATATACACAAAATCTGAAAATTAGGGCAACTCTATATTGTCCCAATTATTTGGAACACTGCATTCTACTCAGTCACAGCTCCAAACTGCAAGTAAAACGATTATTTTCTTATCCCCAAATCTTGCCTAATGCAGCTTAAGTCTTTTTTGTAATGTCATGCATTCTCAGACTGTGACTGAAGCACAAAAGTCACTGCCTAGTTATTAGCATGCTTTTGATAATGTTTCGAATAAGAGTGCAACAACAAATCAAAAAAAATTGTAGTATTTCAATAACTCCCACACTCAAAACGTAGGAAACTATAAAGCTCAATGAAAAGGTGGATCCTCAGTAATTTCCACTGTGCTAGAATCCATCATTAGTCAACAGATCTGAATATGAATCATTCTCTTCCCCGAGGCACATTCTCTGTCTGCTGCAGCAGCAGCAGCAATACAACAACTTTTTCTTAAGTATGCTATGCATGTTCTTACTGGTGCAGGCAATTCACTCAGCTGATCAGTCAATCTATGTGTGGCTGAACACACATATTGACAACTACAGATATATAGGTATAGATACATGTTCTTACACACAAATACACCTACATGAAAATATACATGCATCCAAACACACTTTCTCTGGTAGTCACACACTTTACAGATGTTCCACCTCCACCTTACTGTTTGCAAGTGCTGTTCATTAAGGTGTTTGTGTGGGCTTTGTGTCAAGCTGAGTCCAAACAAGCCCAGACTGCCCATGAAACCCTCCCTGTCTTGCTAAACCAACTTGCAAAAGACAAAATGGGAGAGCGATCCATAACTTTCAAAATGGAAAGAGGAAAATCTGTTTCAGTAGAACTTCAGTCAATTTCGTTTTCCTTTTTCTTGCAAGAAATGTGCATGTTAAAATGTTCATGCACATGAACGAATGCATCCTGTTGGTATCACACTAAATCACTTAACTCGCATGTATTGAGAAACAAGAACAACATGAAGATTTCTTAGAATATGGGTGTTGCATCTGATTCTTGGATTTCTTCACAGTGTTTGAAAAGTCAAAGACAGATGGGATAAATTAGGCTAAGCTGTGCTTTCAGTTTGGCCAGTTGTGATTCCAAATACCTACCCAGCTCTTTGCTGCAGTTACACATACTGCTCGCCTTTCTGGGTCATGTTTTACATTTTGCTCGGGATGTGCTTCCACCACAGTTGTTCAGCACTCTGAACTATCACTGGATATCATATTC
The DNA here is from genome assembly GCA_032353495.1 of Ctenopoma kingsleyae. Taxonomy (NCBI): domain Eukaryota; kingdom Metazoa; phylum Chordata; class Actinopteri; order Anabantiformes; family Anabantidae; genus Ctenopoma; species Ctenopoma kingsleyae. Next base: position 18,304,117 of record JAUBNQ010000028.1, on the reverse strand, counting down.
CTCCATTCAGGGAGTTCAGAAAGTACACATCTGGATCAGTAGTCCCTTTGGAAAGACTATTATTCCACCTGTTAGAATGAATCTTGTAAAATAAGGTAAAGTGTCCACAAAGTGGAAGAACAACTTGAAGGATATGTTGTTCAGGTCTGTTTATTCCTGTAAAATCATGATAATAACAGCAATAACATTGCAAATGCTAAACAAATTCCTCTTGTGTATATGTCTAAGGTTTGGTTATTTTTGTCTAAACTCAGATTAAATACTGAAAAAGGGTTCTCCAGCACTGACTCAGTGCATGGCCTTCAGCCAGATGTCCCATAGCTGTGGTGGACTCATCAACAAAGCATGCAGGCTAATATGTCTACAGTCAGCTGGGAGAGTTTCCCACAGGCCCTGTGCAGAAAAGACTCTGCTGATTTCACTTATTTATCTCATCCACAAACTGTGTTTAACAGCATCAGTATGTTATCAGTTTGTTTTTGCATTATTATCATTTTACTGCAAGATTTAACAGGTACTGTATTAAATATATGAGGGTAAAGTTTTTGCTGGATTATCTCTCATATCAAACCTCTCTGTGTCTCCTATAGTGTCCTGAGTGCTAAGCTTCCAAGTAGTAAAACAGGTGGAGGACTGCCGAAGGAATGCTAGAGGCCCATCCACACACTAAGACCATTGCACTACATGATCTGTATGATCTGCATACCAAATGCAGTCCTACTGTGAAACACAGCCTGCAAGGTTTTGGTTGTACAGTATGGTTATGGTGTTACTTGTGATCCCTAAATTACCATGTACAGATCCTGTGTGATGTCTGTGCTCAACAAACAAAGACAATTTGAAAGGATGCCAACTAAGACTCTGTTCTACATTTGAATAAAAATATGTGATTATTCTTGCACAGCTTTTGCTCTAAACCCTGAACACTCTGCCAGGTAAAACAGCCTTGGACTGGAGCTCACTTTTCACCTTTTCCACATTTTCTCCCTTTGCCACCTCCTGCTCTTCTCCTCCTCATTTTCATTAATCCCCCTCCTGTGACCTAAAGGAAGTGTGTTTAGGTGTGAAGTGCCAGGACGAGGAGAGGTTACCATAACACAGGTCCGTGTTCTAAATACGTCAGCCATGTGGAACTGCTTTACTTCTGTTTCCTGCTTCTGTGGGTTTTGTAGTGCTGTCCAACTGGGCCTGGAATAAAACCTCTGCTGTTACACCGCCTGTGGCCTCAGCAGTGATTAGTGGGACACAAGGAGAGGTGGGGGAGGATGGTGCTCATTACTGCAGTACAATTAATCACAATTTTCTACTAAACAAATATATATATATTCTTAGACAACTGCTTCTTGATAATTACAGGTTTCAAAACAGTCACTTAAGTTACTTTTTTCACCTGAACAAGATAATCCTGCCTGAGCTCATTTCTTCCTCAGAGGTTAAACACATTACCATTTTTTCATTTGCGTAGTGCTAGGAAGAATGCATTTAAGAGAGAAAAATACCATTATCATAGCACTAAACTTGCATGTTCATGTTTTGTGTTGAGCCTTAGGGATTCCCAAACACTACACTAAAAAGTAACCTCCATCTTCTCTGGTCCTCACAGATTCATATGTACAGTAAATAGTCAAGGTGAATGGTAATATTAACTTGATGCATTAAACCAGATCAAACACAGTCTGTGCTTAAAGCTACAACATACAACTTTTGAAAATCAAGCTAAGCTCCATATTATAATATATTTTGAAGCATATTTCTTCCCCAAAAATATTCAAAAAACAGTACATTACACTATGCAGCTTTAATTTAATTAAAATGCAGATGTATTCAACTTTGACTGTTGCTGAAGCAGGTGTGCAGCTCATTTTCTAACAACAAATGATGCTCATGTTTTCATATTTTGAAGCCATGCATCTCGTTAACAGCAGTTGGCAGGGGTTCCCTCCCACATCTGTCTGCCTGAGTCTTGCTGTTTAGTGGTCGCTCTGTGGTTTTAGCTGCTATAAACCTTCCACAGAACAGAAAATCACTTTAATAGATCTTAGTGGCTTCCCTGGTAGGCTGGAGAGAAGGGACAAACCGGGGAACTCAGCACTGCAGAAAAAATAATCTAAATGTGGTAGGTTGTAGGTACTGACAGTGGAACTTAGAGTGACATAACACACTTTTCCACTGAGGAATACTAGTAAAGTGGGTCAAGTATAAATTATCGTACACCAAGAATAACTGTCATGCTAATGTTGTCTTGAGTCTCATATAACAAATGAACTGAACTTACAAGATTTGGCAGAAAGAGGCAGTGTAACCCACGCAAACATAACAGAGGCAGGAGGCAAGACCCTGCAGCTCAGCATTCCTGCTGTGACACAATCAAACACGAACATCCAAACATATGACATATGCCATCATTTCAGAGGCAGAAAGTTTTTCCACATCCTCCTCCCTTTGCTGTTTCAAATTACTGCTGTAAACTAAATGAATTAGATATTCTTTTAAAAATGCCTAAGAGTGTGTTTTGAGTAGTTATTATTTGGTGAATAGATGTCTTTAAAACTCAGAATTTGTGATATGATGCAAATCTCTCTTTTCATAAATAAAAATGTTAATATGTCTGGCTGATAACTTGTCTTTCTGCAGTCCAGCTGCCTTCTTCTCTTTTGTAGTTGAACTTACAGGCGATGTTTTAAAAATAGCTTTAAGTCTCTGAACAGAAAGTATGGCCCTATTTCATGTCTATCCATCTGTCAGATCATATTTTTCCAGCCTATAAAAATGTGCCAGAGTCTATTATTGAAGATCTTTCTTAGCGTAGAACAAAGAAACACACATCCAAGAGTGGGGGGTTGCAAAGACTTTCTGCAGGAACACACAGAGACACGAATGAATGAATGAGTGAGTGAGGGTCAAAGTAAGTTGAAAACAAAAAAAAAGACAGGAAGGGTCTCATGGTTGGCTGAAAAGGAGCAGTGGTCAGCAGGTTTGCAGCACAGTTGTTCTGCAAATAGTGTCAGGAAGTCTTTGAAGAGCATAGTAACACACAGGTCACTGTCAGATTTCAGGGTTTTTTTAACAGTTCATAAGTGAGTAAACCACACATCAGCTTCTCTAGAGTGCACATTTCTCATTAAAGAATAGATTTGTGCAGCTTCAGAGAGGAGGATTCTGCATAAAAGCTTAATGTGGACTTAAACGGCTTAAAAGATGAATTTCCCTGTTATGTATGATAATGTGATTTCTTACCAGCCCTTTGCAGGTGCTGATTGCAGCAGCTCCTCGCACATGAGATGTCTGCACAGTCCCGAGGAGGTGGCAGGAGTTCCCCTCAGAGAGCCGATGCTCTGTCCTGTTAGCGCTGCCATTCCTCCTCTCCAGGATGTAGTCATTTGAAAGCAGGTGATTGTTTGCAGTCAGATTGAATATTAAAGCTCGACCCTTGTAGTCGACCTTGTAGTAAACCTGTCCCTCAAATGCAAGAGCTCCCAGGTCACGTCTGAGTCTCCCTTTCGTGAAGTGGTGAGACAGAGAGTGGGAGAGGAACTCTCCATCAGCGCTGGTTTTCACTGGGTGGACAACGGACAAATCTGACTGGGACAACTGACCTGCAGAACAGAGTTGAACACAACAGAACAGTGTTTATTTGTGATGCACGCAGCACAAAGTTTTCCAGTCATGCACACAAATGCAGCAACTGCACCACACTGACCTTGCTCTGCAAAGAAGGAGAAGAGTCGGCCAGAGTCGGAGAGCTCTTCGTGGCAGGCTGCCAAAGTGAAAACAAAGTGTAGCAGAAAAAAAACCGGGCATTCCTGCGAACATCGCATATTTCATGTGACCAAACTCAAAGCACTGGGAACGAGTTCTGGGCACCGGGGTTCCAGTGGTGTTACAGGCGACCACTTCGACTCTGCACACAACTGTGTCATGACATGAACAAAGTCAGAAATCTCCCCTCGCGAAGGGAAAACACGCACCGTGGAAGACAGGCAGCTAGAGCATGGTTTAAAGAGAGAGAAAGCTCCGGCTCTGCGGAGGACGGAGGGGAGGAGTGTTCTTTCGGCCGGTGTCTACTTTCCTTGCAGGAGCGAGGGGGAGCAGATCTTCTACAGAGGAGGACGCTTCATTGATTTGACTAAACCGGTCCTGTGTCGAGACTTGTCATTAAATCCTGCACCAGCGCCACATCATCAATACGAGACAATCTGCTGCCTTTTCAAGTAACTGTTGAGCAAATTACGTACGTAGACACTTGAGGATTTAACTTAATGCATGTAAACATGAATTACTTAGTGACAGCATTGTTGTGCTATCAACTGTGGATTCATATTTTAAAATGAAGAGCATATGACAACACAACAACACACAACGGTGATACAAACACATTTCCAAACCCATTTAGTCATATACGTAATTATCTGGTTTGAGGTCTGTCACTCAAAAATCAGCCAATCAATGCAATGACTGCTGTGCAGAGGTTTGTACATTAAAGAAATGGATAATAATGACACTCTTGTCATTTTGGTGCAGGTATAGTTATGTTATGGTTTATAAACGGGTCTCTAATCAGTGGGGTATCAGTTTATCATTACTGCTGCTTTTAAATAATCTCCATGTGGACATGTTCCAGTTGCCAACATAACTGAAATCAGTTTGTATCAACCAGGAAGTGTAAATACAGGGGCGTGTCTAGAATTATTTTCTTGGGGGGGGGCCAGGCAGGGGCACAGACTGTAGAAGGGTGGCACACTAAAATGACAATTTTATTTAAATGCCCCACAGTCTTAGATTGTAATGAACAGTAGTTCGAGGTTTGAATAACAAAACTATTACTGCTAACTGTAACGTTCGTTACAGTGGCTTAGGGTGCAGGCTAATTTTTCCCACTCACACCATTAGCATTAGCTTAGTGTAGCTTAACTCTCTAAAGCTTAGCGGCGCTGTGTAAATGGAGAATGTTTCACACGGACTTACCTTTTGTCTCTATCCACCGTAAAAGTAGACAGGAAACATAAACATCCTGTCTAAATATAAGTTAAGATGATAATATAACAAGTAACATTTATGAGATCATAAAGGTCAAAATTGACAAATTGACAACATTTGGAGTTTAAGTTGAGTATCTCAGACTTTTGACTTTTTATCAGATCATTTTTGACTTACCATTGCTAGTTTTTTTGTTTGTTTTTTTTTGTCCTAGTGGTGGAAATGAGCTTTCATAAAAGTCTCTGTGAACCATGACACGCTGAAGCTCTGGGTAAAAGGCTTGTCTGCATATCCTCTGAAGGCCGTAACCCCTCTTGGTAAATACTGCTGTAGTTCAGTTGTCTAATGTTTATCCCTGGAGTAGATTTATGTGCAAAAGGCTACTGACACATGACACATTACTTCCTGCATTGTCTCGGTCTATGGGAGACATAGAGGCAGACAAGGGTGTGAACTCATTAAACTGTGGAGTCTGATGGCACCTGTGTATAAAGTTTTGGCAAAGGCCAACATGTGCGTCAAGAGAGAAGCTTATTTTTGGAAGGAGTCTGCTAAAAATAGCAAACCACTGATATCATACATGTAAACACAGATTATGACAGCTGAGTTTTGACTGAATCTCAGTCAACCATAACATCCCCCTACCCAGCAAGAGAGCAACAATAACAACATTAATGAGCCATACTGTGGTGTTCCCCTAATAGGACCTAATAAGACTTGCATGCAGAGCAGTAAGCTCTTTGTATTGAGGTTTTAAGATTATAAGTGCTATTGTAGATCTGATAAGCACGGCCTTAATGGAACCAACACACCCTAAAATTAAAGGACAAATAATGTGTTGTTGACTAGTGTTTTAC
>JAUBNQ010000028.1:18261540-18275155 GCA_032353495.1 Ctenopoma kingsleyae | reverse complement strand
CAGGTGATCGGCTTTTGTGATCGGCAATGAAAGGCATTGATCGCCGATCACATACTTTTTCACAGAAATCGGCCGATATTGATCAGTGGCCGATCGATCAGAGCATCCCTACTAATTTGGCATGTGATTTGGGGGATATTGGTGTAATATTGTAAGATTGTTATATTGCCAATCAATCTGAACTTCTTATACACTACCTGATGAAAAAAAGGTGCTCAGTATATATCAGTATATTATTTCTGCCTTTTGATTTGATTACAGCATGCATTTGCAATAGCATCACTTCAATAAGCTTATGCAATGTCACCACATTTATTTCCATCCAGAACTACATTAATTTCTTGCCAATATCTTATATTGATGATGGGATCCGACCACTGTGCAAAGTCTTCTCCAGCACATCCCAAAGTTTCTCAATTAGATTAAGATCTGGACTCTTCGGTGGCCAATGCAAAGTGATGTCCCATACTCCTGGAACCACTCTTTCACCATTTTAGCACAATTAATTAATTAATTAATTTAGCACAGCCACAGTGTTCATCTGTCTTTGTGAGTGTAAAGAACATTACTAAACATTATGTGTTAATCTTTCAGTTTTACTTCTGCTTTTTTAAAAATGTGTCAAGCAGGTTCTGGGTGCACCTGCACCATAGGACCAGGAAATGCTATTTTAGTAACACTTTTGTTTTGGTCATAGCACACATGCTTTCTCTTTCAGAGTACCTGTGCCATGTTTATGTGAGAAATGATAACTTGGGTGCTGTGGTCATAGCAGATACTGAATACCCACAGAGAGTTTGTTTCACATTGCTGGACAAGGTGGGTACACAAATATATTAATAAAGACGGTTTATTGCATGTCACTGTCAACTTCAGCATTTAAATTATTGTCTGTTTTTTAGGTATTAGAGGAGTTCTCCAGGCAAGTGGACAGTATAGACTGGCCTTCTGGTAATCCTGAAACCATAAACTACAAAGCCCTGGATATTCACCTTTCTAAATATCAGGTCAGTGTGGAATATGTCAAGCCCCGATCACTCATGACTGTGATTATTTACTTGTTCTGTATTAAATGTAAAGATGGAAGCATAAAGATGCAATTCAAGAATCTGTTTGTGGCTGATTAAAGAACCTTTGATATGCTGCAGTGATCAACATGATAGCCGTGTACCTGACAGCTTGTTGTTTCTGGGTTGTTCTTTTTTTTTTGTTGTTCATTTGTCCCAGAACCCCAGGGAAGCAGATGCAATGACCAAGGTGCAGGCAGAGCTGGATGAGACGAAGATCATTTTGGTAAGCTATGTCTATACAGCCGAGATGCAAACTTTAATTGCACATTATTTTATTATTATTTCAGATTGTCCCAATCAGCACATTATGTTTCTGTAGCACAACACAATGGAAAGCCTGTTGGAGAGAGGAGAAAAGCTGGATGATCTTGTGGCAAAGTCGGAGCACCTGGGAAATCAATCCAAAGCCTTCTACAAGACTGTAAGTACTGATGAGTCACCACGTTAACATGGAACTGTAAAGCTGCTGGCCAGTTTATGCCTGACTGTGTTCATGTTAACTCTGCAGGCACGGAAACAGAACTCATGCTGTGAGGTCATGTGATGTTGCTGCCTTGTCCTCGTGGACACACCTCTCTCTGCCTTTCTGCTTTTCCTACAACTCCCATCATGCACCAGCCACCAGCTCTCAACACACAGAAAGGACACTGTCTAATCCGCGATGGGGCGCAGGGATGAGAAGGTGAAAGTTGGTGGCAAGTCTATATGACCTATGCGAATTTGGACTGATGGGAGCTGAAGGAGTGATTGGGTTTAGTCAGGGGAAGAATTAACATTTGAATTATTTTTAACCTTTCAAAGAGGTGAACATCTTTGTGGCGTTTCAATACCAGCTGAAAACATATTAGTGTTACGTAGTGTATCGGTGATGTGTTGTCTTCAAACCATTTACTGTTATTCAGATTGAATCAGATATTAATAGTTTGAGCTCAGCTCTATAAGAGTATTAACCACGGTTGTGCTTCTGCTTCAAGGCAACACTGACAATCTCACAGATTTATTGTGAATTCATAGCATGTCACTGTTTCGGTTAAATTCTTCAAAATGCAAACTGTTTTTCTTGCAGGCATAAACTTTTATGCCCACTAGGTGGCCATGTTTATTTACTTTACTGTTCTAATAAGCCTCAGCAGAGACAGCAAGTGGCTGCTTGGACATGTGGTATCAGAATATCTGAGATTCCTACAGTCTTTTTCTTTTTTAACATTTCTATACTGGACTAAGTTACAGGACTTCTTTGCTTTTTGTTCTCTCATAGTCATAAATTAATCTTAAACATTCCCATTTTGGGTGATTGTGTTATTGAGTGATGAAGTATCTTAAAGCTGATGAGAAGTAAGAGACTAGATGTAAAATGTAGAAAGATGTTTCTCCATTGGTGCAGCCTTATTGCAGTGTGGCTAATACAACCTCCTCTCACCTGTTTAAGAATAATGTCCTTAGTTTATTCTCAAACTCTACTGCAGCCATCACATATTGCACTTCAGCAAGTTAAAAAGCTCGGGGCTCTCAAACCTGGGATCACGAACATTTCATCATAGTTTCTTGTGATTGAGATGATTCTGGGGAACCTAAGGTGCTCTTGCACTGTCTGCCCTCTTCTTGTGTGCAAGCTTCTCCAAAATTAGGTGTAACATTTGAGAAAGAACAGACGGTGAGTGATATCATTATAAACAGGGTGACTTCTTATTTTAAGACACTCCACAGCTGGTTTTTTTTTTGTTTTTTTTTTGTATTTTGGTCAGACTCTGTAGAAAATTCTTTCTTTGTGTACCACTGATCAGTTCAAGATGAAGAGATGCCTTTGGCTGTGCATTTTAGATGTTTCTCTACTCTCTGTATGTGTGTGTGTGTGTTTGCTTATCTACATCTGCAGGCTGCATTGATGTTGAATGCCTGTGTATGTATGTGATCTGATTCGCTCTTTCTGCTTTTACAGTGTAAACTTTTGTGCAATATCTCTGCTGACTGTTGGTGTGCGTGTCTCTCTTCAAAGTGGAGAGAATAAATGGAAATATTTCTCATAAAGGACAGTAAATTTGTGTATGCTATTCTTATGACTAATACCCATGTGACACCCAGGATGGTTTCTGAGATATTATTTTACTAATTTTGTCTTTCTAAATTTCTGATTAATGTACTGAATTTGAAATTCTGTTTGATCTGTGGATTCATACTGTGCTATTTGCAGGTCAGATCTTACTGACGTGTGTTAAACAGTCTGCATTAAACATTTTGATCCACATGTAGAATGCTAAATTAAAACAATGACTTAATTAAAAGTTATTTTTGGTCTGTAGTAACACTGTGTTTTTGGGCCATTGAGTTTTTGTGTTCACTGAACATGTGATCATGGATTAACAGGAAAAGTAGCTTGTGGTATGCATTTATTTGGACATTTTTTCTAAGATGACACTAAGGTGTGTTGCTAGACATCCTGTAAAACAATGTAAAGTTGTATTGGCAAAGAACAGGAAGTAATCTTTACATTTTATCAGTCTGGTTGGCCTCTCCTTTGGCTTTTCTGCAGGTATGCTAGGTGAGAAGCATGTGCACCCTTCACTTGTTGTAGGAAGTTAACAATATTCATTTGAAACCTCAAAATATGACCTAGCAAATTATCACAAAGAGCTGATTAGCAAGGACATAAACAAAGTGGTAATTAGACAACTTAAATTAACAGTTTAGTAAGCAGCCTTCAATGCGTAATAAGACGTAGGCCGAGATACTCGTCTGGGCTGTAGTGTAAAGTACGAGTTCCAAAAGAGGCACTTGAATGCAGCAGGAAAGGTGCGTCTCTGTGCACAGCTGAGGTGAGAAGAAATCAAGAGCGTGAGGCGATGAGTGCTCAAAGCCAAAAATGTGGACGGAGGTAAAAAACAAGAGCAGCAACGGAAACAGCTCGAAGGTAAGAAGCTAAAAATGATTTCTTTAAAGCAACAATGCACAGAAACACTTGGGGTATAGTCCTAACTAGCAGTTTTACGACGGCGAAATCGCGTCACGTTACTGTACGTGTTTACAACCTGCGATCACGAAGTGTCTCTAGGTCACCATCTACAGGAACAGCAGCTTCCCTAACACACATGTTTTGGAAATATGTGGCTGATATTATTATGCATATTGTCTTATCTTTGCTCTTTAGCGTTACGACTTTCCACGTTGATTGACCTTCTGTAACAAGTTGGCTGAAATAAACTTGGCTCGTCGCTGATCTCTGCGCCTCGCTTTCCTTCTGTCTTCTTCTGTTCCCAATGAGTGATGCACAAAACGAGCTGAAGTGGTGTGTCCTGTCCTGTCGGTGTCCTGTGCTCCGCGATCTCTGTTCAAACATGAATGTTTTGCTGCATTTTCAGATGGCTGACACGGATGTTACACGGCAGCTTTTACATACAGTTCTGCAGACAAATGGTGAGGTTTTTATATATTCCATGTTCCCATACACAGTTATGTAATATGTCATTTGAGTACTACAGAAACAGTGCCTTAACACAGATCTGTCTAAATCAGATTACGGCACAAGATAAACGGGAATCCACTCCAGGCAAATTCCATTTGGTACTATGTGTCACCTTTAAGTGACTGGTAATAAATCCAATATTTTGTTGGTAGCAACACAAAACAAACAGCAAAGACGCATAGGAATCTCTGCTCAAGATGAAGGTGTGGTGGTCACAAAAATTGCAAATGATTGTATGTAGAAAGTGCTAAAATCTAGGAAACGTACACAATAATAATTTCTGGATATTGCTCAGAGACAAAACTAGTTAATAAAACTGAAGATGTATGAATGTTGCTCATGCACATAATGCTTATAAGACACACTAACTTACTTTACCAGAGAAGAGATTTACTGATTGAATAGGAGACTTAACTGACTGGTTCCTGCTGTGAATGTTGTCAGTTTGGAAATCTAAGAGGATCATAACAGGCCTACTGAAGAAGTATCTGTATTGCTCAACAGTACTTCTGCAGAACTGTAATATTCAAATGTGACCCCCATACGTAGTTCAATCAGCAACTGTAACACAGACAATAATAAAGATAAAGAAAGAGATGAATAAAGATGCCGTGTCCAGATCTACACATTTCAGGATTTATTATTCAGGTGCTGTTTGGTTCATTTATCGTGAGATATTTCAATTGCTTTGCTCAGCTCACCCACCTGCATCTCAATGACGAGACATTCAAATGCTGCTTCATTACACTTCACAATCACCTTTAGTGTCATTTGAAAGCTCATGTTTACAGATGTATTACACATACAGTCTTTTATAGTAGTTTGTTTTAAGTATCTCTACTCTCTTCTTTATGAAGGCTCAGCTGCAGCGGTCACTTGTCCCTCCTGCACACAGGGCTCTGTAACCAAGAGCAGTGGAATCATCCCTGGTGAGCACTACTTTTGCCAAAATATGATGTATTTACAAACCCTCTAGCACCTGATTTGAAAGCTCTACCACATATTTCACCCAGCATTTATTTTGTAAAAGCTCTTTTTAGGAGTGTGATCACAAAGCAACAGATGACTTATGATTTAGCTCAGATTGCTAGTGGTTATTTTTTATTGGATGAGCAAGAGACTTTCCAAAATATCTACACTGTTATTTTCTGTCAGACACATTTAAGAAATACTTCAGTAACACACATTTCTGACTGTGTGCATTTCTATGTGCAGTGTTTTACCCTTTAATGACCCCAGATCCCTCATGTTTCCATGCTTCTGTTTTCATGGGGAGGTTATGAACTAGACCGTGTGCCCCTATCAATACGTATGGAAGAGTTTCAGTGTTGGAGCATGCAGACAGTCTGGAGCAGGAGCAGTAAGACAAACGGGAACGCCATGACTCTCTTTGATTTTTAAGTTTAAAGGAATTTATTTCTTTTAAAGGTTCAAATAACACAAACTACATACTTCTTTACACATGGAGTCAGCTTTCTCTTTCAATACACAACTCACTGCTGGTCAGGACCAGATGATGCGCATAAATGTTTTGTGTCACTTCACCAGGCCCAGACAAGAGTTTTAGGAAGCCCAGTGAAATGTCTCTGTTGTCACTAATATTGTGATCACAGCATAACAGTGTGCAGAGTTCAGACAGCACAGGAGTAATCCCCAAAGCACTGAAAAGACCCAACTGCTTCTTACAGTGTGGGGAATTCTTTTGATATATAACAGAACAGTGGAGATGGATAGGAAAATGAAGAGCATGAATATGAAAATGAGCTTACACAGTACTAAAACATAGGTTTTATTTTACGTGGAGAAACTGGTTTCACTCAACTCTACAGGGTAAAAGGCAGACAAGCAAATTATTACTCATCTATAGTGACGTGTAGTTTTGTTTTAACATGTACAAATAAACCTACTGGATGTGTGTTTTTGTGCTTTTAGGTGCAATTGCAGCCACAGTGTTCATTGCCTTTATACTTGCTCTCTATGCCGTCCTCTGGAAGTGCATGGTGTCACCCCCACAACGGTACACAACAGACACAAGCATAACTTGATTTCTTTTTTTTCCTACAACTTCAATGTGATTTTATTGGCACAGCGATATTGTAAACTTCTATTTGTTCACCTGCCTTTTGGTGTCACATGTCTGAACTTTGTATCCCAGCTCATGAATGAAAGACAAATCTCACCTCACATGATCTGCACTTTTTCCCACTTCATTTTAAACCGTGTTGCTGTAGTTGTCATGTAAGCACAGCCGTCTGTGTTTCACTTTCAGGAAACACAACAGGGTGAGGGTACGTATACAACAGAGGAACTCTGCCTGACGACTGGCTCAGCAGGTCATTTTGGATTTTAATGGTGTGGACAGCTACTCAGAGGAGATTTGCTCTGGATGTGTCATCTGTTTCCAGTGACTTCTGGTGACTCAAAGCTCCATGATAATGTGAAACACTAGTTTGTCAGGTCACATTGTGCTGCCCTGCTTTGTTGTTTTTTTGAATGAACTCTGCACTACTGAGAGAATCTGCTGACTAATAAGCTCTGTGTATGTCTGATAGAGGCGGACTGTAGAATATATAGTGGGCTATTTGTAAGTTTCTTGCATGTTTTGTACCTGCACCAAATCGACAGTTTTAAACATATCATAGAATTTCTTTTGTATTTTATCAAATTTAGAAAAGTACATAACTACATGAGTAAGTTCAGTTTATGTCCGTAATTTGGACATCGTTTCTTAAAGTTGTTTTTTTTTTCTTAAAGCTATCAGGGTGTTCACGGAAATCAGCCAATTATCCATCAGTCATTGACACTGAGTCCTCTTTGTCTTTTTATTTCTTGTCTCTTTCTCTTTAAAGCCACATGAAAAATGTACTCAGGATTTTACTACTAATAAACAATATCTTGTGTGCTTGATGTGTCTTTTTTAACATTTCATGGATGTAACTAAAATAGAAGTGAGAAGAAAATTTTTACTAAATTAATCAGGGCGGAGATGGTGTACCTGTCAAATGGTTCAAAATTAACTAATATAAACTGTATTTCTGTTTTACCACTGGCTTAATACTTTAAACATCGGGGCAGGTAACTGATTACACTAGAAAGATGGACTGTGATTGCACAGAACTAAGGATTCAACTGTGTATGGTGTCAAAATTCAGACTGAATCACTGCAAATGTGCTGTAAACACAGCCTATCCTGTGTATTATTTATTTTAAAGTCTTAGATACTTGAGGAAATTGTTGTTGAACAGCTGCTAGACAGTACATATCAGCACTAGAGTGTTTCTGTGTTTTATCCAAGGACGCCTCAATGTGTAGCCTGCATATAATTACATACAATGTTCGAAGCACCTCAGTCTCTTAAAATAAAACCAGTGTTTGACTAAAATATATAATTTGAATGATCAGTCAAATGACAATTACTAGATGAAATTATTGAACACATTTGCAGTGAAACATTATTTATATATAGTGTAAACTTGTGCTAAAAAAAGAAACAGTACAGACTATTATGACCGTTTGTCATAACGTTGCTTGTCCAATATACAGCAAATTACATGAAAACTCAAAATCACCAAGATCAGTGTGATTCTTTTGTCCATCCTGGATTTCTATTTAGAGCACACAAGAACAAACAAGATAATACTGTCACACGCCTACCTTTACAAACACAGAGTAATTCAGGTAACAGATGTCCTGCTATAAACCAGTTTCTGTTTCGTGATGAAGCTGAAATGACAATCACACACCTCAGATGCCTTTGAAATGACTAAAACAATGTCAACATGTCATTCAAAACTCACTCACAATGCAAGTTGAACACACTGCGGTAGCTAAAAATGTAATTACTTGATGTTAAATTACCTGATGTGTTACTGTATAACAACTGGACTGAAAGTGGGAATAACTGCAGAACAAAATGTCAGCAGACTCGTCGATGATTTCAGCGATTGCTGAGTGACCTGTCTCAGCATGTAGAGGGAGTTCCTGTGTATGATTCCTGTACAGTATGTTCTGTCTTCACTCACAGTAATGGTTTCATTTGTTTCTGGATCCAAGTTTGCAAAGAAACACTAAGCAACAACCTGTTTTTAGTTGTATTCTTAACTATTCTTATGATTATTATGTAACTCACCTCTTTCTACCAGATAATTCAGCAGTTTTTGAGATTTAATAATGAAAAATATAAAGTTCACGTTTTTCTGCTTTATGTTCAGGTGCCTTATCAGCAGAACCAGTTACATCCTGCAAAAAAATACCTCCAGTTCATCTCTAATAATAACTTTACAGTGAGTTCCTTTCAAGTTACTGTAAACACTTTTACATTTTTCAGCACTAGCAGATTCCTTTTGGACTCTTTGGATTATAAATAATAATAAATAAATTTTGCAAAATGTCAGTGAAGATTTTCAGTCATCCAGCTGAGGTTATCTGGAACTTCCTCTTGTACCTGCTTTATACTGTGAAAAGTAGTTAAAACATATGTAAATATTAGTCAGTCTGCATTGCTTTAGTTCACAGAAATTAGTTTTAGAATATGTTAAACCGCATCACTTTACATTCCCAGTTTGTAGAAAGTAGCTAGAAATATGTATGTAACACTGAGCCAGTAAGATTTTGTATTATTAAGTGCTGAATTTGGTGATCATATTGTTTTGAAAGACAACTGAAGAATTCCCAATGGTACTGAAAACTACAGGAAAGCATACAATTCAACCAATATGCAGCAGAAACTAGATAAAATCTGTATTTATTTGCATATAGTCTATGTGACACAGCGAACAGGATGGCAGCTCAAAATCATGAAAGATCAAAGTTAAGAGTTATTGTCTTATTCAGAAATGCAGATGTGTCTTGACATCTTATTATGCACTTACCTACTGCATAATTTCCTGTTTTTTAATACTTAGAAACTCAAAAATAACTAGTACAAACTCATTTTTATAAAATTATTAGGTAAATTTACAGGAAAATAGCCATAATTTGTCATAACAATACAACAATAACATTACATTGCTTTAAAAAGCTTTACATTATGTCAAATAGACAAAGCATCTGTGTACAGTAGTTAGACTACAGAGTCTTTTATACTTATAAGGTATCGTTGGAGACATAATCATATACAACGCTCAATGATTCCTGTAGACCATCAGGTTCAAAGCTTGATTTGATTTCACTCATTACTTGTTGTGGCTCAGAGAAATCCTCCACCATCGAGTGAAAGTAAGTTTTGTTTGTGATGCATGTTGTTTGCTGATCATCTGCTCTGTCGCAGAGCACTGTGGCGGACTGTGGACAGTACTGACTGTGGAGTGACACAGAAGAAGGTGACAAGGATGACGTACAGGACTGGGAACCAGGAGAGGTCATTTCATTCAGAGGCAGGCTGGTATTTAAGATCTCAATGTCACAGCTGATGCATTCCTCCAGTTTGTGAGACAGCACAGTCTCAGTGGTCTGTACAAAAGATTATGATAATGTAAAGTTAAGGCAGAGTATGATACATGAGTTTGGATAACAGGACTCGCTAAAAACAGGCATGTCCAATGAACAACTTTCAGTTAGATTTAAATAAATGTGTTTTTGAAATGTGTAAGTAGTCATGGTCATAGCCCCCAAAACACTGTTATAATAACATTTTATCCTCTTGCTCTATGGTCAGCACATGATTTGATTGCGGCAATGATTTGTCCATACCTTATTCAGGAAGGCGTTTAACTCAGAAGCTTTGATGTTCATACCAGCGGGATAAACAAATATCTCCTTCAGTCTATTCTTCAACCTGGCAGAGGAACAGAACCGACAACAGATAGGAGAGAGGATCCATCTCAGCTGCAGCAAGGATGAAGGGTTAAGTGAAAATTTAAAGTTCAAGTTACTCACATTTTTCGTTGAGGCCACAGGAGAATGGTGCAGCTAAGCAGTAAGAAGATGGGAGTAATTATCTTGGCCAAAAGAGTAGAGTCTAGTGGTGAAAAGATGAGAAGTTTATACCATCTGTTAAGAAATTCAAGTCTGTTTATCAGGAGAAATTTTAGTCACAAGTGGAAGAGAAAAAAAAAATAGTGAAACAAATGTGAAATTGTTGACAGTGATTGTACATGACTGCATGTTTTGACGCTCACAGTTTCTTCTGGTCCTGATGTTGATACTGACTGGTTGTCCAGGCCCCTTCTTAGTGAGAGCGCTCACAGAGAAAGCATACTCGTGGTTCTCCTGCAGAGCCCCTATGATGACAGACTTCCTCTGAGGGTCTGCCACTGACACATTTAACACATCTAAATGTAGAAGAATACAAATGTAGTGTGACTCAAATCATGTATAAAGACTAAACAAACGTCACTGTGTGAATCTATCTAGTTCATCTTTCAGGCATGTTTAGTAATCAGTATTTGGTTTTTAAACCATAGAAAGAGTTACTAAAACTGGAAGATTTCCTCTGCACCCACTTGCAGCACAGCCTGGCAGCACACCTTGGACTATAACCAAGTAACCAGTGATGAATGCCGGATGTGCATGATCTGCCTCATTGTAACTCCACTCCAGAGTCACAGATGAAGACGTTATCTGAAAAGGCTCAACAAGACTTGGGGACTGTACAGAGTCTGAAGAAAATGAGATGGTTTTGAACATTAGACTTTAAGCAACTTTAAGCGAAAATTCAACTTCCTCAACCTTCTATCCAATGCCTGCATTGTCATACTGATGCCACAATTTGCTGCAAAAGTTTCATTCTGTTCTCAGATGTCAGTTTATAAATATTTTTTTCACTGCCTTTTTATCTTAACTTCCTCCTGCTTAGTCTTCTTTGCACATCTGAAAAACAGGAAAGATAGTGTCTCGTGCATAGATATTATCTGGAGGATGCCTTCAGTAAAGTTTCTGATGAAGACATCCTGTATCAAAAGCTACCATAAGTTTCCAGATATACATATGTACAAAAACAGTAAATGAACAACACTCACTGAGCTCTTGTGAGTATCCAGTCTGTATCTCTAATAGTCTGTGTCCATTTTCTGCGCATCCATAGATATTAAACGTATATCTAACACCTGCTTTAAAATTTCCTGCAAAATCAAAGAAACAAACGTTAAATAAGTTACGTTAAATTAAGTTAAATAATTTAATTACAGTGACCACTATAGGAAAAGGACAAAACAAAAACTCACCAGCAGAGAGGAATAATGTGTTGTTTCTCTTTGGCATCTTCATCCATTGCAGAGTACATGGCACTGCGTTTCCCTGAATGCACCACTCCACAGTATAGCCACAGGTGGCAGTGACCTGCTCAGCCCAGGACAGATTGAAACCACCAGCTGCGCTTAAACGCTTTTCTACAAGATGGTTCTCTGGACAGAAACACACATTTGATCTAACATGTTGCATCTGTAAAAGAAGTAATGAATGTAGAATCAAAACAACTACAAAAACAACAAAACTAAACTGATTTCATTTTCTTGAATTTGACCTAAGAATGACTTTCTTTGGAATGTATAATAAGCATCTACTGTAATAACAGAAATCTGAGATACTAATTACCATCAATGTGTTTCTCTTTCATCTGTTGGAGGAAATTCCCATTTGGGAAACATAACTTAAGCACACAGCTGGACTAAAGGAATCTTAGCTGACTCCTTATGTGTTGCTCACCTCTAATATCCATCTTTGGGACGGTGATGTGAGCAGGGATGGAGAGGCCTCTGTCGAGGACAGCCTGCACAGTGAAGTCATACTGCCCTGGACCAATGGAGACTTCTGTCTGGGTCTGTTCACTGTGCTTGCAATCTGTTCTGTTTTGGCCTTTCAGCGACCACTGAACTTTATAACCTTGGATTGCTTCCTTGATTGCTGAGCCAGGAACATGCTGAGAACAGGGGTGTTCATGATAGTTATATATATTATATTCTAAATATATTTCCTTTATGAAACAGTGCTTATATGCTATTACACCAATATTTGAGTCTCACCGGAGTCCACAATAGGGCAACTTGACGACTCTGCAGTTCAAACTGCTGCTTTATTTGCCTCCATAAATTCAAGGTCACTAATGGAGCTGAGGAAAGTACATGAAGATTAATTCTTATTATTTTCTAGGTATTAACAACAGAACACAAGTACCTGTAAACATGAACAATCTTTGGTGGTTCAGCTGTTTCTGGCCTGTGTAAAATAAAATTTAAAAAGTAAATCTGGGAAGAGATACTTTGCTGGTGTTGACGCATAATTAATTGCCTGACTTAGTCTTGGCCTGAACTTTAACTTGAACTAAACATTATAAACCTGGACTACCTTCAATACAAGACACTATCCTAATAATACACTTTTGTACTCACAGGTTGTGAAGAAGACGGGTCGTGTCCAATCTCCCCAGAGCCTGCCGCTAACAGAGCAGCATATCCTTGTAGAGTAGCGGGTGTTGGGAATCAGATGTTCAAGTTGGACTTTGCAGCAACCATTCACACTTTTGCAGTTCAGCTGTTACAAACACACAGATCTATGGTCAACAAATGTGCACAGACCCTTGTGAAGACCACAAGCTGAAACACACTGTACACATAATAAAGTTGTTCAGCATACTGCAAGTGTGGCTGGAGTTCCTCTAAAAAAAATTAAATAAAATGTCCAGTGTTCAGCTGTGAATATTTGAGTTAAAATGGGTTAAACTCACTTCGATGGTGCTGTGCGGGTCTGTAGTGACCTGACAGAGGACGTTTAGTCGAGTCAGGTTTCCCTGTACGCTCCAGGACACAGTGGCATCCATCACCCCTGGGCTCACTCTGACTGACTGCACAACAGGAAACACTAACAACAAAACACACAAATCCACACATTTGTTAGAAGTGAATTTTCAAGTCATTGTAGAATCAACAAAGATTCTGTTCAGGCGCTTGGGTAACCTCTGTCAGAGATGTTGAAGCTATAGTTCTCCGTCTCCTCTCCCAGTTTGTTCTTTACCACCAAACTGATGGTGTATTCTTCCAGCTGTGGGATGGCAGGGAAGCTACAAGACGAAGGCTGACAGTTGATGGGAACCTGGTTCGAGTTCCTTTGTTTTAAACAAAGAAAGGAATGAGCAAAGACAATTTAAAGA
>JAUBNQ010000028.1:18250650-18261440 GCA_032353495.1 Ctenopoma kingsleyae | reverse complement strand
GTGAGAGCTGACCGCTGTCAAGCTGTGATGTAAATATAATATGCAGTAGCTCATAATGAACTAGACATATACAGTATTCTATATTTGAAACCTTGTTATGTACTTAACAAAATAAACAAATATGCTATGGCCTAGTTGTTCAACTATAGATTGACAAGTTGTGCTCTACAAAATGACAAAAGAAAAAGATGTTTGTATGCAACAGTATCAAAGAGGAAACTGAAAAAAAAAAGTCACACCATCATTTTCATAATCGTAACTGATTCTAGCTTATTCTACTAGAACAGTATTTGCAAAAATACTACCATCTTTGCATGACATTCTGTACATAAATCAGCAAATACATCCTGAATGTTGTGCGTGAGCTTACTCTATGTGGAGAGTTTGTGTTTGAGTGTTGCGAGAAGTTTGTTGCTGTTTTCTGCCTGGATCCCAAGAGCAGCTGACAGTTACCATGTTTGAGGTCACACAGCTGAGGTTTCTGGGCTTCTGGGGAGGAACTACAGCACACAGATATAAATGTATGTACAAAAAACAAACAAAACAAAGACAATATTAAAAGAATGGCCTTAATATAAACAGAGACACAAATGAACTATTCAAACTCACGACCGATGTAGTTCAAGATTTCCCTGGTGACACCTGCTGTATCTGTGCATCCGAGAAACAAAGAGTGGCCCATAATAGGGTTATTCTGTTGGATCGTCAGGTTGTGTACAGTAATAGCCTTGACTCTGGCTCCAATGCTAATAAGTGGGTATTCTTTGTGGGGCAAAGTAAACCTGGTAAAGCTGGCAATACTGACTCCTGGAGGGGGAACGCAGCAGAACATGGCACTGGTGCCCTCTCTCAGCACACTCTGGAAGGGGAAGATCTCAGACTTGTTTGGCTTGACTCCTACAAGTCAAGAGTAGAATTACTGTAAGTGCAGTCTCCCCCTTGTAAGTTACAACTCTTAATAAAAATGTTACCCATTCACGTATAATAGTGTTTGAGTAAAAGATGCATTGCAACAGACATTTGCAATGACTGCAACAGACAATGCAACAGTTGGGAAACGCTCAGATAAAAATCGGTAAAAAAGGAAGGGAAAAAGGATGGGGGCCTGACTCATGTTGAGAAAACAGCTCTAGTGCTTACTTGTTGTGATGATCTTATCAGTTAAACAGTGCACACAAGCCACAGACCTGTTTTCTTTGGGTATGGTTTGATTTTACTCGCATGCATTGACAATTACAGAGTGGAATCATCTCACCAGGGTTAGTTGCCCAGTTGCTCCAGGGACTCATAACAGAGTGACTGTACAAATGTCGTATCCTGACCGAATGATCGACACACTCCAGAGGCAGATCAGAGGTCCATGTCCATGTATATTTATCTAAGTCTGCAGAAGGTACACTAACATTTTCCTACATTAACGAAGAAAGCGAAAAATAGTACACACATTTGTCAAGAGTTTGTGACTATCCATAGCATCACTATAAAAAGAAATATCAATACTATAAAATTACTGAAATGTAACTATACAAAGCATCAGACAACATGAATTAAAGACCAATAAATAAGACATCCAGTACTCACACTATAAATAACGATGTGGTTTTCAGTACGACTGATCTGGATTTCATTAAGGTCACCTACTGAGGAGCTGTGGTTCATCAGCCAGCTCACCATGAGGCTTTGCTTGCCACTGACAGCTGGCATAAGACTGATGTTTGGACGTGGAGGTTGCCAGCCTTTCACACAGTGCAACACAACGTGTGTGAAGTTACAAGACATATTTAAGGAGTTTTAAAATAATTTTTTAATGAATCAAACTCACCAGTGATCAAGCAGCATCCATTGTGATCCTCAGAAAATATTAGATACAACCCAAGCAGGTTAATCAAGAATATTGTGAAACGCCCTCTCAATGGAAACATGATCAAAGTAAAACCAGTGTGAAACATTGACTACACCGCACACTGAACGTCAGTGCAAATGATTACTGGCAGCCTGCCTATGAATAAACGTGTTGTGTAATAATGAATAAGAAGAATAGGAGGAGCAAGGCACACCTCCTCCTACTTATATGAATACGAGTCATGAAAATGTCAACCTGAAAAACTATACAAAAAACAGATGTTTGCCACAATAAATTTATATACAGCACAATATTAATATGGCACATCACAATTCTGATTACAGTGATTACACAAGAACATATATTTAACAAAACACTAATAATTTTGACAGTGCATGAAGCAATTTACATAATAAATTATCCAAAAAAAAAAAGGCAATTAAAAAAAAACATACAGCCATGTTTTACAGAAATCAATTACAGTATCAGATAGCAAGATTTTTTGGCACTTACGTGAAAAAAATAATGATAAGAATATAAGTTCACCTTCCAACACAGTGTGCATAGGTAGCCTTCCCATAAAACTATACATATAAATTTAATATTTATACAATAATGTCAGTATATTTCTGGGTATTTTAGGTGCTTATAATCCCTTATAAATATTATTAAACGTAACATGGAGAAATAACAGCACTCTATACATAGCTTGGGGAAGGGCTAAATTGGCTTCACAAATATTTCCATTTCCTTTTAAGTGCTCATGGGAATAATGTCCTGACTGACCCACTGTTCGCAGCACAACAAAGATACCTCATACCTCTACAAGTGCAATGACAAGTACAAGTTTAAAAGCTGATTTACAAAGAGCTTGTTTGCAAAAAGGCACAGCGGTTTCATCACGAAGAAAGTGAATAATTAATGGCCGCCACATACACTGATAAAGGCTCCTATAGAATGACTGTGTATACTTCCTCCCTGCAAATATTCCCTCATTTGATTATTCAGTTTTTCAAAAATTAATTTATATCCATCACATTTAGATGGATGCAAATGCACAAATACACATCCACATATAACGTTACGGTCGGTCCAGTTTTACTGTATGTCAGGCAGTTTGCATTGTTCCTTTATCTCAGAGATAAACAATGTTTTCCTCGCCTCCTTCTTCCCTGTTCTGACCTTCAAGAGAGAGGTAAGCCTGTGGGGAAAGGAGGGGGGTAAGAGAGGGAGAGGAGGAGTGGTCGTCCTCGTAAAGTCTATGACCTGTAACCTCTGACCTCCAGGGATCCAGGTCCAAATGAGGGCTGAAGTCTGCTGGAAGGAGAACAACAAAAATCAGGTTTTAAAACATAAGAAATAGGGCAAAGGAAAAGTCAATGTTTAATCTAATAAAGAATCAAAGTCACAATGTGGTTTCTTAGTCTAGTATGATTTCGGATATAGTAAACAGTCTTACTGTTGCTCATCCCTTGTTGCTGTGCTGTGACCCTGCTGCTAAATGGGGGGGCGCAGTCATTCAGACGGGGAGGGCAGCCATGGTTGTTACTGTAGTTTGGGTATGTCAGACCATCTGGAGGCTGTTTGCTGTGCGCCTGGCTCAGCAGGGTGTTGAGGCTGTTATAAAGGTTAGCACTGAGGCCAAGGTTAGCAGTGTAGTTGGTGCTGTGCAGTGGGCCACCGTCGTTCTTTCTCGGCACAGAGAGTAGGTGCTGGTGCTGGTTGTTGTTGGCCGGCGGATTTAGGTGATTCTGCTGGAGGGAAGCGAGTAAGGCTGCCTCGTTCTTGTACGCTGAACAATTACCATCCAGGCTGCCTGAGCGGCTGTGATTGGACACCTGGGACACCAAAAAAGGAGAGAGGAAAGAGTTTGCTTCCTAAGAAACTTTTTCATCTCCATACCACTCATTCCCCCTCTTTCTCTTCAATACTGACCCCCCTGTCTCTTCACCTCTCTCCATCTGTTACCTTGTATTTATCCAGTGGTATCGTAACAGGCAGGCTGCTCTGGCGATTGTGTCTCCAGCTCTGGAGTAGCCGCTGCTGGGCTTCAATCTTCTCCTTCTCCCTCTTCACACTCATTTGACCCTCCCTCAGTCTGTCCAGATTTTGCTGATACTCCAGTAGCTGCGTCTCCAGCTCTTCACGCTCACAGCGCAGTCGTTCGGCCTGCAGAAGGCACTGCTGCTCTCGTTGCTCCAGCACACTCTCCTGCTCGTTCTGTAAATACGCAAGGCACATGCACATTAGTTAGGTTGACAGCAGAAATGCTCTAGCTATCTAAAACAACGTTTTAGGGTTAGATGCATATACTCAATTGAGCAAATGCTTATTTCCAAATTCACTATATCACACTGACATTAAAAATTATGAAGAAAATTCATCACAGATGGAAGAAGACCCACAAACTGTTGCAGAATACATGTATAATGTTAATTAAATGCAGTAGTTAGCCTGTAGGTCTTTTAGCTGTTCAGACACAAACATCTGCCTTAAGTCAAAGGAAAAAGGAAGTTGCAACATGCGATAATGTCTGAACTTCAATGCACATTATGTACTGATGATATCAACTACTATCTGATCAGTGTGAGGTAAATTCATATGTCATGTCTTTTTGGACATTTTACTGTTGATTCAACCGCTTTAACTAAGATGTTATATCATCAGAAACTGGCACAGATGATAGATATGGATGAGGCAACACTGCCATAAACCTTTGGTGAATAAAGCATAGCACGCCGGAGAGGAGTTATGCAACATATTCAATTTTGACAAGTCAAGTATAGACTTGTGGACAAAGACTGTGCAGATCATGTATTAGATCAATCCTTCCTTGAAATGATAAGACCAGATTCTTTCTCCCATTTTAGCCTAACCGTATTGGTTGTGTGTTTCTTAGCAGAGTGAATACTTGAATAGAGTTCTGAAATAAGTTCCCCATTGCTCTTATTTTCATACACATCAATTCAAATGTAAGTTAACTTGGTGGTTAACAATTCTTAGTGGGTTTTATCTCTTTGTTACGGTATGCCCTGGTTTGTAAATACCTATTTGTCAGTGATCTTTTGAAAGCAATCTAATTCTCACTCATTCTCATCGAGCAGTAGAGGCTGATTCCAGTTTAATGCCAGTACTTAAATGTTCTGTCAATCCCTGCAGCTCAATGTCTGGATCCAAAGCAGCTATCTCAGTTGTCTGGACTGTCTTTCACATACAGATTGAGATTGCTGCTCCTATAAAACTCTGCTATCCAATGGCTATTAATCATTTTATTTTATGATAATTATTATGATTTTGAAATTTTCTTTTCTTATGTTCTTTACAAAAATATGTATTCATTTATATCTTAGCCATACTCTTCCTGTGTCATATGAGTAACCTGTTAATCATACAGCGTGAGCAAATGAACCACAGAGTTGCAAAATAAACAGCAACCAGCAGTTTAACAATATTAAAGATAGAGGGGAATATTTCTTTCACATTGGTATCTGTGATCAATATGTTTATCATTTGCATGAATACATCCTTTTGGCTTGGCCTTCAACCATGGTTATTGTGTTTGTAGGCTCATGTCCACGTCATGTCGTGCATGGAAACATCATCATACATCATTATCACAATATGACATATTCTTATCATGGGGAGGAATTATCACAATTTATCATGGATGATACAATATGCCATCCATGCGTTCTTGTAGCAGGCGGTGGCCTAGGTGATTGCCTAGCTCACCAGTGCCTAAAAAATAATCTAAATGACAACAGAGGGAGACAGGAAAGACAATTCATTGGGACAAATGAGAGCATATTTAAGCATCAGACTCACCTGTTGTTTGTCTCTGACCAGACACTCTTTGTCCCATCGCTGCTGTTCCTGTTTCAGCTTCACATGGAGCTTCTGCACCTCCTCCACTTCTTTCTTCCTCTCTAAACCTTTTTTTTCTACTTCCTCTTTCTTCTTATCAACACTCCTCTGCTTCTCCTGCTCCTGGACAACAACAGAAACTGATGTAATATTTCCAGACATCATTCACTGGTATGGGCCAGCATGTAATATAATAAAATATTTAAAAATAGTAATTGTAACATGAATATCATGTGTCTGGTACCAGGCTGTTTTGAAGGGAAGTGAGGGTTCGGAGCTGAGGTCTCTCTCTCTCCTGGAGAAGGTGTTTCTGGACTTCATAGAAGCTGTCCTGGAGGGTTATGGCTGCCTGTAAACCCAAGGAAAAGACATCTGATCCCAACCAAGCCACATCCTGAAGCAACCATTCCCATATGAATCCAAGTCCACATCCCTTTAAATCCCTTTTCAGAACAGTTCATATTTAGATTTAGGCTTGATTTGGTTAGATTAAAATTGTTTAACACTATTTTTGTTACTTAAAATATACCTTTGTTATCATGCATTCACGTACACTTTAATTCACATTTAATTCATACAGTTAGCCACAGACGTGTGTCTTTTCTCACCTGTAGACTATAAAGAAGTTGAGTCAGGCTCTGGACGCTTTCTGTCACCTACAGAACACTGTGTTATTACAGAATAAGAGTGATATAAAAATTTTTAAAAATCCCATCAGCAACTACAGTGGTTGAACCTTTAACAGTGTCGCTTTGTTGTCTCCTCTTCTCAGCTCCACAGCAGAGCTCCACAACACACTGTCCAACCCTGCCAACTCACTGTCTGATCCAACAGAGGTGGAGCTCATACTGAGCGTGCTCAGATAATCCGCTGGAGAACAAAGAAAGGAGAAGCCAGCAAATATTATGCACTGTGGTTCATCCACATCACAAAAGATTAAGTAATGTGTGGGCAGCAATGTTAATGCAGTGCCAAACCAAGTGATAATTAAAATGACTGTGACTCACGTTCAGAGGGAGACTCCTGGATGCTGCTGCCATGGCTGTTGTAGCTGAAGCACTCCGGTCCTCGGACAGGAGAGGTCTGACTTTGTACAGAAAGGCCATCGCGGGCCTGCAGGATGGTGATCAGATTCTCTGCTGCAGAACAATCAAATATCTGTCAAAACTCATAATTGTTCTAGATTTTTACAGCATAAAACCTCCAGTAATGATTTAATTGTTATTCACATGTGTAAGTCTATATAAGTTTACTTAGAAAAATATTTTTAAAATGCTCAAAATCTGTTTTTTTTACAAAGCAGTACTGATGTACTTTCAACAGATGCATTTATCTGATTAAATGTCCTTTACACAACCACCGGATTTTCTATATGATCTCTGGTTAGACCTCAAAATTGGTTTCACATCACCAAACATAAAATACAGATAGAAATGCCTTTTCATTGTAGACATGTTGTCTGCGTTGTGGCAGGAAAAGCGTAATATAGTTATTCCAGTTAATAAAATAAATGATTGGATCATTTACGTTAAATGTCCCAGGAAGCCATACGCATGTAATATTCATTCACGTGGAGGGACTTGAAAACACAATTCTAATTATATCTACGTTTTTATGTAGTATGTCTATAGGTGCAACAAAACTAAAAGCAGAGTGAGGGAGATGGCACTATAGCATGATCTGGACACTGACGTGACACAGTCCTGAAAGACCTAATCTCCAAAAGTAAAAATACCTGTGTGGGTAAAAAACAGTGTTTCCTTATGAAAATATTACTTAGAGCACCCTATTGTAGTCATGTACTGTATATGCAGTAATAGTAAAGTTTTATGTTTGATACAGTGCTTCCCATATTATGACTTTATTTCAGTTTCCCACTGAAACAGATTTACTCTCACTCAAAGGATTCTAGTCTATTCTCTTCTGTTTCCAAGTCTGTGATGCAGATGAAACTGAAAAAGATTTTGTAGATTAGTTATTAGTCCTACTTATTAGTGAGCATTAGGCTTGTGATATCTGTTATTTGACTTGAAATATGCAGCAAGACTGCAGCCTCATTTAACTACACAGCAGCCTTCTCACCTTCTCTGAGCGCAGCTGTGAGCAGTGTTGAGGCCTGTCGCGGCGTCTCACTGTCCGTATCAGGTTGTACCAGCAGATGGCAATGTGGTGAAGATTCCGGCGAGCGAAGAGTTAACTCTGTAAGCTCAGCATACAACTGTAACTTTTCCTCCAGACTGTTGCAGATATGCTGGTCCTGACACAACAGGGTCTCTACACAAAACACACACTAAATTAGTACCTTCTGGCCTTCGTTAATACAAGAGCTCCCCAATATATCACAAAATGGATTTTTGATGAGGACAGTGGCTCACGAATAGTCTCTAACCTTGGAACTTGGTGATCTTCTGAACTCTCACTTCTGCAGCTCGCCTGGCTTCCTCTGTCTCATTACTTTGCTCCTCCTCCTCCTCTTCCTCAGGACAACTGCCAAGTGGACCAGTAGGTTAGATAATGAGTAAGTCACATACACTTAGAAACATTAACAAGGTGCACACACACACGCACACAGATTCTAAATACGCTCCAGTTCACATATGCATACACACCTCTCTACAGCTTGTCGTATGTATTTCATCCACGCGTTTCTCTCCTCTCTAGTGGTGGTGTGAACTTCATACATCTCTGGTCCCACTGAGGAGGCAGAGATAAGGAACATACCTCTCTCCTCATTGGCTACTTCTCTAACAATCAGCTTCTGCAGAGGGATTACTGGAGGCTTCTGGTCCTGAAAGAATTGATAAAACCCATAAATAATGGTTAAAGGTGATTAAAGCGTTATTTGGCCTGAGGCTTACCACAGCAGCAAATATGAAGCGCTGGTCCTTCTCTTGCAGGAAAACCAGAACGTCTGTGAGAAGGAGAGCCAAAGTATCTGAAAACAGAGGAGTTGAAGTACATGTAGACTGGTTGACTCAAACCCCCAAAAATATTGTGGCATAGATGATCTCATGAATACCTTTCAGGCGTCCTGTGGCAGTCTTCCAGTAGACCAGTCCTTTATGCTGCAGATTCCTATGTTGGCAGTCTAAGTCCTGTTTGCGAAACACCTTGCCATTCTTTAGCTTGGCAAAGCTCTTGTTCTCCAGCCGGGCGAGCACTTCCTGCAGCTCCTGACACCTCTCGTACTTACTTACAGTCAGATCCACTGCTGTGATGACACTGCGGATCTGAGCCAGAGCACTAGACAAGTCTGAGTGTTCCTGATTTCCTTCTGTGAGGGGAAAGAGATAACAGAGTTCATAAAAACATGTATGAGGAAACACAGTTTTTGTGCCACACACAAAAACTCTTTAGGCTCTTTTTATATTATACACAAAGCACTGCTACATAAAGTGAGGTGTTTAATGCAAACTCTGCTTACATTCCAATAGCCGTTTCATACACATTAGGATTCATTAACTCTTAATTAACAAAAACAAATATCACTTTCAAGCAGGATATTTTAAAACAGCAACAACATCTACAACAAATAAATGACAAAAGTGATCATTTCTCAAATTGCAAAAATTTATTTTAATTAGTATAGTATCGTCAGGATCATGTAACAAAATATAAAGCCATTTTTTGCCATTTGTGTTGTTGCTTCCACAATGCATAACAAGCTTAAAAGCTGCATACAATTCCAGAATTGTTTAGCACACAGTAGAGTAGACCTACCCTGAGTATACTTTAATATCCTCTCCAGCAGCACTGGATACTTGGTGATGCGCTGAGTGACCAGCAAGATAAATTCGGGCACCTCTCTCCGTCTGACCAGATAGTTATTGCTCTGTTGCTGTGGGCAGAAATGTAAAAATCTAAATTAGAGCATCAGCTGCTCAGTCAAAATATTTTACTTTAAAAACCATAGTTTTCAAAAGTAAAACAGGTCTAGCAGCAGGAGCTTACTCTGACAAAGTTTTGGAGTTTCTTGTTCTGTTGTTGCAGCTCTTTGAACATATTAACAGCCTCAGTGTGGCGACTACAGAACTCCCCGTACACCTCCTTCATCTTCTCAGCATTTTCATCTGAGAACTGAGAGTAAGACCATCACATACTCAGTACAGGCATGTATCAGTGTGTTTATGCACATGAATCCATCTTCACCAACCTGCTGAAGCAATATGTCTCCAATCTGATGGATGAGGTAATTTTGAGGGTTGTCAGGTTGCGCTGCAGCCTGTCTGCGTTCCTGAAGCAATCCAAAAAGGTTCCTGTGGAAGAGCAGCAGGGGATCCAAACAGGGGAAAATACGGGCCACACAGTCCCAGTCCATCTGCAGCTCCTCCAGCATGCCTCTCCTGAACACTTCTGACATGACTGTTAGGGTTTGGATGTGGTGCAGCTCTGTCTGCATCAGCTCTGTAAGCAAGGAGTGAAAATGGATTATGGGCACCGACATCTCCGTCGTGTATATTTAAAGGTGCAGATAAGCTGTTTGGTTTGGCAAATGTTTCTTAGAGGCTGAAAATAACCCTCAGTGGACAAACAGTTTATTATAGCTAACCATTAGAACTGAGCAGAATATTTGTCAAAGATTAGCCACACTTTCTAAAAAGAAAGAAAGAAAGAAAGAAAGAAAGAAAAAAGGAAACTGTCTCACCATAAATAACATCCTGTCGTTTGATGGTGTGCCTGTCCTGTTGCCTGCAAAACTCTGGGCTGACTGCCACACTCCACGACTCTGCCTCAAGTCCCAGCAGATCAGCAGACAAGTCACTCAGTAGAGGAGCGTCAACAGCATCTGGGAGAACAAAAACAACAAGTAGTGTCTTTACTCTCAATCACCGTGCACTCTACAGTAATTGTCAACGCATCTTAATATATGCATTTTCTTCACCATGTGTTATGATTGGCGGGTCGGTGGATGGGGGAGTTGTCACGACCGGCGTTCCCTCATCAGACAAAGAGCTGTTAGTGCAAGCTGTCACACTGCACTCGCCGTCTGCTGCATCACTCACTTGTCTGTAGAATAAGTAGTTAGAACTGAACATGAAGCTCTTTGACAAAAATAAACAGTTTGCATGTGTAAGCATGATTG
>JAUBNQ010000028.1:18230596-18250550 GCA_032353495.1 Ctenopoma kingsleyae | reverse complement strand
CACACCCTTGTCGGACATCAAACAGAGAAGACACAATTTCAAGTATCATGCACAAACAAAAACAAACACAATCCAGGGCAGGTCCCCCACTGAGCTGGATTAAAATGTAACTTTTTGCCAGGAAAAGAACAACAGGGAAGAGTGGGGAGGGTGAGGAGCAATAGTTTAGTTAATCTACTACAGGAGAAACAAGGGAGGACAGGTGAAAGCTAAAACAAAGACTAAGGGAGGACTGTATGGGAGAGTGGAGAGGGGGAGACATGTTGTAATTCCTGACTCACTCTGTGGGAGAGACAAGGTTTTGCTTTTCATCTGCAATGCATTCCTCTCCTGCAGTTTCTGGGGGAAAGACATAATCATATTAACATCAACAGATTTTTGTAGAATTAATACTGGAGTCAATTTATGTCTACAAAAAACAGACCCCCTCAGACACCCTTGTTATACATCATCAACTTTTTGATGTTCTAAA
The DNA here is from genome assembly GCA_032353495.1 of Ctenopoma kingsleyae. Lineage (NCBI taxonomy): Eukaryota > Metazoa > Chordata > Actinopteri > Anabantiformes > Anabantidae > Ctenopoma > Ctenopoma kingsleyae. The sequence continues at coordinate 18,250,078 of JAUBNQ010000028.1, read as the reverse complement.
CATTCCAAGAGTTCCTTTGTCACCAAGTGTTGGAATTTGCTCTTCCTGTGTATCCACCTCCTCTCAGCCAGCCTCTACTTCAGTAACTGATTTATTTCTGTTGGCGTTTTGCCATTATTAGACAACACAAGGAACGACCTGAAACAAAAGCTGGATTTGAACTGAGGATGCTGCTATCACACAGCAAGTGTCTCGGATCACAGTTACAGATTTCTAACATTTCCCAAGAAGGATTCTGATAACCCCAAAGATTATACGTGAACATACTGAATTCTTACTCTAATTCTGGAAGAACGCTTTCCTTAGTTTAAAAAGAAGCCCAAGTATGAATAAAATCGCACATTGTACCTGATAAAAATAAAAATGCATCATGAAACACAACATATTTCCAGAAATGATTTTTCCATTGGCAAACGTTGCATGCTACTGGTTGTAAAGCCATTAGAGAGAATTTGAGCTTTAAACTGTTATTTACAATCATTCATTATGATATCTTGCTTGTTGGCTGTGAGATGAAATGAGACAAACGAGGGTTGGTTATTACCTTCCCACAGGCTGCGACAGAATCTCGACAGTTTTTATGGACATTCAGGAAACAGTCTGGAGACATAGGCAGATGAAATCCCAGTTAATTTAATCAGCTATCTGATAATAAACAAAATTACCACACTGCTGGATTTAGTGTACAGATGGCTGTCAAAGTGCCCTGCTTCTAGCAATCAATTTTGATTGTGTGGAGGAAGAAAACTGATTCAATGTCTTCAACTAAACAAAACATCAAGACAGCACGTGCAAAGAGATTTACACAAACCCTAAACAGTTCAGCCACCAAAGGACATAAAACAATACTGTACTGACAGTATAATACTTACTGGAGCACTGCAGCAGCTCCTTCCCAGAAACAGACTTATCACAGGCCACACAAAGAGTGGGACCAGATGGAGACACAGGAACAAACTGGTGTCCATTAGCGGCTCCAGGCTTCTCCTTTCCCTCCTTCACCTCTTTCCCCTTCACCTGAAACACAAGTTATAAATATTTTAAATGTACTTATTCACCTGACATTTATGGCAGTTAGTGCCACAATATCACGTAAACCACCAAGGTAGAAATAGCATGACTCTTACATACAGCAGTCATCTTCTTGCTGAAACACACCTGTTAAAGTGGATTTGGCTGAGACATAGGGGCCTCTCCGGGAGTTTGTTTTGTTAAGGTCTTACTTTGTTAAGGTCCATGGAGATGGCTGCTTGTTGGGGTGCTTTATCCTTAAGGGCATTCCTATATGTGTGTGCGTTTATTTTATAACCAAACTTTACAAGGAAGTGTAATGTTTGTTTTTTGACTGTTCATGTGCAGTGTGTCTGCACATACATGGAAACATGCTCTTGAACACATGCACACGTGTTTAGAAGATTGAGAGCATACTATGGAATGTGTTTTGGTTCCTCACGCTGTGTCGAGGAGGTCTACGCATTATATAAGGGGATATTTTCACTGTATCCTGTTGCTAAGACCTTAGGAGAGAGACTTTCTCCTTCACCAAATAAAGGCACAGTACACAGACAAAGGTTCCCCAGCACAGGAATTCTGACCTGGCTTCTCTGAGAGGTGGTAAACCTTTTACTGCACGCCTCTCAACTGTGACTTCTTTACTTTAAAAAGTTTAGCTATTTCAATCATATTTGAATCACATGCAAGTGAACTCTTAGCTAGCTTGAATCATATTTTCCACTGGGGCAAAGGCCTCACCTTGGTCTTGTTGCGAGTGCTGGACATCCTGCTCTTGAGGAAGCTGAATGTCCGGCTGACTTTGTACTTCTCTGACTCAACCTTAGATGGGATTATGTATTTATCCCACTCCTCATCCTCGATCCTGTTGCAGTATGAACATTTCAGTCAGCAGTCATCGCAAATAATTTTGGACTGTAGAAGACTGTAACATTCAAGTCCAACATGCACACTCTTTATATATCATTATTTTAGTACTTTTCTTTTACCGAGAAGACCTGAATAATCAGGTACAGTGTTATCATGCTGGAATGAAAGAATGTCCAGACAGTCTTCCAGGACCCCTGGTCTACAGAATATTACTCTTAACAACATACTTGGCATGCTTTGAAGTCACTATGGATTCTAGTGGATGCTATTTATAGTATGACCTTGGCAAGTTGCAATTAATAATGTGTCAACTATAAAAAGAAACACAAAAGAAGAGAGGCACATGCAGTATCACATCAAACCTATTGTCAGGTCCAAAAGGCTGAAACATCATCAAAAATCTGTGATATTTTCATGTAAACCTGGATAACATTTCCAACTACTTCTCAGGTTGGGATGGGTTTTTCTTATTGTCCGAGTTTACTTTTGACTGTGTTTTAGCTGATTGGATCTTGTTCTTTATTTAACTAGTACCTGTGATAAAACTGCTCGTCACTTTTAGTCTTCCTGATCTGGATACAAATGATCCAGTTTCTACAAAGTGTTTCACAGCCAAATACTACCCACTTAAAAACCTTCGGTCTAGCCATGGTGCTGATAAAGTCCCCTCTTAGAATAACAGTTTGACACTTTCACTTAGCTCTGATGCCATGTTTCCCACTATAACAATGCTGCTCAGTCAGCAATGTTCTGCTGGAAACATGAGTCATAGCTATATTTAGAACAGGTGACCAATGCTTGTACATTGATTTACTCGAACAAGCCTCTGATGAGTAGAGCAAATCCACCACCGCACAGTTTTATTTAAATGTGTGCTTCAGTGCATTGTCTTTTACAAAAGAGAATTTGTGTACAATTTTAACTATGTCTTCATGTTAGAGCTTTCTGCGTCTCCAAAGCCTCCATATTACTGATGAAAATGTCACATTTTGTATGTGCTGTCAGACTTTTGGACCCTACTCTGGCATTGAAAATGTTAATATGATTTACTTCCAAATATCTGCATAAGAATAGATACAGCTGCAAAGAATCCATATTGTTAGTGGATGTACTGGGGAATGGGGTTACAATGGTTGAAGCCACACATGCATGGCTGTGATGTTGTTTTGGTGGAAACATACTCTTTGAGGAACTCTGTGAGGGTGAGGTGTTCAAGTGATGCGCTGTTCTCCTCCTCTGCTGACTGGGCCCGTTTACGGAAACCCAAAACCCTGCATGGATATAACATACCTCAGACCAGGTTTTTGTGTCTTAGCTCATTAGGAGACTGAAATTATTAATATGTATGACATCTAGCGTCTAGAAATCATTTCTAAGCCTGAATGTTAACATAACTAGAAGTTTTACATGTAGATAGATGTTTGCGTTAGTCCGTTTTAGTTAATCATATAAAATACAAACCCCTATTTCCAGAAAAACTGGGACTTTGTCTAAAATGCAATAAATGCTAAAGTGTATTAATTAGAAATTTGTTGTTGGTCTGTGAAAACACAAAAATTATTTATTAGAAACAGATAAATAGTAGTTCAACTAATGTGACAAATTACTAGAGCTAAAAAAATATTTTAGATTTTATTGCATTTTAGAAAACGTTCTGGGGAAATGGGACTTGTATTAACAAATGCCTAAGAAAAGGACAACCTCCACATTTTATTAACACTTATTTGATACCGTTATTGTGAGGGAAGAAAAACAGCTAATGAGTCCGATCAGGCTGATGTTGTAAATATTCTGATATTAATATGATCTAGTCTAATACAATAATCTAATGATCTAATGCGATAATCTAGTTGTCTAACATGATCTTCTATAATGTTTCCCCTGTTAGCAATGCAGGGTTATTAACAAACAACAGCATTAACTCATGATAAATGTATGAGAGTGTGAGATGAAATTAACTATAAAATGAATATGGATTATGACATTTATGAAATGAAAATTTAAAAAAAATAAGCTATATTTGTTACATGGCAGGATTGCAAAGCACATTCAGTAAATAATTCTGTACAGTTGTTAAAATCTATATCAAAAATACACATATGTACATTATATAACTTCAGTATTATTGATGTGGCCAAGAAAATTAGCTAGGTGTTTGTGAAGTCTAAGAATGACACATTTTGCCTTTTACTCAGGGTTAGTCTGGGCCTGGTCTTGCAGGAACAGGAAGTATGTCACATCCTGCACACTTAGACAACAAACCACAGCTTTAACACTGGAGATACATATGCCCACACACCCACACACACACACACACACAAACACACGCTGAGCCAATCTCTAACCACTGGTCAGCACTGATGCCTAAAAAAGGAGGAACATCTGAGCAAGACCCTGCATGGTTGGGTGGAGATGACACACAGTTTTTACCTCTTTTCTCTGGGTGTCTCAATCAGGCTGAATGCTCTCTGCTCTGTAATGTAGAGTAAGGACAGACAGACAACTGAGTAAACCATAACCACATGACAATGAAGTTGAAAACATTTATATAGATTTTCAGCCAAAGGGGTTAAAAGCCATCATCCGGAATCAGAATTGAGTTAGAAGCAATACAAGAATATCTGAAACAGTCTGGAAACAGCAAAACCCTATAGAGAGAGAGAAGACACAGAAACCATGTATTGCCTGGGAAAAAACAGATGACAGTAAAGGGAAAAATAGAAACCAAGGGGGAAACAGAAAGTGTGCCTAAACGGAAGCAAAACAGAACCGTCACAGCAGAAACATTTCCTTCTATAGATGCTGTGTGAGAGCTGCATAGACAGAATAAATACTTCAAAAGCCTGGAGATATTAAATCCTTACAGCTTCAGACCTACTTGTCAGTCATAATAAAAATTAGTATTTTGAGGATAACTATTGTTTTATTACTAGGAAACATGCTTTGGCATCCAACTTTGGAAAAAAATCTGCTTTCGATAATCTAGCAATTCAATATGATCTTCACTGAGACAGTGGATTATGTGGGCCACACGCACCACCAACAGTCAAACCTTACCACAGATTGAGGCAATCACAAACAGCATTGTTTGGAAAACTGAGTAACTAAAATATCATTTTCCACCAAAAGGCGCAACAATATGATTTGACTTTCACTTCATTTCGATCAATTTCAATCATTTTACATCAGTTTTTCCATACTTTTTAATTGCAGTGGATCATGGAAAGCTTAACTGCCTTTTAACTGAGCAGTTCTCTAATATCACATGGTTCACCAGGAAGAGCAAAAATACACACTGAAATGCAGCCACCAGCCAATCAGCATTGCCCAAGTTGTTGTTATGAAGCCGTTCTTGTACTTACTAACTTGGTTGAGACGAAAAAGGGATTTATAGAGAGATAAAGCTTGAAGTAGAGAATGACCGTTGCTGCTGAACGCACCATCTGCACAGGACAAAGCATGGCCTTTAATGCTGTACACTCATACACTCGTACAGAGAGTAGTGTTGTTTGAAAGCATAGCTGAATCTAAATGCATATATATTATAGAAGTCCAGGTGATTTATGACACCCGTCTTGTCTTCCCCCTGTTAGAACTGTGGCACATGTGTCCATTCAGCTGGCTCCTGGGAACTGAAAGGTTACAGGGTAAAGAGGGCAAAGTTCACTCACCCTCTGCCAGGTCAGTAAGTGCTGCATCTCGGTTTAGCAGCGGCCGTGACGGCTTTGCCTTGGGAGAGGAGTAAGAGTAGGAGCGCAGACGAACCTCTGCTTCCTCCGGGTTCTGGGTAAGAAAACAAGTCAGTTACAGATCAGACACAAGAGCAAAGAAAGGTTCATGGGTTCAATCCTGTGAACAACAAACTTTGAGAGCCACAGAAAGCTGCAGTGCTGACAAATCCCCTTTCCTTTGCATTTTTGAGCTGCTGACAGTTTGTCCTTATCTGTGAGGCAGTCTGTGTCTGTTGTAGTACTTCACTTCACTTTATGACATACGTTTTTTTGGAATTACTGTGGTTGTGATGCTTTTTACTAAAAACCTTGTTGCAAAAATATTGCGTCACAAAAAGTACTAAACGTGACGTGCCAACATCTGTCAGTCAAGTTTAAATATAAACTGTGCTAATTCAACAGAAGTAAATAATAACTCTTCAGACATTCTACATATATACAAAAAACACTGTAGCTGTATTCTGAATATACCATGTTTAATGGGATGTACCTTAGTGGATTTGTGTGTGTGGTTAAAATCTGGTGAAGTGTCAAAAGAGTCCCTCTCCTCTCCTGAGCTGGATTGCAGGATGGACTGCTGCTTTAAAGATGAGCAGGGGTAGGAATGCCCAAGTATGTCTTCTTCTCCACTGTCACAGTCAAGACTTGGACTAATCACACAAAAACACAAATGCAACCACACACACACACACACACACACACACACACACACGTTTAGCTTATGTTGCTGCTTCTGAAATATTCAGTAATGAGTATTGCTACTTCAGGGTACACAACTAAAGTCTTAATATCACATTACAGCTGTAGACAAACACAATGAACCCGCTGAGACTAGACGATTACATTCAGTTTTGTTGAGACAGTTTTCTTCAAAATCAGATTTGAAATCCTTAAAAGCTAAAACACAGGGTAATGTGTTGTCTCTAATTTGTGTCCATGATAACCTGCACCGTTTTGCATAGATCAGTACACATAATCTCAGTGCTCTTAACACTCATCATTGACATCATGGCCAAATCCAGGCTATATCAGGCTTTAAACGTACATCCATTTCTCAGCAGTCCTAACACAGAGCATACTGCAGCACTGAGGAAACTGGAAGGAATGTTCAGTAACGTCTATGCACAAACAGCTCAATTGTGTCCAGACTTCCTGTCACTTCCCGCACCTTCGGAGACTACAGTCGTAGCACTAAACTTCCAAAGAGATGGTCTTAGTATGGGTTAGTCACAGGAATGTCAGAGGGTGCAAAAAAGAAAAAAAATCTGTGCGCAGAATGTTCATTCACTTAAAAAAAAATGTCAGAGTTTTGAGGGAGTCACATTAAAAGTTGTTTAATTAAATATAATAGTTCACACATTGAGTGTCTTTCATTTTTTTATTCTATAATTACCAGCAATAGCTGTTAGCATCCTACCTCAGAGCCCGGCTTGTCTCCGTCAAGCTGCATCCTCTGTGATTCAAAGCGGGAGTAACTGGAAGGCAAGGCTGCGCCTGACGCCTCTGAGCTCCTTCAAACAAACGAAAGGCGGAGGCTGGGGGAGAGGAAGGAAAAGATGGGGAGAAAGCAAAGGGAGAGGTGCGAGGGGATGGCTCCCTATGATTGTTTAAGGCATGGACTCCCCTCTTCCCATGATGAGGTGAGGATGGCTGGCGGGTGCAGTTCCCTGAGTCAGGGGGAGTCATGGAGTCCCAGCATGGGCTGCCAACACGGGACAAATGGGTCACCTCCTCCTCTTCTGGAGAGTTGTGTTTAATGTCAGCACCATCCACCTGGAGCAAAAACGTGAAAGCAATGATAAAAAACCATTTCACAAGCTGATTTGTAGATCTTGTGTCATATTTTACATCATATAAGCCAAGTATGTTTTTATTTAATAGTATAACATACAGCTGAGGCACACTGTATATTTGTACTCAAACCACACAGAACACAAAGAACTACTAATTGCAGCCTGACTCACCTGGTCCACCAGCATAGTGTTGGTGTACACTCTGTCTTTGCCGTGGATCATCGCTGACAGTCTGGCAGCTGCAGCCAGAGTCGGGGACAAGGCCTGGCTCTCCCTTATGGACTGGTTTTTCTCTACAAAGAGGGACAGAGCCACAGAGAGAGAGAGAGGGAATTTTTCAATATTACATCTGGTTTCCACAGCAACACCAAATAACTCACAAACACAGGAAGTGACATAGACATCCTGGGCAGTTGCATATCATTGTTCTGGACCAAGAGTTTTGTGTGCGTCTCAATGGCTTTGTGCACACACACATGAATAAGTGTGCATGGTGTTGTAAGTGGGCATCTGCAGGCATGTTTTTCTCCCCACCCTACCTTAAATACAGTGAGTGAGTGGAAATATCTCCCAGTGAGCACACAGTAGCATTGAGAGGAAACCTTTCAACACAGTAAAGTCACTGTGTGCAGTAACCTGCTTGTGCTGTTAAACAGGAGAAAACACTCCTGCTCTCAAAACACACACAGCTCCCTCTGGGATGTTGCTCTGTACAAAACACAGCGTCTGCACAACATAACTTCTTAGGAAATATTTCAGGCTGAACGTTATTAACCACGGCTATCATTACAATGAACCTTTGATGAGACATTTATGTAACACAGTCACATTTTGCTAAAACGTATTTGCAGAATGTAATGACATTTGATCAAAAATAACTCTGAAACAAACTGTGGTGGTGAGATGAAAAAAAACATGTTTACAGAGACACTAATACACAAAAATGCACTGTATAGAGTGCTCATGATGCACTGCCATAAATAAAACACAAAAACTGAATTCAATTCAAGATTTAAATGGGCAAAAATGAAAAATACTAAAACTGTTATTTTACGATCACTTGATGTGACTGGAAGCTGGAGGGACAACAGCTAAACTGACCTGACTCGTTGTGTAATTCATCGTCAACTGGAGTTTCAATGTTCAAGAAAAAAGTCTTTGCTTTCTGATTCAGAGGAATTAACAGCAGCTTTAAAAGCTTACCTTTGTTCAGGCTGTCCAACTTTTTTAACACTTGTACATAGAAAACTACTTCAAAAAATAACTTACAAGTATTTGGAACATACCCCCCAACTACTCATAAATGCAGCCCCTTAAGTAATCTAATGGAGTTAAGACTGGTTAAACCCAGCAGCTCATTAAACGTGTGAAGAATAGCACTCAAGAAATTTCACATTCTGTTGAGCATTCATTGGAAAAACAAAACGTCTGACCACAGTGGCAACCGGTAGGAACAGTACAGTACTAATCAGAAGAGGCAGCCTAATTAGCTTGATTATATTACTATGTTCCTAATGACAGTCTCACTTTATGATGTGTTTGCAACGATGTCAGTTGTGCAAAAACATATCTCTGGGGCCGCTGTCTCCACCAAGCAGATATTAAAACAAATCCATAGTTTATCCATAGTTTCTAAGCTGCCAGCACCACAGAGTACAAGAAGAGAGGTCCAACATTTGTAACAGAGAATAAATCAGACCAACAATTGGCTATGCTTCCTGTAGGCGGTGAATCCAATAAATCAGAGGCAGCTGGGAGTCAAGCAGACATTGATGAGGACACCAGATGATTCTTGTTCCATCCTAATCACATGTGAAAGACTAGACTCAAATGCAACCATTGCAGGGTGTACAGGGACCATTCCAAGTATCTTTAAAACCGCATGATATTTCCTTGACCTTAAAAGTTACTAGAGCCTGAAATTAGCATGAAATGGCAAAATGGCATAAGATTTAGAACCTGTTCTTCTGTTGTGAAAATATCTAGATCCTCTTAAATCCACATGACAACATTATACTGTATATGAACCAAAATCCAGATCCATAATCCCTGTGCAAATCATGTTAGATGTTATACTGTGTATCGTAGGATTTAGTCCAACATCAAATCCAGAGAGAGGGTCAGATCCTGGATGTTGGTCAAACCACTGTTTGAAAGCAGATACAATTTCATATAAACCCACTAAAGAAACTTGATGGACACAGCTAATAGTTCAGGTTCTGGGCCAGGTCCAAAACCACAGCTGGCTGCTATGGACCGATCATTCACTAACCTATGACCCATAAACACCGCCTCAGTGAACATTACTGTCAGGCACTGCGATCTGTGTTTAACATTAGTTAACTGGGGGAAAAACAGAGAAGCATGGAGTTCATATTACTTACAAGTTAGACCTGCACAAAATCAATCTTTCTGCCGGAGAAGTTGTCTTTATCGCTGAGACAGAGAGCCCTGTCTGCAGGTTGCCATTTCAAAGAGTCTTAGGAAACCCAGAGCAGTGTGTGGGGCTACTTGTATAGGATTTGTGTTCACAGAATGTATATTTGGAGTGATGTGATATTCTGAGCATGTCCCAGAGTGAGGACCAACCCTATACAGTAGCAGTGCTTTGAGCAGCAGCAGAGAAAAAAAACGAGAAAGCCGGAGATCTACAAAGACCCAGACAAAGGCAGCAGTCAGCGCCAGGTTTCCAGACCAGGGCTGTTAAACACAGAGAGTGACCCTTCAACCCATGCACACCCCTGGGAGAGCGAGATCGAAGACGGCAGGATGGAGAGGGGGGAGGCAGGACTATCACAAGGGCTCTTTTGAGATTTACTCTCATTAGAAGCTAGCTAGCAAAACACAAAGTTCAAGATCAAATCATAATTGTTAACTGTGTACACACCCAGACTTGTTTATTGTAAATCCATTCTTTATGATAAAATTTGCTTTTTAAGCACCACACTAAACATTTGGTACTTTGGAGAGAGCTGGGAGAAATTAGGTGCAGAGTAAAATAACAAGCCGAGAGTCTGAAAAATGAGATAACAAATCACAACACACAGATTTATGATCTTATAACAGGGGAAAGGTAATTATATTACTTCAGTGTTCATGAAGGACCATTTAAATCATTAAAACAACTGTCTACCAAAATCTACAAACCCGCTCTGAGTTACGACACCTGCAGTCAAACATCCCGGTCCAAGCATCACATTGTGCGTTCCCATTGTGTTTACATTTCAGTTCGTCACCCAGCCCAAGAGATCCAAGTGCTAAAGCCAGAGTGAACAGCAATCAGTCCTCATGGTGAAGAAATAAACTTGTGGCTCTCCACACCTGAAAACACTTTTCACTTTGCAGGTGCATCGTTACACCAGAGTTGTTTTACTCCACACTTTGACTTCTAAATATGTCTAAATCCACTTGGAGAATATATGGTCAGTTTAGAAAGTTTATATAGCGCTGCTGTTTCTGCTCTTTGGCTGAAAAGCAGAGACAGGGAGTAAGTAAGTAGTGTGTGTAAAATTTGCAGACGTCAATCACAGTTAAAAAGTAATAACATGGATAATCCTGCAGAGGTTTATAGAGAAATCAGGAAAAGACCACTGGAGTTGAGCCATGACACAGACATGGCAGTAACCTGATCTTCCTCTGTTTAGAAGTCTCTCGCTTCGCTTCCCAACAAACACAGAGAGTCATTTACACACAAGCAATGAACTGTTTAACCATTCTGGTTTAATTCTGCACTATTTTAAGCAAGAACTTCAGTTCTCCCATGACTAAGAACGGAACTTATCCCAAGTTAAAGCACCAGCATGAACTCTATTTCGTTATAATCTATGTGACCTGTGGCAACACTGAACTTCAGTTCCAATGACACCTTAACAAAAACTGATTCCAGCCATCAACCAAATGTAAGGAAGCGCATTAAGCATTTATTCTCCCTTTTTCTGGCATTCACATGAGGCTGCGACTCCTTAGCAGGGTTAATTCATGCAGACAACAGTGTTGCCTGAAGCTGTTGAAACCCCCAAACCACTCAATCAGCCTCAAGTGAACATCTGACATTCCCCAACATACTGTCAGGTATCAGGTTACATCACTGGCAAACACGCAGTTATCTCACTATGACCGACTGTGCCGCAGTGGAGGCCTGTGAGTAAGAATGTGCAATGGGAACAGTCTAATTTTAACTTTATTGTTCCACAGTGAATATGAAACATGTCTACCAAGAGGGCAGTGAAGGCTTCCATTTGCCACCTCTAACATGACATAGCTATAAGGTTAAAGTCAGTAGAGCCAGCAGCTTCCTCTATGAAAATCCCTTATAACGGATCTAAAGTCTGTCAGAAATGTCTTTCAAAGATATTTCTATCTATGAAGTGAAAAGTGACCCAGTCGACATCTACGGAGAGTCACACAACTGTGACTGTGACTGTGACAAAATAACCAGAGGGATTTTCATGTCCATTAATGACTGCTCTGTTACCTTTCTTTGCAGTCTTCCTACGCATCCTCATCTTGGGAAAGGAAGGCCAGGAGTAGTTGAAAGGAGAGTCCGAGTCAGAATCCATGATTTGTTGTCTTGAAGAAAACCTTCATCCATACAGCTCAAGGTGTTTGTTAAATAAATCAACAGTGCTTCAGTTTACATTCATCTCCCCATAGCCAAGCAGACTGAACGAGCTACAGCACTCAGTCCTCTTCCAGAGCCCTGCTGTAGACACTGACACTTCAGGAGTGAGCCAGCATGTTCCCCTCTGTATCCCCCCCCTAATCACCCCTCCCCCTAAAATCCTCCCCCTCCCCCTGCACAACTCTGAACCAACTGTCCAACAGAGCCAGGACCGAATCTTGTCTTCGGTTCCTTGAATTCTTTCACTAGCTCTCCCCCTTTTTCCTCTCTTTCTGACTGCTCTTCTCAAATCTGTGCCAACCTCTGGTTCTCTTTAGTCTTTCTCTATAACTCAGTCACTCAACTGCCACACACAGTATGAAGGGAGAGGGAGAGAGATCAACACATGCTGACAGCAGCAGGGGGAGGAGGATATTGACGACCGGAAAGAGTGACTGAATGAGGGAGAGGAATAGAGAGAGAAAAAGTCAAATATAGGAGTGACTTCAGAACCTTCAGTGCAGACAAACACGAGGGCAGACAGCTTCAGCAGAGGTGAGTCTCACATACAGGAGAAATCATTAACCCTCTGAGTTCATGATTGTCTCAGAGATATGCCAGGCTGAAGAGCTGCACAACCCACACACTCTAAGGTACAAGCCATTCGCCCTGAACATGCCTGATGCCACGTCTGTAGAGAGAGTCCCTCTCAAACACTCCATTCTCTCTGTCTCTTTCTCTATATTTTAGCATGTCAAAGCCAAGCTGAAGGGGTAAGGCGTTTGGAGTATGGGGGGGGGGGGGGGCAGACTGCCAGTTCAGCAGCCTCACCATGGAGACAGCAGTGAGAGCTGTCGCTGTTTTCTTCTTCCTCACTGTTCCCCCCCCCCCCGTTTTCTTCCCCTTGCCAACTTACAGGAGTGCAGTGCTCCATTAAATGCCGTAAGAATACAAGCATATTTGGCTGGAGGTGATAAAGCGAGAGAATGGGATAGTGAAGTGGGTTTAAGAGACAAATAAGACAATGGGACGCTGGAAAGAGTACAGGCATGGGTTTATGAATGCACATAAATGAAGGACTGTGTGTGTGTGTGTGTGTGTGGATGCGCACATAGGGAGGGATAGTGGAGGATGTTGGCACTGTAGTAGTGAACATTAATGCTGCCTTTGTGGGGTCCGTGTGAGGTTTAATCCTTTTTTCCATTCTCCAATTAGATCGGCTGGGGTCCGAGACTCTTGTTAGCGTTCCTGGTGTTGCACTCTTCATCTGTTGTCACCCTGCCAAACTATCCATATCATAAATCCCTTTCTTTTGCTCACTTTGCCCCATTATACACACACACACACACACACACACACACAGTATTCCCACACTGCCTCCTCTCCCCGGGGATCTCAAACAAGCTGCTGGAAAACTGCATTCAGTAAAGCCCTGGCAACCCCCATTCAGCCACAAACGCCCCCTTATTTTACATCCCCATACCCCTTGCCCCCTTCAGAGCACTCTTTCCTACTGCATTCTCCTTCTCAAACACACAAGTACACACACACACACACAACCTTGTTCCTTTCTTCAGCTGTGGAGAGCAGCACTCCTCAGGCTGAAGTGATCTTTGCTGTTTGTTCACTAAACTCACATTAAAATGCTGACCTGGGAGGTTGGGATGGTGGGGGTTAAGGGAGAAGAAACAAAAAAAAAGAAAGGTTGTGTCTTTTCTCTTTAAAATTCAAGATTATTCTACCTACAATGTAAACCTGCTTGTGTAGTACTGTATTTCATTTCAGTCATGCTAGTAAAGTTATAATAATCTGACCTGGAGAGAGGAAAGAGATGACATCAAGACGACATGGGGAACATCACAGCTACGTACAAAATTCCTCATACCTTGCTGAAGCTGAAGCTACAGAAGTTCTGTCTATTTGATGACGCAGTAGTGTTAGTCAAGCAGCCGTAAAAGCAACATTTAATAGAAACAGACTAGAATCAGGTTTAAAAAAAGAAATTAAAGCTCTGCCGGTCACTTGTAGCACCTGACCACTTTGGAATGTCTGATGAAGAAAGGGTGAAATAAACACCATCATCCTGGAAGAATGACATGTATAAAGCCTGAGTCATTTTCAGTCTGTGCTATTTTTTAATTCAAAAAGGGCATTATGGGTAAGCTTGAAAAAAACAGTATTAACTTGTGTTATTCCTCAGAACCACAAAAGGAGATTTGAGGGAACTGGACAAAGTTACAGGCAGGCAGACTTCAAAGACTACATAGAAAATGTAAAGATCCATAACCAGCCAACAAAACACATAGACGTTCACAAATACTCATATAATACAAAATGGTTAAACCATATAGCATGGAAAACAACACTCGCCACAGGAAGTTAAAATTGCAGATGTCCACTGCCAAGTGTTATAAAGCCTGAAGCCTCAGCTTGTAACCACAGCATTCTTACGCTGAGGCATCAGTCTGCTCTGCAGCAATACAAGCCCATTATTAACCCGCAGGATGTTCCCACTCTCAAATCCTTCCCTTCTCATCCAGAACCAGACAGATCAGAGTGAAGCCACCTTCAGCCCCCTAGTTAAGGTTCAGGTCTGTTCCCCTGTCACTGCAGGGGAACAGGATAACTCAGGATTAGCTACAGGAGTCTTCTCTACATGTCATATTAAAAAGATTAATTCTCAGTGCTACAATCACTGTAAATACAGAGTGACAACATTCTAAAAACACCAGAGAAAGGGGGGACAGACGGGTCAGAATAGTGTGTGCGTGTGTGCTGAAATGTGATCCTACAGCGTGTGGAGATGGTAGACAGCCATAGTCTTAGATTAGAGCTGAGTTCCAAGTACTCTTCAGGAAAGGAAATGTTTCCTGCAGTTGGATTCACATAATGATTGGAAGCTACTTTGATAACTTTCTCCAAATATACTACCACCTAAAATAATAATATCAGTTTCATTCAGCCCAAATCATGATCTACAGCTGAGACACAAATATCTAACATAAAAACAATATCTAATGCTTGGACAGATTTTTTTTTTAATATTTTGAAAGTAAAATCTTTACCAGAGTCAGACTGTGACGGTTCATCTTCTTCATCCTCCTCATTCAGACAAAACATAAGTTGCTCCTCATAGTCCTAGGTAGAAAAACAGAGAACCTTTTATCTAACAGCATGCATATTTCCAAAGTGAGACTCTCTCATCAGGCTACAAGCACAACACAAAAAAAAACACAAGCAGAACTAAGTACAAAAACACAAGTGTTTGGTGACTGCCTAGGTGTGTGGTAAACCTAAATTAGGTAACCATCTGTATCACATAAAACTGGTCCTATTGGCTGACTAGAATCATGTGCACACACCACCCCTCTCAAAACATGGAATACACACTTGACCGCTCACAAAGTCAGTTATTCAGTAGCGTGTGCAAGGCGCCAACACCAACACCTCAACAATAAGAGTGAAACAATACGGAGCACTGAGGGGAAATCAATGCCTTGTTCCAGTCATGACTGAAGTCTGCCCCAGGCTGGTGCAGATGTTCATAGAGACTGAAGGGAGCTTTTAGTAGTAGACCAGGTAAAGTAAAATCACTGATTTGGTTCTAAGAACAGTGAACATGTTAAAACACATTTTGCTAAAAACATATGAAAACTCTGTAAACTATGTAGTACTGAATTGTGGAGTTTTTCACCATTTCTGTGGTCATGATTTATTACGCCACCAGATTTTCAAAACAGAGTACTGCTTATTTTATCATGATTTATTTAATTATTCAGATTTGGCTGAGTAGTTAATAACACATTTTCCTGTGGTGTAACAAACACAGAAAATATTTATTTCTACTTAATCTGGACTTGAAATTAGCTATCCAAATGACACCTTGTGTTGCAAAATACATAATGAAACAGAATTAGCCTGAAATGTATTAGGAGGACAGTTAACTCATTTCAGGTTTATACTGACTCATCTCATCAAATAAAGATGTCTGGGGAAATTTACATTTTATATGTTGTAAAATATGTTTTGTCATATTTTATTCCACTGTTCTATGTGTATTAGAAAATGTTTCACTGTCCTTGCATTAGATACTCACATTTTCTTCTACAGCAGAGTTTTCTTCATTGATATCAGGATATAATGCTAAAAGAAGAAAGAGACCATGTTCAGACACAGCCATACAGCAGCCACTAAACTTCTAAACAGTCTCAAGTAACTACAGATGTTTGTCAGTTTAACAATATCATGTAAAGTCTTATTTTTCTTTTCTTTTCTTTTCATAACCTGGGGGGATCTTTACTGTGTGGCCTTGATCTCCTTCCTTTTCATTTAACTACCATGTGTGTCCCAGATCAAAGGACACAGTGTATGATCACATACCAGAAACAAAGCAGCAACATTAGTGTTCGGGTGGTTTGATGCACAGTCTGTGGCCATAAAAAAAAAAAACCATATAGGTAGGAAATGCAGAAGAGAGAAGTGGTAGCGACCCAAAGTAACGTACAGGAAAACAACAGCCTGATCTGACAAAGCATGGTACACATTCAATCAAGTCTGATTTAATGATGCCGGCTGGCTCAAATGTTGTTCTACAGCAAAGAGCAAGAGAAGGTACATACAAACATAAAGAGAAATACAGTGGACAAAATCTTTTAAATTTCATCCGCCTACTTTTATTTTTCCAATTATGCTCACACCACAGCTGTTGATCTTTTTTCTTTGATTCAGACTGAAACTAACACCTATTAGAGGGATTATCATGAACATTTGTACAGATGTTCAGAGTTCCCAGTAGCTGAAGCCTGATGACTTTATTGATCACCAGATTATGTATCCTGTATCTCCACCAGTGAATTACAGCAACTTTGGTGATTACCTGACTTGTCATGTGGCGCCATCGTCAGGTCAGACTTTTTATTTGTTCAGTAGTTTGGTTCATGAAGAAAAATAAACGCAAAACTAACAATGTTCTCAACAGTCTTTGTGATTGTTGCTAATTAGTAAATGTTTGCATTCTACTCATGACTAAGACAGTGAACATGGCAACGTTATGCCTGCAAAAAAAAAAATCACCTGTTGATTGTTTTTAGATTATCTTTATATTTCCCATAACATTCAGAATGTGTAAAAACAGAAAAAAACAAAAGGAAAAAAATGAACCCAAAAAAAAATCATTCAGTTTGAGAGGTCATTAATCCTTCACCTATAAACAGATAATTAATCAATGAATCTATCTAATTTAATTCAATAATTATTAATAATCTATTAACCAACTAGCTGACTGCCAGCACTACTAATCACTACATACAGACTAGTTGTTCTATTGATTGTTCCACAGATGTGCAGTACCTCAAAGACCCCAGAGGGGGGCAGTAAATATCTACTAGTGCTGCAGCCTACCACTGAATCTAGCCTCATAAACCACGACACCAGGAAAAAGGAGGACCACAGCAACATGAAAGAGAGTTAAGGTTAGGTGCTTTAGTGTATGCAGGCCTGCTAAATCCCACAAAGCAGATAGATTAGGGTGTGTATGATACCATTCTCTGCAGGATCTTCCACTAGTTCTTCCTTCCCCAAGATGTTCTCCACCCGTTCCCTCCTTAGTGCTTTGATCTGAGGGAGGAAAGGTAATGTTTAAGTAAGAACATGTAGTTAACGTACATGTATAGACTGGAGCCTGGCTGATTTACCGTGCTTACTTAATTAAGCATTTTTAATTAGAGGAAGAAAACTGTTTCTGTTTATGTTAGTGGTCCCTCAGTAAAAACAATTCCTCAGTGATTTTCTGTTCATATAAAATACATCTTTAATCAGATAGTTGGTGATAAGCATCAACAACCTTTAGTTTCAACTTTGTATATATAGATATCAATGAACATTACACTAACTTACTTCTCTGAGGAAGTCTTCATCTCTGAACCGGTCTCTAAGAAACAGGATGTGAGCGTGCCGGCTCTCCTCTGAGCCCCACCTCAGGTTTTGTCGGACGGTAAGAGTCAGGTTCCCCGTGTCATGACAGAACCTCAGCAAGCGGGACCAGTCTGCCCACACCTGGGACAGACCTGCTGGAGGCGTGGCTAGAGGGTTGGGTGGGCTGCAGCACAACAGGTGGATTAGTTGAAGTCATAAACCACAAAAAAATGATATTCCCAGAGAACAGTTTTTTAGCATTTAATTTGGATAGAAATATTTTCCATGGCATTAGCATAAAGCAGAACCACATATTTAGTGAATGGATCTGTGCCCAATTGACTGGACATTACAGAGTTTGACAGCTAGAATTAATATTTAGCACATTATCATTCATAAAATGTACTTCAACCAGTATTTTTACAGTATTTGAGACATCTAACAAAGGCAAATTGTCTGCTGTAAAAGCTAGTATAAAATTAGGCTCCTACACATGAGGGAAAGCTTTCCCTTGCTGTTGTGTGTGAGAAAGCTGTGCACTGAATGCATAATGTTACAGCAGAACAGTGATTCATTTGTCAGTGTCTTGTCCTGGAGTGCCCTGGAGCTTATTATCTTACTGTATGAGCAGCTCCAGTAGCTCAGTGTTGCCTGTTGCCTGTGCCAGCTGCAGCGGTGTGACTCCCTCTTCATTTGGCAGACTGACAGCCATCAAACCCCCTGGCTGGCAAAGCAACAGTTCTGCAAGGCGATACAGACCCCATCGCACAGCCAGGTGGAGGACTGACTCTCTGGGACTGTGGTCTGAAGATGAGGAGAGACATAACAATAAACAATATAACTGCAGTGGTAAAAGTGTGCAGTGGGAGCTGAGGCAGCTGCTAAATGGAAGAGGGAGGTGAAATTGGACAAGGAAAAAATAAGTCAGGAAACTAACATAATGGGAATATAGTCTTGATAACCACCCCCTCAGAATAATTAACCTAAATGTCAACGACTGATTTCTTCTCTTGCACAGCATTAGATTCCTCTGCTCTAATGACCTACTTTACAGCAATAAAAGCTTTTTAACAAAATGGTGACGCTTCTTATTTCTGTGTCTGTCAATCAGTGCAGTCCAACAAGATCTGTATCCAGGTAACTCTAATCAGCTGCAGTCAGGCAGCTTACAATGTGCTATTCAAAATAAAAAATGCAGCCTACATTCACCACAACCTTAAAATATTTTAATCAGTGAACATTTATATAAGGTGAGTCCATCTATTAATCACATTTCAGCCAGTGATCAAGGTAAAATCATAATCTCATCACAAAAGTAGCTCTAGTGGGGATGGTAATGACACATACAATGCTGTACAAACCAAACTCTATACTAATTACAGTTTGGTGAAGCCCATAATTGTATTTTTTGATGGTAAAAATGAAAAATCTTATTTACAACATATTTAAGAAAAAAAATATAGTATATTGTTCCTGTCAACTAATGCTAGACGACAAACTGAGTCTGAACCATCATGTAGCTGCGATCTCCAGGTCCTGCAGGTTCACTCTCTATAACATTCGT